>OZ012689.1:14186832-14252231 GCA_963942565.1 Maea johnstoni | reverse complement strand
CCTCGTTATAGCCACTGTGTGACAGCGCATCTCACATATTTCTCGCCTGTATCCTATATAATGCCGCAAAATAAGGTGATAGTGGTCGAATACATACTAGATCTGATATTAATTTCATAAAAATGACCTCTTATCCTACCTGCAAAATGCTTTGGTTTTAAGCGGCAGGAACGAAATGTACTGAAGAGACACCTATCGGAGAATAACTAAACTGATTTCCATCTATTTTGATTTCTTGCGTCCTAGTAGGCAGAAAGATCAACCCGTTTGTCAGTAGAGGAGAAGCGAGTTTTCTTCCATAAAATATCGTGTTATTAAATTGGTATCATTTCATGCGAAAAGCTAATACGATAATATTTTCATTTTTCTTTTTGTAGAAGCCGTTACTATGCTTACTTCAACATATATCTCCGAGGAATATCTCAGACGTTGCTTTATTCTAAGTGGAGTAGATCTTCAAGCAGCTTTGCGAACTTATGCACACATACATTAACTTAATTACAATGCATTTCTGCTGTAACTTCAAGGGCCAATATTTCGTATTGCATACAAACCAGCTCAAGCTTGGGCAGTTGTTTACTGGTACAGATAGACGAGGGGGTGCTGATAACATATTATGATCTGAACACTTGTGGATTCTATTCATATTTGAAACGAAATAAAAAGTAATCTTATATGTGCTGTTTAAATCAAGGAAATAAGATGATAAAAGTTAGTGCCGAATGCTGACGAACATCAGGACGGAGAGACCGCGCATCGGAATCGGTGCTGAGTGGATAGGCCCTCGCTGTGTCACCTGACCACAACGCTTATAGTTTATGTGTACACCTAGAAGCACCTGTTCAAACTACACTTGCGTCATGTTATAAAGGTGAACTTGGATATGACGGACTCAATGGGACCAGGAAAATTTGTCCGTCATATGCAAAATCGTCGTATACATATGACGAATACTTGATATGCATCGGACTGGGACCAAGCATATCGTCCGTCATATGCACAAATCCGTCGTACAGTGGTCCGTCATATCCAGGTTCACCTGTATTCATTACTGCAACCATTCATTTAAATGGATTACGTATACAAACCCCTCTCAAACTTTACCAATTGCATAGTTTGTATTGGTTAGGTCAGGAAAAGTCTATCATAAACTATTCCTGGCTAGGTAGAGTAAGTTTTTATAGTGTATATATCTAGCAAAAAATGCACTTTAGATGGGGTAATATGTACATATATTACGAACTCACTAACGTCTTCCAGAACCTTTTGACTTAAATGTTAAACCTTTATGCTGGAAACATTTAGAACTTTATCATTAGATTACTATATGCGATCGTTTGATGCTTAATCGTTTAAACCTTACTTAAACTGCGTTGGATACATTGGAAATGAGACAAATGAAGCTATAGTAATACAGTATTGTTATCATTTTATTCCAAGACAATTACATGCTATGTACAAGAGAATGATATAATTACATCCCACAGCCTTACATCTCGCAAAAATATATTCCAATATTCTATCAGGGAATTTTTAATGAACTATGGCAAGCATTTTTGCGAAAATAGTCATAACGTACTAGTTTATGCGGTGGTGATGATGCGCACGATGAAAGTATCCTAAGTATGAGTACATTTCCTTTGATTAACAGTATAATTGGGTTAAAGCATGATAGAAGTATGTGAAACTCATGCTATAGACTACGAGCAAAGGTAAAGCAACTACATATGCTATATCGCCATTAAGGCCTTTATTTCCAACAATGTAAATGTATTCGGTCTGGACACTAATGGCCATAACAAGATAAAAAATAGAAATAACCGAACTCATACGATACTATCGACTAAGACGTAAGATGCTAATATACATGATTCAGCACCTCCCTTCACATTTACATGGCAATTGCCATAATTTCCATATAATTGATTATTTCTATGTTTAGTGTTCATCGTACAGGTATGCAGTTACTGTATACGAAGTGCTTCCTTGTAGCCGACATAGTGATACAATGTGTGTACGACTTGATTAGATATTCATATCCTTGAAATTTCATTCTTTGAAAAAGGACATATTTAAAGCAAATCAGACGTATATGTACAAAGCGATTCACCACAGCTAGCTGTGGTATAAGTATACAGCAGTGTCTGTATGTATTATATGCTACTTCGACTGCTTTTTGCAATATAAAAATAAAACTACTGATATGGTCAATATCGCCAATAGTCCACATTATTGACATTAATAAGTAACCGTCATAAGAATCGTTGTGTGAGTCTCTTAAGAAGCAATGTTAACCCAACGGCAAGAATTGTTCTTAAACATGCTGAAGATTACGATCATAAGAGATTACCTAGAAACGATGAATTTTGCTGAAAAGTGATTTTGATTCAATGTGCTTCCCATTATAAGGCAATCAGGTTATTTAAAGACATATTACTATTTTAGCAAGGTGCGCTATGCTTATCAATTTCTGGAAAACTTGGGAATATGCAGGGATATCCGAGGTGAGGGATTTATACATGTTTTGTTTTCCTAATACATCTTTTATATGAAAAGCGACCTATAATCTGTATATCATAGCACTATGTATTAACCAAACCCATTCTACCATGAAAGCTTTAAGATACGCCTCTGGTATATCAGAGATTATGACGGCAGAATGAAGCTAGAGGATTTTTAACAATTAAAGCCAGTGCCACATGTATACATCCCGGCCGGCGCAAACTGTAACTCCTCCAAGTTGTTCATAGATGATAGGTGTATAACTGCTTCACTCTGTTACTGTCGGGACCAGTATGACAGTCCACTTGTGATGGTCATGAGGAGAAAGCAGGAACGGAAGCCATGGCTGCGGATCCCGAAGTAGCTGAATTGAATATAAAGAAGTCATATAGTTACTACCATGACTGTTTCTGGGTGACGACCAACAATACATACTATTAGTTATCCTCCTCGTAAAAAAGGCATACGGCCTGGTATCTGCGAGAAGCCAGCCGTATCGCACGAGGTCGGAGGACATCATCAGTTTTTTTAATTAAAAAAAATAATATTTTAAAGAATAATAATTTCCAATTTCAATTTTTTTTATCTATTTATGTATTTTTTAATTTTTATTTATTTAATTTAAAAAAAATTAGATTTTTTTTTTCAATTTTTTTTTAATTTTGATTTTATTTCATATTTCTTTTTTTCTATTTTCTTTTTTTTGATAAAACATTAGAATGGGGATAAAAACACCTTATTGGGATACTAACATTGACAATTAATGAAAGCAATGCTAGGATCCCAAGAAAGTCCAGTACACCACAGCTACTGACCAATCAGCTGCTAGTATCTGAGTGGAGCTGATGATAAATACGTATCAGGACAATTCATGAGACAATGATGGTGGACGATTACAACGACAATGGTGATGTTGGTGAATGGCGATAGAGGAGTTGATAATGATGATGGCGCCATTGAATATGATTACGAAAATCATGATAGTCATGATAATGATCACGTTGGTAATGATGGCGATGACGATGATGGTGATGATATTGGTCCTCACGATAACAACAATGATGATGATGTTGGAGATGAAGATGAAGATGATGAAGATGGTGGTTATCATGATAATTGTGATAAAGAGAATCATTTGCCACCTATACAGGTACTGTAAATCACTTAACTATGGCGTGAACATTATATAGCGTAATTACGGTACTGCCATGTATAGCGTGATATAAGTATAGCGGTGAATGGGAACAGTAGCAGGAAGTTCAATTAAAATTTAATAAAGACGGGTATTGTACAATAACGCATATGGGCAGAGC
Source organism: Maea johnstoni (assembly GCA_963942565.1). Classification (NCBI taxonomy): domain Eukaryota; kingdom Metazoa; phylum Annelida; class Polychaeta; order Spionida; family Magelonidae; genus Maea; species Maea johnstoni. The sequence goes on along the minus strand of OZ012689.1, from coordinate 14,248,416 downwards.
GCTATTATCGCTATCTTATTGTTCCTGCTATACTTAAGTGATTTACAGTATGTATTGGAAAGAAATGCCACATACCTATTGGTGCCAGGATGAGAAATGAGCAATATTTTACTTTCTTGTAAACTGAGAATAAATACATCAGTGCTTTACAACACGATTTGTAAACGCGTTATAAGCCTATTGGTCAGGAATTCTGACTCATGCAGATGTAAACATAATCTAAAAACTCTTGCTGAGGTAGTTATCATTATATACTAAATACATGGTGTGTGTGTCATGATACTCACTGCACTTTATACTAAATTTGATAAATACATGCACTTTACGAAGAGGGAACTAAGGGTTAAAGGGCAGCATTTCCTTACAGATTTAGATACGCTTAGAGTTGGTACGTTTTCGCAATTATACTTTGTCTTGGTGAGATATAACTGCTAAGAGTCAATCAAATGCTTCTTCAATAAGATTAATGTTTTGGAAAAATGTAAATAGTATAGTTTATCAGATCAAGTTACCTGCAAGTATGGATCTATACATTGTTCCCTGGTTATTTGTTGCTGTGCACGTGTAGTTGGGCTGGCCAGCCACCTCCAGGATGCTGTACCAAGGCTCGCCACGGTCGCCCTCCCGCCACGACACCAGCGGAGGCGGGTTACCGTTAGCACTGCAGTTGACGCGAGAGTGGAAACGGTATTCTGGAACATCAGGGTCCAACGTGATATTGTTGGGAGCAACTAGACAAAAAGAAAATAATCAATAATGATAATAATAATAAAAATAAAAATAATAATAACAATAATAATAATAATAGTAGTAATGATAATAATAATAATGATAATAATAATGATAATGATGACAATGAAAACAATAATAATGATAATAATTAAGATAATTGAAATGATAACAAAAATACTACTACTTATTATAAAAATGATGATGATAATATTAATGACAATTGATAATAGAAATAATAATAATAATAGAAATATAAATAATAATAATAATAATAATAATAATAATGATAATAATAATAATAATAATAATAATAATGATAATGTTAATAATAGTAACAATAATAATAATACGAAAAAGAAGAAGAAGGAGAAGGAGTAGAATTATCACAATGATAAATACATGTATTACTTTTGGCAGGAGTTAGAAAAACAATAGCAGCTGCATTTGTTGTTGTTGTTGTAGTAGTAGTAGTAGTAGTAGTTGTAGTTGAAGTCGTAGTAGTAGTAGTAGTAGTAGTAGTAGTAGTAGTAGTAGTAGCAGTAGCAGTAGTAGTAGTAGTAGTAATAGTAGTAGTAGTAGTAGTAGTAATAGTAGTAGTATGAGACGACTACCAGTACTAGCAGTTTTGACAGTAATTCAACTTATTAGTGAACATACAGTAAACTTCCAGTGGTCCTAGCACGACGGTTGCTTCGTATCCCGGCTGCGAGGCGATGGTAGCGCTGAACGACTGCTTGCAGTGGTACTCCTTGCCGTTGTCCTCCGGCGTCAGGGTCCTGATCACCTCGTTCACCACCATCGTGTCCGTCTTCGTCAGATTTCCGTCCATGACGTCCTCGCCGTCCAGCCAGCCTATGTCGATGTTTTGCGTTGGGTTGCCGTATCGTTTGAGGCTACACAGCATTGAGACAGTGTCGCCCGCAGCGGGGGTGCTAGTGGCGTTTACTTCCGTTTTGAAATGATCTACAAATTTTAAGACAATTCGATTAGTATTCCAAACACCACTGCATATATCATCATGGGTCTTCATCACATTGCCTTTATAGTATAGATGACGTCCTGGCGGCAGATTGCATTGTAGTGTTTATTTATGGACTGTAAATAAGATTACAAAATTGTACGCATACAAATGATCAATCTTTTTACAACAAAGAACAACATAAAAATGGATATAGGTAGGTAGTTAATCACCATCATTTAAAGTACTCTCGATACGTACATACATGTAGTGAACAAGGAGTATGTGCCATACCGGAGGTTAAATCTGCCGTTCACTGCTTTATGAAGCAGGAAACGTTAAAATACCACTACAATATGTCAACCCGGCAACGACATATAATGTTGTAACTATAGGCACAATCTATACGTAAAACGCCTTTGAGCACATACATATGATAAACATTTCATTTTTAAATATTGATACATGTGTGTAATTACATTTAAATGTTGCCCTCATTAGCAGAGACAAACTGTAATGCATAGTCCATATACCCTTATTAGTAGCAATCACTATATGAATCTTCTCACACATTAGGTTTTCAAGCACATGCTGTGGGCAAAATGCATTTACTGCTTGCACAAGTAGTACAGAAAGTAATACCACCTTTTTATACCAGTGTTGGTAATGTGTGCACTTGCTTTGATTATCACAAGGTACTAGAGACAGACAGATATTCACAAGTAACTGCTGCTGTATCCGTGTATCCGGGAAAATCAGAATATAACCCTATGTCACTGCCAACTATCTACTGTGTCTTAAGGGGAGCTACATTCCCGGAGCTTCTGAATAGTGTAGATAAAGTGAGTAGTGCATTCCATTTGTTGCTCTGCCACAGGAGTAGCTCCTTCCTATAGATACTATTAGATGTTTAACATAACTGACGAAATATATAGTAAAACCGTCAGAAATCTGAATTATATGTCATTACATAAAAATGAGGAACACTAGTCAAAATCGGTATTATCTACTTTTTCTTCTCACAGCTTAGGGAAACGAACATCGAATAACCGCAAACAGGAATATCTGTTCTGAGACTTCTTTCAATTGCTCACAAATAAACTATTACAGAGATAAACCTACCTATAACTAGAAGTTCTGCATTAAGAGCCTCATTGTCTTTCAAACTTCGCTTGCAGCCATACTTTCCCGCATCGTCAGCTTGAGTCGATTTGATGACGAGGTTGAAATGCAGATCGCCCCCCGATTGATCGAGCTCGTATCGGTTTCTGCGCGGATGATCTTGGACGAATCCCGATGCAGAAATGTAGATCCTACGAGGAGTATTAGTAGTTATATACTCCACCCACTCCACATGGTCACCCTCCAGCTCGGTCACTGAACAGTTCAAAAACGTCCTCTCACCCACTTTCTGCAACGTGTTCTGAGGACCCGTTATTTCTCCCTGTGCAAGGGCTCCTGTAATAACGAGATATACATACATATATACATGGAAAGTAAGTAAAATAACATTGTTCCTTATATCGTATTCAAGGGATAGTGAACACAAGAGAATTACTTCCCCTAATGAGAGAGCTTATTTTAAGGTTTAAAATGAACTCTTACATTTGCAATAAAGTGCACAACGGTTATTGAGTAACCACTGTAAATAGCATCTCATCTTGTTTCTGTATGTGATGCCACGCCTGTAGCAAGGACCTATTTACAGTTCGGAAGGGTTCACTACAGCTATGCAGGTGGTACAAGACAATCGATCATGCCTTCATCCGTATCTGGTCTGACACTAGGCTAGATTTCTAGGTTGTCATATGTATTTTTCTGTTATGTATTTTCTATTACAAAGCACCACATAGTGTAGGTAGCCACAGTGGTCAATTTAGTTTACATTTATCTCACCAGGATTCAGTTTGATTATAAACCTATAGAGATAGGAGGAGCAGGTGGTGCCATCTATCTACCATACCACAGTGCTTGGTCAACACAGAAGGGAATGTGAACTTTGCAGGGACTAGGAGATAGGAGGAGCAGGTGGTGCCATCTATCTCGCATACCTGGTACCATACCACAGTGCTTGGTCAACACAGAAGGGAATGTGAACTTTGCAGGTACTAGGAGATAGGAGGAACAGGTGGTGCCATCTATCTTGCATACCTGGTACCATACCACAGTGCTTGGTCGACACAGAAGGGAATGTGAACTTTTCAGGGACTAGGAGCCTAGTCTAGTCTGACACTGAACTGGCAAATGACAGCCAAGTGTGAGACATATGTGGTGTCACAGGAAGTGACTAGTAGCTGCCAACATGGCTCCCCATAGAGCTGCAGCAGAAGCCCAGATTGCTGAAATTTGCTATGTTCAAATTTAAAATCTCCAATTCTTCAATGGCTATAGCAACAAATAAGAGATCATTTTATTAATGCTCGAAACAGGCTCTTTCGTTTGGTCAGACATTAACTGTTTGGGTTCACTATACCTTCAAGTATACAGTAAGGAATCATAATAAAATGCACGTTTAAAATATATGCATTGTGCGTATATATATATATATATATATATATATATATATATATATATATATATATATATATATATATATATATATATATATATATATGTGCGTTTGTATGTAGGATTTAATGTATTGTTGGTAAGTGTATGTATGTATTAGTGGCTGTGTGTGTACATGTATGTTTGTATGACTGCATGTAGAAATGAATGTATGTAGTAAGTATGAACGATTTATGACAAATACTGGGTCACAGGTAAAATACAGCGTTGCTATGACGACAATCGTGGTTCGCGCCAAAAGTACATTACACCTGTCGTTAGAAATGTCAAAAACACTAACCATGTCTGGAACTTATAAGAAAAAATGTGTACCTGCAAAAGGTTTTTTTTGCTTGAAAACATGTCCTCTCGGTTTTTCCCACCGGTTATGATATTTGAAATTGCGATGAGGTTTATGGAGTTTGATGTATACGGAGCATTGGAATTCGACTACTCGCAGCTCTTCACCTCTGTATAAGGTGAAGATACGCCTCTATATATGTGAGAGAGATGTCAGTGTTTTGGGGTTAGTAGGTGGTAGCTTTCTGACTCAGGTTTCCTTCAGCACCAATAAGTCACTAGCCACCAAGTAGTCATTGTAAGGCAAAAGCAACAGTTAAGGTTAATGACATTTCATCCACATGTTCTTATAGAAGTTGTGGCGACAGATAAATTGACAATATGCTCATAATAACTTTCCACTTTCTAAAATATTTTATCATTTTTTTTCTTCAACCTGTTAAGACTATCACAATACTTTGACACAGCTTTAGTATGACTAGGTATAGTATGTCCAAGTTCTTGGCCACAGCAAAAATCAAATCGTGTAATTTACCCACATGCAGGAAGATTATCATTATTATTATTAGGATTATCATTATTATTATTATCCTTATTATCAATATCACTATCAATAACAACAATAATAATAGCAATAATAATGATAATAGTAATGATAGTAATAATAATAGTAATAATAACCATAATAATGATAATGAAAATGATGATAATGATAATAATGATAATTATATCTTTATCATTATTCTTAAGATTATTATTTTAAAGATTATTTTATAACTATTATTATTATCATGATTATTTTTAATATTATTATTAATTATATTTTGCAAATTTCGAATGTGGACAGGGCAACCATGGATGTTTGAAAAACCAACTGAATCTTTCTACTGGTCAAGTCAACATTTTCTTCAGTGATGTGCTATAAGTTAAAACAGATCGAAAGTTAAGAAAAGCCTCCAGATATCTGGTACAGGAAGCATTGCACACATCTAACAGTGAATGACACGACGCTTGTTTCAACAATGTCAGATATCGATTTAGCTAACAACTCCCGAAAGATTCCCAAGCCAGTGGTTATTCTATTCATTGTCATTAAGGTGATGGGTACCATTGCAAGCGAGTTAAAAGCTCCATCCCAAAACACACCTCACAGCAGCATAATCTTATAGCAAGGTGTATCTCCAGGTTCCTGAGTGCTATCAGGGAGAGAATATCATAGTCAGCCGTCTGTAGTCAACCCATATTCTAATTCATTTCAATATTTACAACTTTTCACTCAAATGACATAATCTCATTACTTACGCAGGTGATGGTCACTACAGGTTAACAGTTATCTTAGGGACATCATTGACTATGCACAATAAGAAGTAATTTTTAAAATCTTTTACTGCTAAAGATTTTTACAGCCCATAACATTGAACATTTTAGTGAGATGTCTCGTGTGTGGAGGCATGGGAACCCCTTTGATAGTAGTGGACATACCTCGCTGATCACTTCTGAGCATTGCAAACAAAAGACAGTTGCACAAAGATTCACCTCGACGATCTCAAGACAATGGCTTGTGGTCAGGATGCTATAAATAGGTGCTAGCTATGAGCACATGAGGTTACCAAGTGTAGCTGGTGTGGAGATTTCTAACTCAAATTTTCAACGTTATGGCCTGTAAAAATCTTCAGCAGTAAAATATCAAAAAATACTTTTTATTGGGCATAGTCAATGATATCCCTAAAGTAACTCTGAACCTGCAGTAACCATCACCTGCGTAATTAATGAGAATATGTCATTTGAAAAAAAGTTGTAAATTTTGAAATAAAACAGAATATGGATTGAATAATGACAGGTGGCGCTGATATTCTCTACCTGATAACACTCAGGAACCTGGAGATACACCTAGTTATAGGATTATGCTGCTTTGAGGTGTGTTTTGGGACAGGGCTTTTAACTTGGCTTGCAATTGTACCCATCACATTAAGAAATAAACTAGAATAGTTGACCATCGATGGGGGATAAAGAGACCTAGAATAAAAAAGAGCAAGCCCCACTCTGGGCAAGCTTATCGATTATTACACTAATTAAATGCCTATCCCCTTAATGTTAACATTCCTCTCTGAACGTTCGTGCGCCCAATTCTCTGATTGGTTGTGGCCTTGGACACTACTTCAACATCGGTTTCGCGCTTAATCATTGTTTTTCCTATACTTAGAATAGGCTGCGGACAGATATTGATCACGTGACCACAGAAATATCCGTACAATGCGTTTTTAAAACACTTATAATCATTCAATCATGATTGTCTGTCAGTGAAATGTATCTTTGGCTTCGTTACTAGTTAGGCGCCCTCAATGTTGTGATATAGCTGTTTGAGTAAAGAACTTTCTCTTCATAAATGGAAGGATACATCTGCGTTCCTAGGTGACCGAATTACTGGGTTAGAATACAAAGTGACGTCATTGTCTAGTACTTTTTTCCTATGTAAATGTATAATGCGTTTTATCAAGTTTAAAATCATCCTATTATGATTGTCTGTCAATAAAATGTTGTATATCTGGCGTCGCTAGTGTCGTTGCGTTTTTTTATGTTGCTAATGGCCGTGTTTAAGGACGAACTATTACTCATAAGATATTGTTCGGCGACCCTCGTCACCGCGTGTAGGAATTTAGTGGATGGACTAGCATGCCAGTCCTTTGAGTCATGTGCGCGTGAATTTTGCATTGAATAGACTAGTGCCAGTCTCTTTGAGCTGCTGTACGCCAACAATCAGGGGGAGGGGGCAGGGTGGGCTGGTGCCGTTCAGCTGGGTGGACTCAACATATCATGGGATCATATCTAACTACAACAAAAGCTCAATTGTTCAAGTTATCAATAGAGTATAGTGAGATAGAACTATAACAGCCATTGACATGCGGTCGCGGGCGCCTTTCTCCGCACAACTTTGCGTTTTCCATCAAAATATTACATGCTCAATGCACACTTTCCCTTCTAGAATTGAGTCCTTCTGGATTGACCAAGTCGGTGTAGTACCAGCAATGGCCCTTAGATGATACCAGTTGGTTTATTTCTAGCTGTATCATACTCTAACAGATCCCTCTGTCCTCTTAGTCATATTTACCAGAGTACTGGCATATGATGTAAACCTATTCGCCTACTCGGATCACCATGGCCACCCGGCGCCAGAACACGGAAAACTTAAACGTGTCGGCTTATGATCTTCACTGAATGATTATATGATTTCTGTAAAACGCATACACCTTGTATGCTTCTTTATGATGCGTCTCCTAATGATTCATGATGCAATTCGTATTCATGCAGCTATGAAACATATCCTATAATCAAAGCGACTAGGGTATCTGCACCTCATTAGCAATTATTAATGGTAACGTTTTATGACCAGACTGTACATAGCTTAGATACATGACTGTAATGCGCTTAAAATGCGGAAATTACTGCTTCCTGAGTGACCTATATTGCCCACATGGTTTACTTATCTGCTGACGGCTGGCTTGTGTTGACTCAGTGAATCAACAGCCTTATCGTCACCTTTCCCCGATAACAGTTGACCTAACGGATCCCAGGTAAAAATGTCTGAGTGGAGGATCCTTACCTCGACATATAGCCACAAGTGTCCCAGTAGGGATGTACTAGTGTCTCTAACTGTTGTTGACCTACTTTCTAAAGTAAAACTTCTACCAACGTAGTGTGCTGTAAGGTATTATCCCGGTATTATCTTGCAGGAACTCCAAATTGTCCTTCCAGTTACCCTAAGTCTGCAAATTACCACATTAGAAACATTGGGAAAATAATAGAAATGCTCAATACTGATACAACTACGAGTGACATCACGGCTTGACTATTGTAATGGAGTTCCCTGAGGATTGAGTTTAAGATTCTACTTTTGACTTTCAAACTGAATGCATGCAATGATGTGCCCACTATACCTGAGGGCATTACTAGCCAATTCAAGGACTCTAAGATCAAACACTAACAACAAATTACAGATGTCAGACACTAATATGAAAAGGTTTGGTGACAGAGCATCCTGTTACTATGCACCACGCCTTTGGAATGAGCTACCAAACAACATCAAGGCTGTCGATGATGTGCAAAGATTCAAGACAGCTGAAAACATTGCTATTTAGAAATAAGTTTATTTGACTATATGGAAGATAAACACGTCCACTGACTATTCTTTATCAAGTGTTTTTGAATACTATAGATTTAAAGGGCGCTATATCAAACATGATTTATCAATATTTTTATCATTTTTTATTATTTTCTATATCAAATATGATTTATCAATATTTTAATTTTTTTGAGTTAAAACATTGCAAATGGAAAATATGGTCCTATCCAGGTGAGCTCAAGCAGCTAAGTTTAAAGAACACTCATATGTGAAACACCAATAACATTTCTCTGAGTTGCAATATATTCTCAAAATCTTATAAACGTTATTGTTCTCTAATAGATGACACCTATGCAAATTATAGTCAGTACAGAACTCTACACCAAAGCTTTTACACAGATGAAAACCTTACAAAAATGGGAATTTAAAAAACCCACTTCGTGATTTGTGTAATTACGAAACTGAAAGTAGTATCTTATGATCATAGATTGTCGAAAATCTAAGGATGTTTGGAGTGATATTGAAAAATGGATATCCATCTCGGTGTAACTGAATATGTAACTGAAAATAGTATTATTACAGAGGACATTTACGACGATCGCCTCATTTCAAACATTTTACTAATTGCAAAAGTCTCAATTCATACAGCCAAAATAGGAGACAAAAGTCCTCATTTCATCTCATTTAAAGATTTTGCATCTCTCAACAACAAAGAGGAATAATTCGAACGTGAATGGCATCTTCTTCATAAAGATTGGTCATAAGTTGTATGTACACAAACATTCATTAGGTATGTCTGTAATTTTACTAACCCATTACATTTTTGTAAAATCCTCTGACAATTCCATTACTATGGAAAGGAATTCACATTAACACTACACCACATTGTAAGTTTTTTCACCTGTGATATACTCGATAGTATGTATTAGAATGCGATGGTCATAACTATCAAAAAAGATTAAAAGGTGAAACACCAAGAACATTATAATGGACTGGACAACAATTTTAGAAAGGGGACAAGAGTGCTAAACTAGAAGGTGGTTTATTTTGAGTGTGTTTAATACAGTACTACCGTCTTAATCTAGTGTTCCCGATAAACATCTACTTAACATTCTCTGTTAGTACGTGAAGTGGGTCAGGTTATTGCTTAATATGTCTCAACTGCACAAATAATGACTAATCTTATCATTATTAGTCTGAACCTAATGGTGTTGCAGTGTGTGACCCTTTCACTCGCGACGATAGCAGTGATAAGCTGATGGATGTTCGAAATTAGTTCCATTGTACTAATACTATATGTATGTCGTAAATGGTAATAAAAAGCCATGAGAAAGAATGTTATCACCAATCGCATACCTTGCACTGATCATGTTATCAGTCTGTCGGACTTATTCAATAACCTGGTAAATAGCAGGTATTCATCATGGCGTTTAGCGCTCTTCATATGTACGATGACAACCGTTTACTTACCGGACCTTTCAACTAACTATTGCGTTTTTTGTCCCGCTAACCATTTTAGCAAAGTAACTCAATTAGAAATATATTAGGTCAAAAATAAGCACATTTCCGTAATGTTATCGGTATTTCTCCAATTACAGGCAAAATATATTGAAATTTTAGATTTTTTGAATAGAAGTTTCAAGAATTGAAACTTGAATGCGCCATTAATAAGTCAACGAGCAGTAGCATATGCGGTTGATAGTCAATGACCCAGTCTTTTCCTTTACACCTATTTCAATTTGAATATGTAGCCTATGCATATTACATGTTGCCTAAAAGGTATTCTAATTAGGAATACAAGAAGCATTACTAACATACCGAACGAAGTAAGAACATTTAAAAGAAGTAATCTTCTGCAATATGTTGATTTAGTTGAGACAATCTTCATGCTTAGTAATTTAATTGTTCAAGTTTGATTCCAATGTAAGCAGCATCTGTTTAACAGTTCGATAGGAGACTGTGGAAACCACCCTATCACGTGACAACGAAGACATTTTGTCGTTAATAGGACGCTGCGGCCGCATTACTTTTCTTAAACATGATATGGAATGGTTTTCAGGCTTTAAAACGTAAAAAAGGTTTCTACCTGTGGCGAAGCACACCAACAAAGCCAACGTAAAAATGTCCATCGCAGATGTAATTCCTTGACGCAGCGCCGTACCTCACACCTGACTAACGATATAAAGTATGATGACCTAGTGGCTGTCGCTGGGAGAATGGTGAGAGACTCTTGTTTAATATGTGGAACTTTGCTCCCAGCCAGCGCGGGCTGATAAACAACTGATAAGCTCTCAAGAAAGCCAGGCTACGTAGGTGTTCGATCAGCGCGCGCCAGAAACACAATTAGGTCATTCAAAGTGGAACGTGCAGACCTTGATCACCTGCAGACTAGCCTAGCCATTAGGCTTTACTGTGTTTTATCGTATTATCAACCCTGAAAGGCTCAATTCAAGAGGTGAAATATTGGATTGAGGGTGTACTATTTTGGTAGGACACGCGAAGTTGTGCGGAGACGTTTGTGACATCTCTAATTCGGTTGATTTCTTACACTTCTGTCGACAGAATTCTAAGCTTTCATTTCTGTCCAACAGAATTGTAAGATCTTAAAATTGTGACCACAGAATTGTAAGCTTAGAATTCTGTCCGACAGAATTGTAAGCTTAGAATTCTGTCCGACAGAATTGTAAGATATTACAATCATGTTGTAGTAATGTCCACTGATTATAGATGGCGTTATACCAGTTAAACTGGTTAAAGCAATCCGGCCTATCTATAGCTGCAAATGCAAGTTAAGAAGAGATTAGGCAGAATGTTAAGGAAGGTCAATAGACCTATGAATGCACTTTATTAGTTCGTTAGTCTGTTAATAGTCCGCATTAGTCCGTTGCTTCACACGCCATTAAATTGTGTCAGAGCGCGTTCACACTCATGGAGCCAGGGATACAAGATTTTACTTGCAGATGATCGTAATGGAACGTTTTAAGTGTGAAACAGACGAATTGAAAGGTTATAGGTGCTGTCGCGTGGTCTCGCTTTCTTCCCTGCAGTTTCTAGCCAGTTCTAGCTTCTATAAAAGCTCGCAAAACAAAAAAATGAATTGGCGCAAAAACGTCAAGTCTAAGCCTACAATAGAGCTTACCTTGGTCCACATCTAGTTCTTACAATTGCCACACGAGGGGTTGTCCACACAGCATATTCAAATTCTGCACTCACCAGCATACCGCAGTGCCATCTGTCTATTGTTAACTAGGCTACTCATAACGTATATCAGATATGATTTTGAACCTACTCACATTTTCATGCAAAGGTGGTTCTCTGAACAACAATAGTAAATGTAACCTGGTTTGCAATACTACAATTAATGCTATGTATTGCAGTTGGCCGCTCAGCAGTTTATCTGCTGAGGTCGTCCTTTAACTCACTACTTTTACAGCTGTTCCTCTCTTACAGTAATAGGTTAAATGTTTTCTAACTACATTTCGAAGAAATTCATTTTTTTATTTTTGGATTTTCTAAAATTCAGGTGCATGTAAATAGACAGGGTACAACATATATATGGCAGAAATTCATGGGTTGACTATGGGTTAACTACAGAAGATTAATAAGTCATAAACTATGGTGTTGTATCAACCGGGTACTGTGAGTAATAATACACTGATATACATGTAGGGTGAGTCGTTGATTTCCTGTGGTTATCCCCCACCTCCACCTCTAACAACTTGTTAGTAAGGATGTTGCCTACTACTACTACTACTACTACTCCTACTACTACTACTATTACTACTACTACTACTACTACTAAATAATAATAATAATAATAATAATAATAATAATAATAATAATAATAATAATAATAATAATAATAATAATAATGATTTTAAGAGGTGACACATTGTAGGAAATATGTGATTAATACAATTAATACAAGTGTAACTGTACTATGTTACTATATGTTACTCTCAGCATTTGATGTTGTAGACCACAGCATTCTGGTAAAGTAAAACTGGATCTATATGGACTAAGTGAAACTTCTGTGAAATGGTATGCCTCTTATCTCAGCAACCGTGATCAGAAAGTAAGTTTAAATGGCTGCTTTTCTGATTTAAGGAAATCACAGCAGGTGTCCCACAAGGGTCCATCCTAGGGCAACAATTATTCATTATCTTTATTAATGACATGTGTATGGATGACAGTAGTGTGGATGATAAGAATGGTCTTTATGTTGATGACTCATCCTTTTGTACTATAGGTAATACCGTAGCAGAAATTGAACAAAGTCGAATCAAGACTTGAAGAAAGTTACACACTCGTGCACAAGGAACAGAATGTTTATCAACAAAACTAAGACAAAATATATGCCTCTGTGCACAAGACGGAATAGAATGAGTTAATAAATTACCCTAAAAAATCAAAATTAATAACCATGATATAGGGAACTCACAAAGTGGAAAGGTTCTTGGGTAACAATAGACAAATTTATTTAATTAACAATAGATAGATTTATGCTGTACTGAAAGAGTTGATAGGACCTGCAAAAAGATCATTTTCATCTTGCATACCTTAAAAAAAACACCCATTTAAGGAGAAGTTGTTATTTCACAACTGCGTTATTTTACCACACTTAAATTACTGTTGTTCAGTATGTGGAAACTCTCTGACAAACCAACAAAACAGGATAACTAAACACTGTGGGGCCAAATGGCCCCAAATTGAGAAGTTGAGAGCATATATGGGCATATCTTTGTAAAGAATTTTCATATTCTCATCATTTTTGGCCAGATGATAGCCAATGGGGATACAAAAAACTTAATAAACCCAATTGACCTTGATTGACCTTGGATGACCTCGAAATGACATTAGAAAACATCTTTTTCTCAGCATGTCCCTCTTTCAATCACATTTTCTCCCCAAAATTGTGTGAAAATGAAAAATCTGCTCCCATACGATGTTGAGCAAGGCACCATAGAATACATTTCCAAAGAAATCGGTACAAAAAGTAAAAAAAAGGATTTTTTTTTGTGAGGGTCGAAATTAAGATATACATTTAGTCTTCTACTGCCAGACATGTACGCCCTACCAAAATGACAATCACATAACTAATTAGAGCTAAAAATGCAGATATAGTTTAAAAAAAAGACCATCCCAATATCTGCTTCCATTGCAAAGATATGGCCAATTTTTGAAATCCAAGATGGCCGCATATCTTAGATTTTCGAGGTCAAAGGTCATCGCAGATTTTGAAAATAGGACATAACTTTGCGATGAAAGCAAATATTGGGGTGATCTTTTTTTTTAATGATATCTTCTCCTTGAGCCCAACCTGATGGTTTTGGTCTTCGTAGGGGAGCTGGTTTTTCCACAAGAGAAGCAAATATATATTTTCAAATCATACTTCATAAAAAATGTCAAAAGTTGCTTTTTCGGAACAGATTTTCTTAAAAATATATACTAGAGTATGATGTCCAAGATAATAAGGGGGAGTAATTTCCATTATTGTATTATTAGGGGGCAATAACTTGGACCAAATATCAGATACGTTGAAAATACAGAGTTAAAGGTCATTTCAAGGTCATTAGAGGTTGTATCAATGTCATTTAAATTTTTCAAATGTTTTGTATCTCTGCAAGCTATTTGATGGCCAAATTTCATAAAGATTTTTTCATGCACTCTAGAGATACAGGGCCACTTCTCAATTTGGGCCCATTTGGCCCTATAGTGAAATTACAAAGGCGTGCATCCCGATTATCATATATGTACGAGATTCAGTAACCCTAAATGTGATTGTTTTTGTTTAAAATTCTTGTATTTTTTCTCATATTTATATATGAAAAAGAAAAGTTCATACTAGCCATATTCAATGCTGGTCAAACTATAATGAAACAATCTAATTTCAATTGTTTGCCCACTGTTTGACGGCCGATTGGGCTAATCAAAACAAATAGATACAATATTATAAAGGAGTATTTTGGGGTATTCACTATCTCCGCCCGGTGTCTATCCCGCCAATCAGCATCATTCCACCAATTAGTGATATCCCCACCTCGTGGCCATGGGCAGCATTAAGGTGTATTAAACTGGATAAGCGTTTCCATTTCCACCCCCACCCTGACTGGTGCATAACGGATTTGCTAGAAATCTGGGTTATGATAAGTTTTTTGAAGGGAAGCGTATCACATAAATTTTAAGATACACGTACCCTTTTCTTTTAAGTAGAAGGGTAACAGGAAAACGATATATTGAGAGAGAGGGTGTATATATAGGGTAGAGGTTGTCAAGACGAATGGGGAAGGGTAACGGATAGTGGGCAGAATGCTGGGAAGAGGAAGAAGTATTAGATGAGGGTAAAGTAGGATAAAGGGCCAATCAGGAAGAGAATCATAGGCAAGCCGTGATGGAGTAGGTAGGATTAAGAGGGTTGTAAAAAAGGGTCCTTAGAAAAAAACTACTTCAGGAGCTATTGTTAATTTACCCCTTCTCTAACCACACGAGGACGTGGTGCAATGGAACCACTAACAGTACGAAATATGTTTTTTTGCACTTGATGGTAGAAGAGTATAGATCTAGAAGAATGCTACAAACTTGCAATTTAGACTCCACATGGACCCTACTATCCTTGACAACCACCCCATATAATAGCCAGATTGGCCGTAAGCAGGGAGTGTATTAGACTAGGTTCCTAGTCCCTAAAAAGTTGACATCCCTCCTGTGCTAACCAAGCAGTGTGGTGTAGTACCAGGTATGTTGATAGATGGCACCATCTGCCCCTCCTATCTCTAGACATAAACTGAATCCTGGTAAGATAAGTGTAAACTAAATTGACCACTATGGCCACCAAGAGTATTTGATGCCTTGTAACAGAAAAAACATAGCAGAAAAAAATACATATGACAGCCTAGGAATCTAGGCTAGGAGTGTATGTCTCTGGCCGTAAGTAAGAGATGGTCGCCCCTGTGTGTCAAACTATGGAAATTCTCGTAAAACCGCCTCTAAGGTAACCTATCTTTTCTTTTAATGCATCTGAACTGTATTAAATCCTCAACATTGCAGATATTAAGTCTTATATTTGTATATGGTTATGTCACCTGGTGACGATCTTTGGAACCATTTGACATCATTCGGCCACTTATAATGCTCTGCTCCAAGACTGTTTGCCTGTGCTCTATGATCTATAAACTTGGACACCCCTGCTTCAGATGATGTTTATACAAAAGATCATTGGGCAAGGAATGTGGCTCACTATCGTAATCGTGTTTGTATTCATGTGTGTACAGTGGTGTTAATCCAATTAAGTGACAGTACTGTAAGCGGAGACGCCTTGATATTCATTAGACCTTTATCTGTTTATTTCCTTACAACATTGTTGACATAAACTGATTTTATTGGGATCGGCCGAAACGCTGGGTTTTTCTGGAATTTTAACCTATTTTCCCATAGAAATACTTTCCAAGAGCATGTCTTCTTGCTTGCATGCTTGTATGTTTTATTGGGTAATTGCATGGCGCATAGTGTGCGCAGCAAATACTAAACGTTTTGACCAAAGGAGCATCAACGGACCTGGCGCCCATCCTTTGCAAATTTATAATCCACACGTAACATCTTAGATGAATAAAAGAATGCATATGTAACGAGAGACCAATTATGCGGTATCGTGAAGGCCTGGCTAATATTACCAGCTATCTCGAATTTGGCCCCATTGTGACATCACTAGGAGACAAGGACCAATGAGGGCTCTCCTTTCGTTTACATTACAGCGTAACTGGCTCGCCAACATGCGCAAAAAAGTGACGTTTGGGCTATTCGCCGCTGCTAGCCTGTCCAGGTTGACTGGCTGATCTCATATCCACTTATTTTAAGATAACATATACCAAACCAGTGACAATGAGCAGTCATGGATGTGGCGCCCTCTTTTTGCTGAACTGTAAACCACAAATTACATATAGCGGGATGTGTCAGTCGCTGAGTGCTTCCCAGCTTTATCAAAAACACATTTCAAGAGTCTGTTACTCTCTGCAGTATCTTCTTTCGTCGTTTCAGTTTCTGGCTTGAATTGAGGCCAAGCACCAGCTCTAACATTCCCGCCAAAAAGCATGGCATATAGACACTACCACTGCTACTTAATGCATAGATAATATATATATAAATATATATAAATATATATATATATATATATATATATATATATATATATATATATATATATATATATATATATATATATATATATATATATATATATAAATAAATATATATATATATATATATATATATATATATATATATATATATATATATATATATATATATATATATATATATATATATCACGTAACTGCTTATCAGCAAATAAGTTTTTATATTGTGGCGTAGCTATAGGCAAAGTATATAATTTTCGAACACGTGGTCCAATTGCGGTCGACGAATGAAAAGCTAGGAACTGTGGTCAATTAATATTCATGAGCAGTTTCAAGCCCTTTCCCGAATTTATGACGCTTCAATTAAAAAATAGGAACATGTATATAGCTGGACAATGAAACTTTTACGTATGAGAATGGATTTGGATATCATCGTTGATTGTTGACCTATGGCAACCAATGATTGAAGGTAATTGGCTTGCATCGTTTTTTCTTGTGACGTCCTAGCCCCGAGGAATTGATTACATTCATGCTTCATATTTTGCATTCGATGTAACTAAAACCTCCTATGCTGACTCCTATGCTCCGATTGCAATGTTGTTGCCATCAGCCTCCCTTCAGGGCTTGTGATATATGAATTACATAACGATGGGAGGTAGTCTTCAGCCAATGGAGCATAGTGCATGAACGTGGCGCCCTCTATTGTGGGGACTGACATTTATACATAGCATTTTCGGTACTGCCATTTTTGCTATGGCGAATATGACACTATCCGGCAATGATCCCGGTGACCATGTATCTATTTAAATGTATATTTTAGTCATCGGAAATACAGCTATGAATACCGTAATGTAACAGTTATGGCATATCTATATATCAATACGGCGTTCGGGGATGAATCTCTCCCTTCTTAGAGGAGCCTCTGCCGTTTGAGTAGGGTTTGACCAGAGCCATATGTCCCCGTATGGGCGTCTTAAAGAGGAACTAAAGGCTCACATGCATATTAGCTTATAGCTCGCGTAGTGAGTCGGCCGAAGGCCGGCTCAGCGTAGCGAGCATTTACGGTATATATATAGTGTAATGGCAGGATACACACTGAGGCAGGATTTTTGGTGTTGACGTCTGTCTGTTCGTCTCTCGTCGGGCTCGCTCGCTCGACCCTGCTCGGTCGATTACCTCGGAAAAATGAGCATAACTTTTTGCTTTAAGAGCACATTTTGCCGCCAGATCGTTTCATGTTTTAAATATTTCTTAATCAAATAATAAATGTGGATTGTTTCCTTTAAATTGTGTCAAAATAGCGTTTTGGTCGCCGACTATCGTGCAACACACGCCGAACTATGCAACAACTGAAACATACATGCTCACGTGCGACAAATGCTGACGTCTTGAAATGACGTCATGTTACGATCGAATTCCGCGGATTCCAAAGTCGTGACTTCGATGTTCACGGTAAAAGTGACTTTACTCGTCTTTCCGTGAATCGATTTCAATGCAGTTTATATCGCTACAACCGCCTCAAATAATTCTACATGTCTTTTAATTCTAGTTGACATCTGATGTGAAATGACGATTTTGCAACAGGTTGAAGTCGTAGTAATTTTTATGCCATATTTTCGGTCAATCGCTACGCATACTGTGTGTGGTTATTGGCTATTGCACAAATATGAAGTTCATATGAAGGGGCTTCCAATATGTTTCAGCGAAGTTCAAGTAAAGAATGACGTCACGGATAACAATAACAAACACTTTGTGACTGCATTTGAAGGGGAATGCAGAAATATCATCGAGCTGCGCGAGCATTTAAAGCTTTGCTTTCTCATCATATTAGCTCGCGCAGTGAGTCGGTCGAAGGCCGGCTCAGCGTAGCGAGCATTTACGGTATATATATAGTGTAATGGCAGGATACACACTGAGGCAGGTTTTTTGGTGTTGACGTCTGTCTGTTCGTCTCTCGTCGGGCTCGCTCGCTCGACCCTGCTCGCTCGATTACCTCGGAAAAATGAGCATAACTTTTTGCTTTAAGAGCACATTTTGCCGCCAGATAGTTTCATGTTTTAAATATTTCTTAATCAAATAATAAATTTGGATTGTTTCCTTTAAATTGTGTCAAAATAGCGTCTTGGTCGCCGACTATCGTGCAACACACGCCGAACTATGCAACAACTGAAACATACATGCTCACGTGCGACAAATGCTGACGTATTGAAATGACGTCATGTTACGATGGAATTCCGCGTATTCCAAAGTCGTAACTTCGATGTTCACGGTAAAAATGACTTTACTCATCTTTCCGTGAATCGATTTCAATGCAGTTTAAATTGCTACAACCGCCACAAATAATTCTACATGTCTCTTAATTCTAGATGAAATCTGTCGTGAAATGACGATTTTGCAACAGGTTGAAGTCGTAGTAATTTTTATGCCATATTTTCGGTCAATCGCTACGCATACTGTGTGTGGTTATTGCACAAATATGAAGCTCAAATGAAGGGGCTTCCAATATGTTTCAGCGAAGTTTAAGTAAGGAATGACGTCACGGATAACAATAACAAACACTTTGTGACTGCATTTGAAGGGGAATGCAGAAATATCATCGAGCTGCGCGAGCATTTAAAGCTTTGCTTTCTCATCATATTATGAAAGTAATACACTTCAAAAATAGGATGCTGTACTCCTTTTTCTCTCAGTGATCCCATGAGGGGAGAATTGTGCGTATTGCCACCAGCCTGCCCAGGCTCTGGCAGCCCCTGCTAGCAGCCATGTTCTCCAGTTGCTATCAGCTGTGACTCAATGAGCGGCAGCCCACTTCCTGTCCCCTACATGTAGCTCTGAGCAGTGTATCATAGACTGTAGTGCTTTACACACCAACTCTCTTCGAAAGTTGCATAACAACTTGTATGAGTATCCCCTTTAAGCCCCTCTCACACATGAACACGAAGTCAACACGAACCTACACGAAGTTGCTAGTTCACTTCGCGAAAAATCTGAGGTTTTGTAGCCACTCAACCATACAACAGAACTATCAAGAAGCTAACAGGAGGACAACCAGACCAAACACGACTCAACAAAAGATAACGCGATGCTAACGTGAGTGTAAGTACCAGGATGTACGTAATCACATGATCTACTGGTTAACTACGTGTTGGTTTCGTGATACTTCATGGAACTTCGTGTTAACTTCACGTTCACTTCGTGTTTAAAATGTGGGTAGGAGGTCAACACGAAGTAGCACGATGTCAAGCATTAGTTAACCGGTATTCCTCGAAGTGCACATGAAGTTAACGTGAAGGTGACACGCCTTAGATCTTGGTCAAACTTTGTGTTCACCCTAGGAAATTTTTAAGCAGCCAAAACATTTCAGCGCGGACACGGAATCAGCAAGGTTTATACAGAAGTGAAAGAGAAGTTTCAGGAAGTGTTCCCGTTTTATGGCGAAGTCAACACAGAGTGAGAAAAACAACTTCGTGTACAGTCGTGTTGACTTCGTGCTCTTGTGTGAGAGGGGCTTTAGTAAGTCGGCAAGAAAGGGTTGCGTACAGAATACAATTGATGGGTTTCAAGATAATTGCCTTATTAGGTCACCACGGGTCAAAAGGTCATTTTACCCCTTTATCAGTTTTCTTTCAAGAAAATGATCTTGCAGTTTTTCTGGGAACATTATCTGTTAATATTTAATCATTTCTGACATGTCACCAGTTCATGCTATCCCTTCCCAACAGTTTAGGACAGAGACCAGGTTTCCAGGTTCAGTGTTTCAGAACTTATGGTTTTTTGAAGTTAAAGGAAAGTGAGTATGTATGAATATATATCTACTGTTGTATTTCAAATGATAAATCTAACAACCCGTCACCAACATTAAGCCATCTGCGAGGTTTTAAGGCTGTGTTTCTAACCATATACATGAATACCCAAGGCGAACATATAAATGTTCATATGTGATATCATGTGTGAAAACATACTTGTATACGGAGCTGTGTAAGCACCCTAATTGAAAACACAAAGATAGCCATTGTGTGAAGTTCTCCACCATGTGAATGTTCCTGTAAATATCATGAATTTATTGCATTCTGCATGAGTTTTTTTAGTAGTATGCATATGGGAGAGATTCATTCGCCATCACTTTCCTCACTTTCGCTTCCAGTGTCATTGTCTTGTCTCGTGTGTGGGTTGTAGCAATTCTCCTCTGCCACACACACACCAAAAGAGATTCAAGGTAACCCACATGAGTGACTTGAGCAGCTGTGCCTGAAGCAGGCAGTTTGTGCACCGTAGCCATATGCCACCACTTTCATTAGTTCCAGCGGCGCCACTCTAGATACACCAGTGCGCTGGACTACATGTAGTAATAATAATAATAACAATTGGAATTTATATAGCGCCATTTCCATTCATAAAATGTTCAAAAGCGCTGCACATTGTCATAGTTTGAGTCATAGTCAAGTACTGGTACTGGTACTCCATCTGTAATCTCCCACTCAAAGTCTCTCATGTCTACACTAGGTGTTTTATGTGGTCTGCAGATTTCCACAGACTGATTCACAGGTGAGCTTGTTTGATCTGCTTAACTACAGCTTGGTCGTTGGGTGGCAAACTGTTGGTTTGGGCGTGTTTCTCTTGCTTGTGAAAAGGGTGTACCTGAGCTTGTTCATGGATGAAGAGAGTTACCTTTATTTTTTGCCGGATGCAAATACATTTGCCTGCAGTATCTATCATACAAGGAAGATCTGCCTCTGGTTTTCCAGGTCTCTATAGAGCAATTTCATGCTTTATCATGAGTAACATTAGTTTCTTTCATTGCTAAATTCAATCCTTCAAAGATACTGTCACTGCCTGAAATAATGTTCTGTCATGTTAAAATGATTTTCCCGCTTTTATATAGGAATAATGTGGGAAAATCAAATAATTTCATAAACTAATTGTTAACCTAAAATTGGTACAAGTCAGAATTGACTCGTTTGATTTTCACCAAATTGTGTCCAAACTATCTGCACGATGCTCTTAACAAAAGCTAAAGAAAATGACAGGTCGTCATGTTACTTTTTGCAACCGCAGAGGGTTCAGGTTTGTGAAATATGATTTTCTTGCAATTGGTACCGTTTTTGCCCTTACTTATGTACGATATTGTTTGACAAGGGAACCCCATTTCATACATGTGCATAAATGAAGGAGCATACATATATTCGTGATATGTTTTAAATCATTGAATTCAATAAATATGATTATCATTATAGCTAAAGCATTATAGAATGGTCAAGAATAGTCGTAATGGTACATACTTGATAAAAAAATCAGTTCTCGTGACAGTTTAGGCTCAAAATTGGCAGTGGTGTCAGGAAAATTGTATCAAATTATTTTAGTTTGTTCAATACTTAATAGGTGTCATCGCTGTACATGTAGAGTATCGTAAGACCTTAAATGCCTTGAGCAATGTTCGAACCCCTTCAGTGATAAAATACTTTATTAGTTGCAACAAACGTCTTTAGTTAGACCACTCCTTTATCGGAACAGTCACTTTCGCCGACTATCCTTACATCAGTTAAGGAAAATTGCCCAGGTGGTAATACACATATCATATTCCAATTTGTAATGGATAATCTTTCCAAGATGACAACGTCATATTTCCTTAAATGAATATTTCAAATCTATTTGTACAAATTTTGAAATTAAATGCATTGATAAGTACATGTACATGTACATATTCGCTAAAAGTATATATTTTTTATTTCCAGACACATAGGCGCTAGCTCATCATTTCGTCCCCGATAAGAGTGCACCACCTAATTGTGTTAATGTATTCTTATTACGAACATCACAGTGCACATCTAGAGTCTACACTAATTGATTTGATTAGTCAGTTCATGCGAAGTAGCGAAACTCTATATTGAAGTTATGGCACCAACCCAATCTAATTCATATTCATATCAGAGCATTACATTTGTCATGACCGTGTTAGTACACGTAAACTGTAACCCTGTCACTAGGGAGCAGTACTAGACTACTATGTTATGTAGCGTGTTTAAGTATTGGCCTCTTCAGTACCTTAAGGGTTATATGGACGGACGGAACTAGTACTAAATGATAACCAAGCCAGATTTGTGATCTCGGAATTGAAGAAAACCCTGTACACATTATTATGCAATGCCCGTACCATAAAACAGCGCGCATAAAAATGTATGAGGCGATTGATAATCTCGGAATGGAGATAAGTACAAATTTTCACAACTTAAATGGAGAAGATAAGTTCTTAACACTTATGGGAATGATTATAGATGGTACTAATCCAGATGATATGCTCAAGGTATGGAACATATCTTGAACATGTATTAGTATGATCTATAGGACCACCGTCTTCAATCATGCAGAGCTATGTAACCTAACTCGCTATAGCTTTGCGACACAAACCAGCCCACAAGCTTAGATATGATTAAGGGTGTGTGCAAAGAACTCCCTGCTGAGATCTAATGTCAGTGTATATGTTTTTATCTTTTCTTATATTTATTTCCAAGTAGTTATTTCTGTTATTATTTATAAGATTTGTGTTTTGTATGTCTTTGTTGAGTTCACCCCTACATGTACAGTCAATAAATATACAATACAAGATTCAATATATATATATATATAGTTTATTGACTTGTAGTTTCACTACACAAATATACATATAGCATATCAAACATAAATACAGGATCAAACAAATATAAGTAATATACTGTAGGGTTCAAGCACCCCGAAAAGAATAAATTAAATACAAATTAATTACAGAGGAAAAAGTAATATTCTGGATCATGTCCTAAAATCTTAAACTGGTCATTATCGCCCGGTGAAACGCATTGTAATTAACTTAAAGGTGCTAACCAATCCCTCGTTTAAGTAGCAGATTTTCTCTGTACATTCTGTTGATGTATTTTCCAGATATGATCCATAGTTCTTCCATTTGTTCGAAGGAAAAGTCTTTTAGGCACTTTCCTAGTAATACCGGTAGAATATCTTCCGCGTTATCAAAGAACCTAGCCCTTAGGCTCAAGGAACAATGGTCTATGTCAGAGAACATATCCCTTCGCTTAAATTCAGTGGATGGGCACTGCAGGACAAGGTGTCTGACATCATCAGGAGCTGAGAGCTCGCATAGGGGGCAGCATTTTGCATACATTGTAAGCTTCTTTAGTCTCAGATCATCCATCTTTAGGACACTAGCATGACAGACTAAACGAGACATAGTTTCACATATACTGATAAGTTCTGGGTATTTGTCAGACAGTGCCCACCATGTTAGGTACCTAGGTCTATAGTTTACTGAACTAATTAGGTCCAGAGATTTCCTAAGTCTATATTCTTTCCTCCAGGTCATATCCTCGAGCGACCACGCTCGTTCCCAAACTACCTTTTTCCATAGGCCTTTTTGGTAAAAGTGATTTCTCTCTACCATGTTATCTACCTCCATGCATAAGCTAAAAAGGCTAATTGTATCCATTAGATCTGCGACAACAATCTCACCATGTGACTCATCCCTTGGGTCATGCCTCTTTAAGGCCCTATATCTTTCGATGAATACAACCCTCACAACATCGTCCTGATCCATCACCAGAATTGATCTAACAAATAAAAGCTTCTTAACTTGCACCAGTCTGTCCAAACGAATCCAACCAAGACTATGCAAACTGCAAGCATTTGGCACTCGGGGGTGAAATCTCTGTATTTTCTTGCATGCATAGTTTTGGAAGGATTCTAATTGTAGGGTCTGTTCTCCTGTCATGGGCCATAATTCGCAGCCATATAGCGCGACAGGGACAACAACTGACCAAAAAAGAATGTTACATGTGGCCACCGTAAGGCCACACCTCCGAATCCCGAGACCCGTCAGCGCGTTGAGGGTCCTCCTTGCCTTGGACAACCTCTCATCAACCCCAGTACCATCCCCTGCAAAAATGGACACATTTACACCCACGTGGTCATAGTTTGTTCTCTCCAAAACTTTCTCAGGTCCCAACCGGAAACTTCTCTCTTTGGAGTTTACGGTATGTTCTCTGTTAGATTCCCCGAAAACAAGGACACCGCTTTTGTTTTCGGGGAATCTAACAGAGAACAATGTTAATTGCTGTGAATTCATATGTCCAAAATTGAACACTGATTTGCTTCTGGTTGTTTTGATAACTCAAGATGAAGTATGTACAAATACCAGTATTAGCACGAAAGGAAAGTATTAAGTGAAAAGGAATGGAAGAGTATTAACATTGCAGGAAATCGTATCCATTTAAGTGCGTTAGATGCAAAATTGAGCCAATAACACTAATACCGACCCGTGAATTTCTCTCTAATATCAATCAATTATTTACTGAAAAAGGTAAAGTGTAAGATGGTGGAGAGTCAAGGATCAGACCGGATGTAGATCAACTTGGTACATAGGTAAAAATTGACGGGCCCGTACGTGCCCGTTACGGGCTCAGAACCCGTTACGGGCTCAGAACCCGTTACGGGCTCGGAACCCGATACGGGCCCGTAACGGGAGACATCTGGTGGCCATATTTTACAACATACATGTATTTTACAATATTTTTATCATAAAAAAACAGATATTTTCAAAAAAAAAATTCTACAAAAATATAACTTTGAACATGTTATAAAAGATATGTAAATATCTAAATGATAACATATAGATCAATTAAATGAGAGTACTTACCAAAGGCGTTATAATGCTGCTAGTATTACACGTGTTCTTACTGACTGACCCGTAATAGTATACATGTAGCACAGAGCACCCGCAAGGTATTTGCCACGAGAGTGGTTATGATAAATAAGTTATTAAAGAGAATTAATGGTAATGTTCCATAAGAATATTACTTTCAGGTTCACATGACGGTCACAAGGAGGAAAGACCATCAACACTGCAATTTTCCATGAGTAAAACTGCCGTGCAGATTGCACACTTTCAGAGAGAAGATATCACAGTCTCATGTAATTTGTGGTGTCATGTAATTTGTATCCATTCGAATGAATACACACAGCGGAAAAAAATCAATTACTTATATGGTTTCAAATAACATAACGTTACAGGATGCCACGCTGTACAAGAAAATATGCACTTTATCTTTACGCACATATCATCCTCGTCCACTAATTTGCGACATCTCTTTTAATCATAAACAGGATAGGTGAACGCCATACCTATGGTATAGATAACACTCTACATAAACTTCACGACAATTTATCACATAAGAATTATATAGGAAGGATGACCTTTGGATTTATTTTCCAACAAACTGCAAATCATAACACGGGTTGTTACATCCATCACCGCCAACTGGAGAAATGACATACCCGTAATCGCTTTCCTTGAATACTAGTGGAACAGGCAAAGTTCGCGAGTGCGATTATTTCGCGAATACGCGAAGTAGCATCGCCCTCGAGATCTTATCGCACGCGAACTATTGCGTGCTTAGTTACGCTATTCACCACTGGGGGTGATGGCGCGTCGGTCGGTGAATTTCAGTCCAAGACGGTCGTGGCTGAAACGAAGATAAATACGTCCAATAATTTCACAAAACCATTATGATATGATACATTGGTAACTTATGAATACGTTACCAATGTATCACATTATTATTCGAAATCTTACCTGTCCGATTTTGGGGATACCTGTGCCAAGTTATGGATTTCTTACGAGAAGCAAGATGGCCGCCGTCATCGCACAATAGACGCTATCACGAAAGGGAGACGGCTGTTGCAATGGATTTAATCAGGGAATATATACATAGACCTCTCTGATTTAATTGATCAATTATCAACATACATATATGTGTATGTTGATAATTATCAGAATAAGATATATCTTTAAAAAATAATAAAATTTGCATTTGCCGTGAATTGAATGTTTGTCAATTTACGGCAAGGATGGCTTTGCAGTTGGCGAGTATATACGGCTATAGCGTGATATTCACCCCTAGCCGGTCCGAGGCTGAATCGAAGAGAAATGCATGCAATAATTTTACAAATTCAGTATTATATGATACATTGGTAACTAATGAATAAGTCACCAAGGTATCATACTATAATTCACACATTTACTTTACCATTATTGGAGGAACTTGTGCCGTTAGATGTTATGGCCGTAAGATGGCCACTAAATCTTTCACACTTTTTGATTACTGTTTGGTTCAACAGATGGCGCTGTAGAACTCATTCGCTCGCGAAATTAAGTACACGCGAAAAATCTGCTTTTCGCGAAATTGTTGTAGCTATGCTATTAATGGGAAAACCGTTGACTTTCTAATTGTAAACACATATTTCTCATGGAGTTCTAAAGGTGCCACATTTTTATATTTTGTTTTTGAATATGTTAATGTTTGAATGGATAATATAAGGAGAGGATAACATAATTTAGCATTTGAAATTGGGTAAGATAGGTAAATATTAATTCCTAGCAATTGCTTGACATTTTATTAGTCGAAACAATCAGCTGCAGTACGCGTGTGCACGCGTTTCTTACTATGTTCATGTTCTCTCATTTACTCATTTACTCTGTCGTCTAGCATCTAGAGGGTCACTCGATTACTCTCAACAATGTATTCTGGGGGGCGAGGTGAGAATGTATTCTGTAAGAATACGTCAATGCCTAAAAGGACAAGAAGTAGTGCAAAAAAACTATTTTCTCCGCACGTGTGTGTATATAGAGTGCTACTTATGCAGATAAAAATACGTTCGAGTCTACTTACGTTTCATACATTCCAACTCTTACCACAGGGTCATCGCCAACTTGGACAAAACTTGTTGAACAATTACCAGTCCAGGAACGTCCATATGGTTAGTTATTGTCAAGACACTAAAAGAAGCGTTGGTTCACACAATATGAGCAATTGCCTTTCTCATGCATCATAATTAGTCATCTAATATTCGAAAAACAGTACTGACCAGCGTCACACTTTCATGTATTTATGTAGTGAAATACCATGGATCATAAATGCAATCGTTGCGCTTTTTATCATTATCCTTAGTACACTATTGCCGTAGTTCTCTGTAACGTGGCCATTTTTATATTTCTATGTCATGATGTAGAGCTTAACTACGTACTCCTGGAGAAATACATTGCCAGGGCCGAAACATATTGGAATACTACCTTCAAACTTATTGTCAAACGGTTTGGATTTCAAATCTGGTCCGTAAACATTACTCGACCGATTGTAGTCTTTATCGTAACCTGTGATACTTTGCGGATGTACGTGTGCACCTGAAAAGCATAAAAAACGTTGACGTTGACGTACATTAGACAACCTGCAACTTGCTTAATACCTACGGTAGTATTCGAAGTTTGGATTGTGTGAAGTAGTGAGACGTATAAAACCACTGATGTACGCTTGACTACATTTTTTCTACACGCAGAGGAAGATGTGCAAGCATTTTGACAGCTCCCTATGTGTAAATCCTAGATCATTCGACTCTGAAAAGCCATTTATTATTCTGCGGAGGGGGGGGGGGGGGGGGGGGGGGGGTGCGGGATATCATTTTTACCCGGTTTGAGATTTTCTTTACTCCCCTAGCGGTACCAGAATTATTGTTCTCCTATTAATTTTTAGCAAAGACTATTTTTCTTACTTTTCAGGGCCAGAATATTGTTTTCTTGAATATGGACATTATCAAGGACACTATATGGACAGCCCCCCCACCCCCCCCCCCCCCCCCCCCCCAAATGATTTCAAATGGTTCGCCCCTTAACCTTGATAGAGGGTTCTAGTCTCTGTTGAATTGTAGTCCAGCTAATACTTTTCTTCTAAAGCAAAATGTATTGTTATTATATAACAATTCCTAATCCCCTAAATGTGTACTTTTATCGATAGCATAGTAAATAGAAGATACATCTGATGGAACAATACATCCCCTAAAGCAATTCCCAATCCCCAAACAAGTGCTCTCTAATGCCTACTTATGCTATTCTCGAAAAACTCCTAAAATCATATGCCTTTGTGAGCATGACAACATCTTGATTGGTAGTTGGCTTAAAATGATGGCCATTTTGGAAGAGCCATATGGCTGATATATAAAGGTATGGTTTACTATTATCTTCTACTTCCTTTGCCATTGTGCATATTAGGTAAAAGGGCAGTCCTTCACCCTATGCCAATTCCCATAATAATTCATGGCGGAATTGATGTATGTGCTAGAACATCATCTTTCATGTGTGTATAACCGAAGTTATACACACTTTTGTGCTCAGTCCACGTCATAAACTAGTCACTGAGACAAAATGAATGACGTTTATGTCCCAACATGATTGGTTTAGGTAATCTATCACTGCAAACAGCTAACACGTTGTAGCCCTTTCGTAATAACGCCGCCATATCAATTTAAAAGCAAACACTCCTTAGGTTATCAAGGCAGAATTGTTGACCATTCCTCGATGTATTCCTCGTTCACGAAAACCACGAACCAAGGTGGCATCATACTACAGGTATTTGAACTACACGAGAGTGAGATGCGCCTTCTATGTATATCAACAATTTTCAAACACTGTCTGATTTAAAGTTAGAATCACGCTCGAGGAATGTGAGAAAGTTGCCAGTGAAATGAGGTAATTGCAAGGTTTAGCGGCATTCTTTTCTTCTATACGTTGTGCAAACAGGTACAAAATGGGCCAATACATAGCTGGATTGACCCGTCGCTTACCCTAACTATTATAAATCAACCGGCGCACTATGGAAATGCTTATAATGTACTGCCTCTCTATGTCTTGGCCAATGAGTAGCTATCTGCAGTATTTCATTTACTTGTTTAATCTAATTGTAGCGACAAGCATACCATATGGTCATTATTCTTTTGAAACTAATTCAACACAATGGTCGAATGATTCTATTAGCCGAAGCATTAATGTTGCTAATGAGGAGCTGATACTATCGCAGGACGTGACCGAATTATTCACTTGGGAGCAATTTACAAACGTGAGCACATACTACTAGATCAAATAATAATAATTCTGACACTTGGTGGCACGTCTCTGCCAACCCTTTACTGCTGCTCAGCCATATTTTCCATGTATTTTTAAAAGTAAGGCCTACATAATGTATTGCCAATGAGAGGGGCAAACTATGACTACCTAGGGGATGTCACGTTGGTCATCCGTTACCAAAGAGATATTTGAATTAGTAAATCTGGAGAGACCTTGATTTACCCAATTTGAGGACCTTAAAAATTTATATTAAAGGCGAAAGAAAAGGAAACAAAACTTGAGGAGAACCAACTAAGCAAAGCGATTGGCATTTCAGAAGAGAAATTTCATTTTAATTCTAATGATATAACAACTCATAACAATAAATATAATATAATAATGTTAACGCATTCAAAATGCAAAAAAATATATATAAGGAAAACTAAGCTTCAGGGGAGTTTTAAGTTAGGCCTCACTCACACATTTAAATATACAACCAACACATTATCTTCTTTATAAACTTCACACAGTGAAAAACCTGCCAAAGTGAACACCTTTGTCAACACAGGCATGCATTGAATATTCTTTCATTCCATATCACCCATTACATAAGAGGTTAAGATAAGCTCTGTACATGGAACACCTGTCTACCTTGCATGAAACATTTAGGCCCATATACATTGAAGCCTAGTCATAAGCCTACAATCGATTTCAAACTGCATTAGTAAGGTAGTCTATTAATAGATCACTTTCAGGAAGTTGAAATTAATGATAGAGATATGTACCTCGGACTATGGTGTTTCATATCAGATAGTCTCTATTAAAAGGTGTGAACATGAAGAGCAGTTTTAACCCATTTACACTCAGAGCAGCCAAAAGAGGCCTGATAATTTTGGAACTATTTTACTTACAAAAGCACTTTCTTGAAAACTTTTGAAGGAGAAATGTTGATCAGAAGCCAAACAACTACTCCCCCTCAAATATTCTGTGAACTTTCACTTTATTCACAAATTATTTTCAAAAGTATGAGAGTAGCAGACGATACTTTTTGCGTAACTCTGAGTGTGAATGAGTTAAAGTGAGTAGAGGAATTCCAGTACACGGGCCATGGAGAACCTAATCACCTGGTATGGGCTTACACTGTTATATATCCTTGATAGCCTTGTCTTGTTCAGTTCAATCAGTGGCACTGATAATAATTAGTATTGAAAGTTAACATATACCTTTTGATAGAGTTGCTACTGGTCAGAAAGTCTTGATTCCTTTGCACGGTAACATGTTGATTTGAGGATGTAAAGTTCATTTAGGCAATTTGAAATAACGTATTGCTTATCAAACACATTTACATTCAATCATGCATGATAATTGATACAGTGATATACCAGGTAATGAAACGTTTTGAGTAGCCTATAAATAAACATAACTATATAATGATTATTAAACAGGATAATATTGATGGTCCATTTATGCATCTCTATGGGTCTTCCTGTGAGGCTTAATAAACAATGAAAGCCTGTGTACTTTTCCATACCCCAGAAGTGTTCAATATGTATCTGATGATCTTTATTAAAAGTGGGACTATATTTAACAATTCTATGTTGTTAGAAAGAAGTGATTAATATTATCCATACAATCTTAGAGATTCCCTAATCTAAATAATTATAAGTTTTTAACTCGATTCTTCCATAACCATATACATAATATAAAAAACAAATGGAAAAACAACAGGCCCTGGCCAATATAGTTATTCAAATGAATATTTCAAAATATATCGGGCAGAATTTGATAATCATGTGTTAAATCTTTTCAATTTCTTTGGGGTAAACTAAAGAAAAAAATAAAACTCAAGTAGCTGGCATAATAACCTGTATCCTGGGATTAGACATTTGTAGGAACGCCAATTAATCTTCTATACCAACCTATAAATTTCATTCAGACATTCCAGTGACTAAAACAGAGATCAAATGGATTAATATGTGTAGAATTTTAGAATTGTAGGTGAATAAACGTGTTCAATTCATTGGGTCATAGAACATTGAAAAGAAATTAATGTAATTGTATGCGTAGTTTTTGAAAAAAGGGTTTCAATTCCACTAGCTTGTATTTCACATTAAATACACTTAAATTTTGCCTACAATTCGGCCTGAAATCTTAGCACTGAAAAACCAAAATTGTCAGATTTGGTATTTGTTGGGAAAGCAGTAGTTATATGTCATACAAGGGAAAAGATCAATTTAGAAACACAGAGTTTAGGAATATCTTTAAATACTGATTGCATGAAAAATATCAAGTTTTGGTTCGAGTATACTGAAGTCAGTTGAAAAGTTATTTTGAATACAAAATTCAGATTTCAGCTAGGCTGACAGTGCTAGGGGTATTGCGTAAGGTGCTCTGTGGGTGACTAACACTTGAACAGTTCTCAAAAGGTATGACTAGTCGCATATTTCCGAAATATTACACGTAGAAAAATGTATGGTGTCAGTAAAACTCTTTCAGTATGAGAGCGTATCAAGAACTGAGTGTCTTAATATCCCTCAGGACATTACTCAGCGTATGTTTGCTGCCTCCGTGTGAGCATGCCATTCCCAAACGATGGGACCACAGTGCACATGCATTTATTTCCCGGACAGGTCTGCATTAAGGAAAGTATTAAGAGGGGTTGGCAATTAAGATTTTAGGCCACCTGACGTGCGATGCTGTCAAGTGAGCTTAGAGTGTACATAGTATACTGAATAACAAACTCCATGCCACGGGATCTGTGGCAAGGTTATCAATTATTACTGATCGGGTAGGATTCAAAATAAGCTTCCACTGGAATACAAATGTTCAAGGTTTCATTCGAAAGCCTGTGTCAAAGCACGATTTTTCCCAAAGTGAAATCAGCATATTTTGTAGTCTTGCCGCATGTCTCATTCTGCAGAGGATGTCCACGCCGTTTACTTTAGAAGCACTCGGATTAGAAGACACCTGGGACAAATATCATTCCTCTCAGTCCCTTGAACATTACGAAAAAACGATTATTAAGAGGTGAATGGTTGCATCGGCCAGAGAGCGTTACCGTCTAGTCAAATTGCAACTGCTCTTCTCTTAAGTCTCTACACACAAAGCTCGCAGTGAATAATATGAATCTTGTAATGCCTTTAGAACAACTCCATTATGAGAATGTTTTCGACCTGAGGAAAAATAGGACATGCTGCTAACCAAGAAAGGTAATAACACACACACACACACACACACACACACACACACACACATATATATATATATATATATATATATATATATATATATATATATATATATATATATATATATATATATATATATATTTATATATATATATATATATATATATATATATATATATATATATATATATATATATATATATATATATATATATAAATATATATATATATAAATATATATATATATATATATATATATATATATATATTATATATATATATATATATATATATATATATATATATATATATATATATATATATAAACAATTGTTTCAATTAACCTGGTTCACAAGAAGGACCATTTCATTCGTTCTAGGTGTCTTGTCCTAAGTCTGCCTTTACGTGATACAGTACTCCCAGTTGGTTATTTCATCAGGACTAGGTAATCACAGGGATAGGGGCAATTCCGAATATGTGTGGAATGTGTTACTTTGATCTATTACACCTCAATATTTTATTGCAGTTGATGTAAAATAAGCATGACTGTTCTAGCTCGATTTTCTCATTCTATTACCATATGTGACATTCCCATTTCGAAATATCAGTGGGAAGTCATCTTGTCTTGTATTATGAGGAAATGTTGTCTGAGATTGGTGTAAAAACATTCCGAATTCCAACAAACTTGTTTAGCGACCATTAATAATAACACGGTATAAAGCCATCCTACAAATGTGAAATGGAATTGAACCTGTCAGCTGGCAAAATTGCTTTACACGATTCTCAGGCTGGTTACGAAAAAAAGATATAGTGCCATTCTTTATCCTTTTTTTCTAAAGCTTCCATTGACGTTGACTTTCTGAGGTGCGAGACTGCGTATCCTGTTCACGCTGAATGCCATTAATAGCTGTTCCACCCACAATGTATAAATCCCATATAGCCATGCGATGCTGTGCGAGTGTACTTACGGGACCTTAGGAATTAAGATGGCATTGGGGTCGATTTTTAAGTTAGCTTTTCCACCTCACTGCTTTTATTTGACCATTTCGCTCATGCAAAGTATGTGTTATCTAAAGAATCTTCAGATGAGGAACAAATTGAGTTTCAATTACAGTCCTCTTCGTGTGGGGTAAGACATTAGAGGTTAGGACACTGAAAAATATCATGCGAATCGAAGTTTTTTCCATAACATTATGATTCGAGGACAATCAAATTTCAGCAATGTGGAGAGATTATCAATGCGGAGGAAGGGATGTTAGAATGTTGTTCCGATCAGATTTACGACCGTTTCATTCAAGTTTTGTGGCATGAGAAAATAGTGCTTTTGGAACTTTACGATTGCACAGCTTTTAGACAAATCTTTGAACGAAAAAAGCAGTAAATCCGTGTAATCGAGATACTCTTAGCTATGACTTTGCCAAATATATATGACAACCGTCAACTTAGATACTAGCACTCAAAATACATATTTCAAGCAAACATGTTTTTGGGGGGAAATTCCATATTAAGAAAAGAGCCAAACAGCCCCCCGCTCTAGGGAGTTGAAGCTAATTTGTATACGCAAGTGGGAGTATTAAGAAAGCTACTGCATGACGCGTAGTTTGTGAAAAGACTATGAGAGTAGTGTAATCCCCCTGCACACGTTCTACAGGGCATGATAGGCGAGGGTATGAATGTGTGTTAAGTGAGACTTCTGCTCCGTCAACCTCCTTGGAGAACCTACACACGCTACTCCTACTACAACCATCCACATCCAGCCCCCTGGAAGTGGCTTTTTGAATAGCTAATGGTACACATGCATTAGAGCCGCGAGACGCCAACAACACAGAAATGCCCACCGACTTGCGATAAAACGCCTTAAGAAACACATCAGTCAAGATGTAGTAGTACTTAAAACCTGATGCGGGACTTGCAGATTACTTTACTTCGCATCGGCTAGTAACATGTTGGTACGTATACTGATAAAATTATACTGATATATACTGATACTTAGTATATACTCCAATTAGAACCAGGACATGAATACCCAATTAATAAAACAAGAAAGTGTCCTTATCATTGGAAAGGTTAGATATCCAGTATCCAGTGATGTGCAAGACATGCAATTGTTCAGTATAAAAAAACACCTCTTAAACTCTCATACCAAGCAGTATGTGTGATATATCGTCACAATGGGATGGAGCTACTCTACCTTGTTTGTCAGGTACTTCTTTGATGCCGTTAAGCATATCATCATGTTCCACCTGCAAGGCAGGTCAGATATGTCCAGCGTCTTCCTTGGTTACACATTTAACATATCGCATTGCTCAAAATGGCAATTTGTATCTACACTCGTCTGCCTGAAGCATACTTCATCTACATGCCAACTTGCTCATGTATTTGCATATCTTCATAAGGGAGCTGTCAGCATAAGCGATGGTCCAACACGTCAGGTATCTCGGTGTACGTGTACATATAACAATGCAGGAAATATTTGAATGGTGCACCGGAGCTGGGACTAAGTGCTACCTATCAAAACCTTAATGAATGTTCACCATGACGGTATGTGTATGTCATTTGCGCCTGAAGGCATCCAGGCACATCGGTAGGCATTATGAGGTGGCATGTAAAGAATTATCATTTTTGAATCTGAAATATCTTCAGACTGTTAAAACGTTTCTGCCTCTGCCATGGGATAATGGTTCTCTGCTCATTAAGTGGTACTGGTACTCTGTATCACGCTTAACTCATTGCATTTTTTCGAGAGTGGGGGTGTGGAGTGAGAGAAAAGACATTATGTCAAAGCAGAGATATACAGAAAGACTCAATTCAAGAGGTGAAATTTTAGATAAAGAGTGGAATATTTTGCTAGGACACGCGAAGTTGTGCACGTCAGGTGGAGAATAAATAGGTCAATCTCACTTAAATATAGAGACAAACGCTGATAACCTACCCCCCCCCCCCCCACCCCCTCCCTGTTGACACCCACGAAGCCAGGGATACAACATTTTATTGGCAGATGATCATAATGGAACGTTTTTAAGTGTGAAAAAGACGAATTGAAAGGTTAACGGTGTGGTCACGTGGTCACTCTCTCTCCCTACATTCTTCTAACCAGTAGATTCCTGTATTAAGAAGGCGCAATAAGTGAAGCTCGAAAGCGAACAAGCTCGCAAGATAAACAAGGAATTGCGCAAAAACATCAACCAAGCACACCGAAAACTATGTATCGTTAGATTACAAAATGATGGCTAATTAGTTGACAACTTCTATTTTCCCTTCGCGTCATATAAAAAGAAAACAAATGCTCTAAGTGTTACCGTTGTATGTACACATCTTACTCTTCGACTAAAAACTAAATCCAAAAGACAAGGGTATATACAAGATGGAGAGTTTTGAACTTAATTTCTTGGCTCTGTTAACTATCTCTGCGAAACATGAATAATTACACAAAACACTATCAGGAAGAATTTGACAATCTTCATGGAGTAAATGGAGTAATGGTCTTCTATCCTTCCTTATATCAAGGGCAGGTCAGATAGCCTACGCCTGACTCGATATGATACCTGCTTTAAACTGCCTGTCCTTTCATTTATGCTGAACTAATCCAGAGTTAGTATGTACGTGTAGGCCCTTAATCCGTAAACAAACATTTACTTAATACTTAAACAGCGATACATGCCTTATCATGGTATATGAGAAAGATTTACACTTTATCCCCTCTTTTGTGCAGAAAGAACACTTCTGATGTCAAAAATGAGGTCCACGCCAGAGTTATGGCTATCATCAGACGTTATAAACTGCATGAGAGAAATTAATTCCAAACTTTGGAAAGAAATGCATAATTTTAGTTATGGGGCTTTTATAAATACTCAGGATGGCAACTAAATCCCCTAAAGGAGAGACTATATCAAACATTTTGATGTACACGTGACGTTAAACACAGCTTAAGGCGTAAGCTTTGCTGATTTTATTGCCCTTAAGCAGGTCACTTGCATCAAAATTGAACCATTTCATCAATGTTTCTTTCAAACACACCGTTAGTGCCTTACATCATTATCGCGCCCACGTAGATTTCCTACAAACCTTAAGTTTGGCAAACAGTTTAACCTTTTTGCACGATATAGTAAATTTGGATACTACATAGGATATATAATTCCTAGCCAAAACGCTTACCCGGTATTCGCCACTAGAAACAGTTAGTAGTGTGCTATGAAATATTCCTGTTGGTAATTCTACAAATGCGCCATGTGTCTCCGGACAGTTTGTAGTACAGTGAAACTTGCTTGGAAATGCCGTTGATAGGAGAAATCTAGATAAATCCTTGGAATGCGGTCTTTACTCACTTGGCTTTTATCAAGTTTATTGAAAGAAATTTGGAAAACTATCTACCTAAACTTGCTTGAACATGCGCAATCTAAATAAATTGCTGACATTTTAGGATGTTATTAAGTTTATCAAGAGTAATTTAAAAACTTATTTTGAGAAACCGATATTTTCTGTTAGCAGGTGGACTCTTGGACAGCTTAGACTATAAAAACGTCACCGCGTAAACGGCAAACTTTGATATAAATGGTAATTGCCATTTCAACCCTCAACTGGAAAGGTACGTTCTATATCATGTCGAGTTTAATTCACTTTCCATTAATGTCTAGACTGAACGTAAAGATTGTGGAATATAACCTTTGGACAGTCTTGCATTGATGATTATGCTGCTCTCGTTTTAGAAATGATGCATTTTCCAGTGAAACAGTGCAAATACAAAATGATTCGGTTTCAGCTGATTCCTCTGTTTCCCAATGTGTTTGGCATCTTTCGATAAAAAAGAATGCACACACACACACACACACACACACACACACACATACGAACACATACCTGCTGGAAATGTGCGGCATAATCAAAAATGTAATGTGGTTGTTTTAATCATTCATCTTATTTTTATAATAGCATGCAATATCAGTTGCAACACATTAATTAGCATCGTTTCATTTGATAATTAATGAGAATCTGAACTCGTTCTGGAACATTGACAACGTCGTGGATGTATTTGGTATCTAGTTTGGTGAGATAGGATCCGCACTGAGAGAGAGAGAGAGCGGATGTGTATCACTCGTCAGCGTGTTCTCGTAAAATATGGACTGGCAACAAAACTGATATGAAAATGTCGTGGATCATCATTTACACAGCACCCATATACGAGCAACAAGGGGTATCATTTTAGATAACAATACATCCTGCCACTTTATTGGTGTTAAGGGAACTATAAACAGGTGATGTTAAAGGGTGAGGTTGATTTAAGTGATAACCAAAAACAGAGCATGTTGGCTTCCTCTAGACCAACATCCATTAAGGAAAACATGACTACGCTCTAGATCTTGTCATCGCTCCTAATTAAATGCTGACTTCAATGTTGACTATATTTTCTCAAACACATCTGTAGGATAAACGTTCAGGTTAGAATATGAAATAAAAACGAACTTGCGATTACTGCGTCTCAATCTTCTGTGACTAAATCGCAATTAGGCAATGCATGCATCTATTTATTCTATGTACTTGCTATTTACATTCCTAAGCAATACCATACTTTAGGGCACACACACACACACACACACACACACACACACACACACACACACATATATATATATATATATATATATATATATATATATATATATATATATATATATATATATGTATATATATATATATATATAAAATTATGTAAGTATATATATTCGTGAAACAGACCGCCGTTTCTGCAGAGAATAATCTCGACTGGGTGACCAAATTCACTGCCCTAGGCATCGATTATTATGTGCTAGACCTAGACAATATTACTGAATTAAATATCTCTACTAAGATTAACTCCATGAAACGCTTAATGCAGTATTGGTCTAGTAGAAATATATCTCCAATAGGTCGTATAACCATCTTCAAAAGCTTGGTCCTATCCAAAATAATTCCTGTGTTGCAATCCTTGCCAACCCCATCCACCAAGCATCTGAACGAAATTGAGAAAATGGCAACAAAATTTGTATGGCGTAATAAAAGACACCAAGTTCACAAAAAAATCCTGTGCCAAAAATTTCGCCATGGAGGATTGGATATGATCAATTTAAAATCCTTTGATTATAGTCTAAAGATAGCTTGGATCACCAAATTACAAACTGATCCAGAATGGCTTGAGTTTGCAACACATGCAAATATTGACAGATTGATTTTGACAGACATTACTTACCATGTAAAACTACTTATTAAAGTCAAGAATCCTTTTTGGTCAAGCGTAATACAAGCATATACAAATTGGTACTCTACTGCTAAAACCGTATTGACAGTATCAACAGGAAAGGTACGTTCTATATCATGTCGAGTTTGATTCACTTTCCCTTAATGTCTAGACTGATCGTAAAGATTGTGGAATATAACCTTTGGACAGTCTTGCATTGAGGAATGCTGCTCTCGTTTTAGAAATGATGTATTTTCCAGTGAAACAGTGCAAATACAAAATGATTCGGTTTCAGCTGATTCCTCTGTTTCCCAATGTGTTTGGCATCTTTCGATAAAAAAGAATGCACACACACATACAAACACATACCTGCTGGAAATGTGCGGCATAATCAAAAATGTAATGTGGTTGTTTTAATCATTCATCTTATTTTTATAATAGCATGCAATATCAGTTGCAACACATTAATTAGCATCGTTTCACTTGATAATTAATGAGAATTTGAACTCGTTCTGGAACATTGACAACGTCGTGGATGTATTTGGTATCTAGTTTGGTGAGATAGGATCCGCAAGGGAGCGGATGTGTATCCCACGTCAGCGTGTTCTCGTAAAATTGGACTGGCAACAAAACTGATATGAAAATGTCGTGGATCATCATTTACACAGCACCCATATACGAGCAACACAGGGTATCATTTTAGATAACAATACATCCTGCCACTTTATTGGTGTTAAGGGAACTATAAACAGGTGATGTTAAAGGGTGAGGTTGATTTAAGTGATAACCAAAAACAGAGCATGTTGGCTTCCTCTAGACCAACATCCATTAAGGAAAACATGACTACGCTCTAGATCTTGTCATCGCTCCTAATTAAATGCTGACTTCAATGTTGACTATATTTTCTCAAACACATCTGTAGGATAAACGTTCAGGTTAGAATATGAAATAAAAACGAACTTGCGATTACTGCGTCTCAATCTTCTGTGACTAAATCGCAATTAGGCAATGCATGCATCTATTTATTCTATGTACTTGCTATTTACATTCCTAAGCAATACCATACTTTAGGGCACACACACACACACACACACACACATATATATATATATATATATATATATATATATATATATATATATATATATATATATATATATATATATATATATATATAAAATTATGTAAGTATATATATTCGTGAAACAGACCGCCGTTTCTGCAGAGAATAATCTCGACTGGGTGACCAAATTCACTGCCCTAGGCATCGATTATTATGTGCTAGACCTAGACAATAT
This sequence comes from Maea johnstoni, assembly GCA_963942565.1. Classification (NCBI taxonomy): domain Eukaryota; kingdom Metazoa; phylum Annelida; class Polychaeta; order Spionida; family Magelonidae; genus Maea; species Maea johnstoni. Next base: position 14,208,017 of record OZ012689.1, on the reverse strand, counting down.
TACTGAATTAAATATCTCTACTAAGATTAACTCCATGAAACGCTTAATGCAGTATTGGTCTAGTAGAAATATATCTCCAATAGGTCGTATAACCATCTTCAAAAGCTTGGTCCTATCCAAAATAATTCCTGTGTTGCAATCCTTGCCAACCCCATCCACCAAGCATCTGAACGAAATTGAGAAAATGGCAACAAAATTTGTATGGCGTAATAAAAGACACCAAGTTAACAAAAAAATCCTGTGCCAAAAATTTCGCCATGGAGGATTGGATATGATCAATTTAAAATCCTTTGATTATAGTCTAAAGATAGCTTGGATCACCAAATTACAAACTGATCCAGAATGGCTTGAGTTTGCAACACATGCAAATATTGACAGATTGATTTTGACAGACATTACTTACCATGTAAAACTACTTATTAAAGTCAAGAATCCTTTTTGGTCAAGCGTAATACAAGCATATACAAATTGGTACTCTACTGCTAAAACCGTATTGACAATTTCCCCCTCATTTACTCCAATTTGGGGAAACCCAGATATTAAAATTCCTTTTAATAATGAACTGTTCAAAAACAATTTTTTATTCTTACAAGATCTTTTCGACAGTCATGGTAATCCACTCACAAAAATCCAGATGGAAAACCAAACTGGTGGACCATTAATGTTAACCACATATTTCGCATTATGGAAAGGAATTCCCTCAGTCCTCAAAGACCAATTGAAAAATGTACCTAGAGACCCAAACTTGCAAGAACCCCCAATTGTAAACTACCTAAAAAAATGCAAAAAAGGTACTTCAGTAATTCGTCATGTATGGGAAACTAAAAATGTCGAAAACATCTCAATTGGTCAACGAAAATGGTCTGAAGAATTAACTCTAAATGATGAGGAAGACTGGGAATTCATTTTCACTATTTCAAAGCAATGTCATCTAAACGCAAATATTATTTTTTTCCACTTTCAAGTTATTCAGCGTACCATTATGACAAATAAAAAAATGTACCAATTTAACCTTAGAGACAATGATCAGTGTGATGAATGTCAGGTCAGTGAAGATATCACTCATTTACTTTTTGACTGCCCTATAGCATTGTACATATGGGAACATCTACAAAATTGGCTATTTGATGCAACAAACAAATGATATCACTTTGATAAGAAATCTATTTTACTATCCAACAAAGAGAATGGGCCACTTATAAACACACTTATACTCCTAACAAAGCATGAGCTCTATAAAAAAAGTGGAAAGAAAATATCTTAAGTTTGCAGTATCTTAAACAACTCTTCAAACGTCAAATGCAAGTTGAAATCTACAATGGTACAATGCTCAATAGGGTAGCCAGAGTTCTGGGTAAGTGGTCACCACTTCATAATATTCTGATAAATCTCTGATTCATGCTTGAAATACCATTCTATTATTACCATCTGTTTATATGCCATCTTTCCACTGCCATACATATCCTGTTTGTACATATATTTATTTTGTCCTATGGAGCAATAAAAGTTATAAAAAAAAAGATTCCATCCAATGCTTACTAATTTGTAGTACGATGAATGAGATGCACTAATGCATTGCTAGTATACAGTAGCGGTGTTTATGCTATGGACAAATAGGAGGTTGTTGAACTTGGTGTGTGTTTTCCATGAGTGATACATATGGGCAATCCTATTTCCGAGGAAGACAAATACCCTCGGGCCCACTAAGGGCAAATCAACCCCGCATAATACCACTCTCTGCCTGAGTGTATTACCTACTTAAAGCAAGGACATATATAGTGTTAGACGAATTGGGCATTTGGATAGTACACCTGGTTCAACAATGTGTTTGTGTAGCCTCACTGTGATGCTGAAAACAGCAGGGAGAACAGCATTTGCACGAAAGGTACTGGAAGCAAACTGAAATTCGATCACTACCCTTAAAGGCATAATAGTTACATTGGTATTCAGCATGGTAACAGCAACATCTAAAAAGCTGAAAATCCAAAATTTAAAAAGGGGGGTCACCAGTCATGCCGTCCATATATACATGACGTCCGTCAATATATAATTAGTACATGTACATTATTCGCAAAGGAAGTGCCACTTTGTCGCCACCTTTAATTTATCACCTCGTGGCGCCACCTCTTATATAACAAAGTTCTGTTATTAACATATAAATCACTTCTTTCTAATGAATTGATTGCCAGTTTCTATCATAAAATATGTTTTCAGTAGGCACATACTAAGCGCACATTCACCTTGAAGGGATATTCGACAAAGGCATTTATTACTGAATGAATGCCGTACATCGTGAAACTATTGCCTCGCGGCACTTCATATAAAGAAATAACACATCTCAAATAGCGGTATGAAACACACCATAACAAAATATTTTTTTTCGAAAACAAACAAAAAAATGATTTTCCATTTTGTTTTTTTTAGTTGTAACCTTTCAGTAAATACAAAAGGATTCACCATCTTCTCTCTCCAGTACAGACGGAAACTATTACGTGACCAAAACACGCAACACGAAGTAGCTACTTTTTAAATATAATTTTCGTTATCTCTCTGTTTAACTCGCCCTGTAATGGTAAATCCTATATATATATATATATATATATATATATATATATATATATTATATACTATATTGAAGAACAATCATATCATATACCTATCCGATTAATGGTTTGATAAGTCTGTTTAGAGAAACAATACAATATATAAGTTAATTGGATTATAAAAAGATAGACCTATTCCATAGCTCTGATTGCAGAATCTGCGAGAGAGAGAGAGAGAGAGAGAGAGAGAGAGAGAGAGAGAGAGAGAGAGAGAGAGAGAGAGAGACGGGCTAATTAAGCTAAGGGCTGATCTGTGTTGTATTACCAAGGGCTCACTCTGTCAGAAGACGCATAAGGAGCCTGGAATGGATAATTCATCACACATATCCCTAAGGTAGTATTCACCAGCAGAAGGAAATCCCACAATGCAATTACATACATCCCTAGATGTTGAGCAAGGATATGTATGGACAAACAGACATCTCCCATCTCTTTGTCATAGTAGTCCAACCGATTTGCTGTGCCCAGGTGGGCGTATCCCCCGCATGTAGGTGTCCCTCAGGAGAGGTGGCTCTAGGCCAGACTCTTGTCAAGCTACACAGTGGTGATGCATCTTTAAGTATCAGCTTCCCTATAGGAATGACTTACCTGCCAGGCAAAATGACAGAGGAGATTTATTCATAATGAAAAGTCACTTATGAGTATACTTGTGATAATATATGTGACTCCTGAATAAAGCAAATAAATATGCAATGCGGTTTTATTGATGGCAATGTACGACATTGTGTATATTTTCATCTGATTATAGTACTTGTCTTTACATGACGTACGGCGAATATGCAGTTTGCGGCCATGATGACATTTCTTTATTCACGATACTAACGAGTCACATTATTAATGTGTCCTGTGTAAGATAGAAGTAGATTCCAGTTACTTTGATATTAGCCCACTGAGAATCGGTCCCATTTTACTGATATTGGTATGTCCTGGTAACCTGGGTGTACCACAGTGACTATTTAAGTCGTGGCGCACTGACAAGGCATACGGTTATAGAAATGGCTGTAACAGTACAGTTGGTAAGTAAGTTACATATGGACACATATGCATTGTTGAGTGGTATATTCATCAATCAGGTGAATGGAAATGTTTGATTACAGTTTATTTATATTAAGACGATAACAGTAATCTACGAATGGAGTACATTTTATGTGGTCAATATACGAAAAAGTTGAACAAAACTAATTGCTTCCGTAGGTGGGGAAAGTGAGCTTTATGCAACCGTTTGACTACATGTAGTTTATAGCATTTTATGAGAAGAATAAAATGAAATCAAGACAATCAGGTGTGAGATGTAATTCTGCATGTTCATCCTAGCGTTGCAACGGTTTACCTGAGACATACGCTAAAATATAGCATATTTATTAAAAACGAATACTCCACGCATTTGCATAGCAATCAGAACATCGGGGCTATGTGCATAGCGAAGAGGTTCAGCCTCAAGCATGAGTATAAGAGTTTATAGTTATAGCCCCTTCCAGTTTACAAGGAAAAATACACAGACGATCGCTACAGGGGGTCTCCCTATAAGAGCAATAACTTAAAAACAATGGATGGATACTGTGTGTTAATGGGTACACGTCTTTCGGCCATGCTCCCGAAACTAAACATGAGGGCAAGCATTGGCATCCACTTGATGTTGGTGAAACTGGTATGGAAGGAAAAAGGAGCTAGAGAAATATTAAAACGTTTATGAGTTACACATACCATTTGTGAGAACCTGTGAGTTTTGACTCAGGAGTACAATTACGACACTTCTAAAATATGTATTTCGAATGTTATGGATGCATACTGCAAGATAAGATGCAGCCTCTCATAATTAGGACCAAGTTTAAACCAATATGGTACGTGTGATAAAGTTTCAAATGGTGTGTATGGCCACCTAGTGTGAGATTTCTAACGATATAATCTGAAACCAAACTTTTTGGTTTGGGAAATGTTTACTTCTGTAACATGTCCCTAATCCAGTATGGTAACACGTGTGAAGTTTTAAAGTGCAACACTTTTCTGTCGCAGGTCTAGCAGGTGATCAGAAAAATGAAAGACAACCCGTCTCACCTGTTCTCAAAATAAACTTATATAAATCCATGTAAAACGAGTAACGTCTAGACAGAATCGGACTAAAAGTCAATAAGGAGTATCATGTCACCACTCTAACTGTCTTTAGAAAAAGATCAGCACGTGTACGTTATGGCTTGGGGCTAATGTGCTATCGACTACATATATGTCCTTTTTAGTATCCAAATGACACCATGGCGAATTTACGTAGCCTTCAGCATATGCTGGCCCAGCGTTAAAGCCCTTTCTTAAGCACATCAACATTGCATTTGTTCAGAAAGATTACAAGCCATAAAGCCCCCATCCCGCTAGGTACAGGTTGTCTCCACCCCATCCATGGGCATTGGAAACAAGTGGGGTTACCATCTTGCTAGGCAATCTCCACCTCCATATAAGGGTATTGTGAACAAATGGGGTTACCATCTTGCTAGGCAATCTCCATCCCCATCTAAGGGTATTGGGAACACATGGGGTTACCATCTTGCCAGGCAATCTCCACCTGCGGGATAATGAAAATATTCATTTCTGTGCATTGGCAAGCACAGACATTAAATTATGAAGTGGTCCCGTCTTTGTTGATGACGTTGTGTGCAGAGCGTGTTGTTAGTTGCGTAGCAACACGTTGTTTGCGGCACAACAATGGCCATGACGCAGTGCCGTTTAATAGCATCTTGTGGGCATTGTTGTGGGACTTTTGGTTGTTTCAGAGCAGTGACGGCTTTGACAATTCAAATTTCCCACCCACCCACCCTATGTTAATCTACCTTAGTTTTGCCAGTCTTACTTTGTGATTATGTGGAACTTAAACAGCTTCGTTGGGCCGTAACTAACCAGCGTTGCTATGGTGATTACTGTCGGTATTTGGTAACTGTATTAAAGCAGTTATTGAAAGTATTGGTGCAATTTACTTTGTGGATAGCAGCTTCTCTATAATTAAACATTTTGTATATTGTCCTTATGGCTTTCGCCAATTTAATGGTTAAATGTAGCTTGTAAAGCTGTCATAGATATAACATGGCGAAGGAGAAGCTGATTAATACTTTTCCCAAGTTCCTCATATTAGTTACTTGTATATATGTTTGTTATGCCAGCGAAATATTGATAAGGTTTAATAAAGTTTTATTGGCAAGACATTTACTCGAGTCTGGTTTCCTTGCTAATGCCCATATTAGGGTATTGAGAACAAAGGGGGTTATACCAAATATGATCTAAATCTATTCATAATATTCATTTTGAACATTTATTTTATGATAGAAATTTCAAAGGCCTAGTTATATGTTCGACGTACTATGTATGTAGTATATTGCTTTATTGTCACAACTAATTTTACATTAATGAAGTTCAACAAATAAGAACCAATACCTTCACACAACAATACCAAGCAAAAAATAAATTGAAAGTGATAATTACCGGTAATTGTGGAGACAGGGTAGCTCAGTTGGTTAGGTGTTGGACCAGCGATCAGAGGGTCGCCGCTTCGATTCCCCGCCGGGTCACTTTGGTCTGTTCTTGGGCAAGACAGTTAACTTCACATTGCCTCAGTTCACCCAGCTGTGAATAGGGTACCTGGCATTAAGGGCAGAATGGCTATGTGATTGCTTCAACCTAAGAGCGCCGAAATGGCTGCCAAGGTTGCATGCTCCCCAGGGAGTTGAAATGGTTCAAAGATTGAACAGGCCTGCTGAGGAATAAATGTAAGAGTCGTGTGAACATTGATAAAATGGAACAAGACTATAAACCTAACATTTATTTTATTTATTTATTTTAATTAGAAAAATGGTTAATACACTACATGGTAAAGAATAGAGTAATTAGAGGTTACGTAATTATACCACATTAGAGAGGGTAACTTGGATGCAAATATATGTATAGATTACATGTCTGGTCTCTTGAGTCTTGATCAAAATGGCAATTGATTTTCGCGAAGATAATGCCTAGAATTAAACTGATTTAGAAGTGGAATTCTCAAGTTGATTGCAAAATTCCCAGGCATGGGGATGTTGGTTTTTAATCTGACGATACCTCTAGTCCATTTCATGAGCTTTTAGCGTGTAGGAGCCATGTGGACTGTCGCGACAGACATTTTTAAAACTTGGTTCTAAAAAATGGTTATTACTTTTTAACTTTTTACTGGCTTTAGCCGTAAGTCGACGAAAGTGCATTTGGTCATTTGAAGGGAAAGGAGAGTATGCTCTCACCGGTGAGGCGGTGTAATGGGCATCACTGAGGCTAGCGAGTGATGCATTCAGCAGGCCAGACAACGGGAAACGAGTTGACGATTCCCGGTATTATACTGGGAGAAATATAGAGAACGTCAATGTAAACTATCGTATTGTTGAAATCAGGGGGACTGTATAGGTACATGTATATGCTATTTGGAAACAGATTCAAATGTTCTCTACGGTGACATTTTATCGGTATACTCTCTGTTCTATGTTGGTTTTCTATATTTATTCAAACAATCACCGTTTCACGATGGAAAAGCAAGGATGCTATACATTAAATGGATACTGATAAAACAGTTAAGGCAAACGACTTTGAATAAAAGGTTATGTAGTTTAAAGACAGCATGAATAGTATAACCCTAACATTAACACAGACAACCAACAAGCAGATATCATCTTGCATCAAAAACTTTAATAGATCCGTATCTAAGTAGTACATCATAACAAGTAAGTATATACACAATATTTTTCCTTATACATGTATCAAGTTTTAATTCTCTCTGACTTACTCTTGAAAACTCGATATTATGAAAAAAGTGAATAAGCATAGATCGCCTTAATGGCAGATCCTCACTAGCCAAGAACATAGAGAGACTAATCAGTAAAGCTTGACACTGGCTGCTGTTGTTACCATAGCAACCTTAAATATTATCGTTTTACAGTTAACAGATAACACAGGATTAACTCAAAAATAGATGCCAAGACAAAATCCATGAAAATTAATGAAAGGGATGGGTGGGCGGGTAAATAAAATCTGTCAAAGACTCGTTCAAAATCTGCCAAGAAATACGGCAGGAACATTTAAAATGACGCGCAACAATGCGTAGCAACTGAAGATGTCCAAAAGACGATGACAACAAAGGGAAGGGAGTACAACGTTATCTGCGCCAATGCACAAGAATGCGACGCATTACTATGCACATTAACACAGACAACCAACAAGCAGATATCATCTTGCATCAAAAACTTTAATAGTTCCTTATCTAAGTAGTACATCATAACAAATAAGTATATACACAATATTTTTCCTTATACATTGTATCAATAAGCCTACTGAATAATTAAGTTTTAATTCTCTCTGACTTACTCTTGAAAACTCGATATTATGAAAAAAGTGAATAAGCATAGATCGCCTAAATGGCAGATCCTCACTAGCCAAGAACATGGTGAATGTGCCTGCAGGATCACCTACAGAAGTCATGAAAAGTAATGTGTGAATTCCATTTCAGTAATTTGCACAGACGACTAAGCCACAGCATCGCCATAGATATAGTAAAAGAATGTAAAGGTCCATCCTGCCCAAGGACCCAAGAAAACAAAGGAATCGAGCTCTTAACATTAAGAGGCAAAATATTAATAAAATCACTTAAAGCAAAGACGGGGCATAACGCCGGGTCGCTAGCCTTTAACAGAGGAATTATGATACCTCTGCCAAAATTCTGATCAGTTTTGCTCCAATTTAGTTTGATATTAAAGCCAAATGTAGTTACTGAAATATCTCCATGAGCTACAATTTTTGTATGATCAAATTCTGACAATGAACTAGGGAGAAAAGAAGACAGCCTAGCCATAGAAAAGAAAAGTGTGATACACAAAGTAGCAAAAACTTTGCCTTGAACACCCAAGGAACGTGCTAACTTGCATAAAGACTTTAATTGTGTTAAATCTAAACCAGAAGTTTGACGTTGCACGAAATTGAATGAAGGTGGAATTGCTCTACGTGTCAAAAGAAATCTGAAATTCGAAAAAGCGGTGATATCAGAATGGCCCAAAAGGTGAAAGAACTTAACACTAGTTAAAGCATTAAGGACAGAGGTAGGAGAATTGTAAGATCTGATTAGAAAATCTGCAAAAAAGCAGAGCGTGTTAGGTGCAGCAGGAAAGTCCAGTAGGCTGAAAAATGTGCATGTGAAAAATGTGCAGAATCTTACAAATGAGTATTATGATTGGCATGCGTGCCTAGACGTAATGCAAGATACCTACGTCTATCAGCAGCAGTCTTTAGATTGATGAATTCTGAAATAAAATAGCAGAGCAAAGCATGAGTTAACAATAAAGATAAACCAGCAAAAACTGATTACCATGTATTATCAATGTTAAATAGGTCATCATTTGGATGAACTCTCTTTGCAATTAAAATTAAAATCTGTCAAAGACTCCTTCAAAATCTGCCAAGAAATATAGCAGGAATATTTAAAATGACGTGCAACAATACAACCCGTGTCAGGCTGATTGTTGTGCTAAAAACAACAGTTGCGTAGCAACTGAAGACGTCCAAAGGACGATGACAACAAAGGGAAGGGAGCACAACGTTATCTGCGCCAATGCAAAAGAATGCGATGCATTACTATGCAAATGTTAATACTATTGAAATAACTCTTCTTTCGGAATAAAATCGTTCAGTATCTAATGAACCAAATAACACTAAAGGTAGTGTCTTACAAATGTTGACAAACCTCTTATATCAAACAAATCAAACATGATAATTCAGAGAATATATGAAAATATATAATTCAAGATGTCATGATATGAATTATGTAATTGATATACAAGTTTGGTTATTTTTCATTTTCTATTAACTTGAAAATGGCTACTCCGTGACTCTCATGCATCTTCCTATGCACCACTGGTCTAGATATTACTTGCTTCATGTTTTAACGCTCAGACTCACAGGTGCTATAACCCTCAACGAGCTGCAAGCCCTTTATGTGTGATACTACTTTAAAACATAAATACTCTGCAATGCGTGTGTTATTCCCCACCTGACATAGATCGGTAAGATATACAGTTCAGGGAAACACGTACTTATAACGCCACCCCAGATCCTGTATTTATGATATGCAACGGGCCCGGTGTCTCGTGATAGTGTCAACACCCTGCATTAACAAAACATTTGATTCCTTAACTACCTCTCGGGCGTCCTCTATAATGCAGGCGTCATATATCTATCACCTTGAACAAATGCCAGCAACAAGATCATAACTTAGTAGTGGCCATTCCCTGGCCACATATCTGGTGGCCCTCAGCAACAATATACATGTATGCGCCACCTATTGATCAGTATCTGACTCAGTGTCATACTTAGTGTGGATAAATACTTGTTGAAACATAAATTTAGTTATTCTATGACATTTTGAGTGTGTGCATCCACCGTGTTTATATTCGAAATTTTCGTGTATTGAATATTCACACGTTCACTTCAAATAAACTGATATTAATAGTTGTTTAGTACATTACCGATTGTGTTATTTGTGAGAGGTTCTGTCGGCTATATATAATGTGCCCCCTATTTCTACTAAAGCATGTCCCCAGCTACTTTATGGACCCCGTTCTTTACACCCTCTGTCTTTTTGACACCACGCCAACCTGCCATCCCTTGATTAGTTGTGATGGTAATAGATAGGATGCGGTTAGAGCCTGCAAGAAACGGCGTGTCATCTGGGCTTCGTAGTGTTAAGACTGAAGGAGAGGAATAACCTGAATATATTTTGTTTGATAGAAGGCAAAATATCGGTGTGATAGTGAAGGGCATATGGAAAAAGTAAAGATGAAAATGAATTCACACCCGTTACCTAAATTCAGAGTGTGACGTTATGTGACAATGTTATGCTTTTGCAAAGAACATTTTGAAACATATGTGGAATTTTTTTTGTGCTCGTTTAATGCAACGATGCAAATTACAATGGTTAAGTGCGCTATAAATAATACCTACATAATATTTTGAAATACGTTCTTGGCAAATCTCGCTCCATCGAGTTCTCTATGCATTCATCTTGGTCCCCACTGCTGTCAGACACGTCAGGGTGACGTATGAGGTGTCGTGTGACGGCAATCACTCAGAGCCTGAGGCAGTGTCACCGCAAAAAGGTTGGCTCGATAAATCTTGTTTGAAACTGATATCACTCCTTTTTGAGGCAAATTGAAACTGATTGTCACATCAGTCAGGTAATATTTTATAATAAATGGAACAAGAAGGAGACGATTTTTTGTCGTGAAAAACAACCGAATAAATTATGATCACAATTTGCCTTGACCTGGAAACTGAGTAGGTGTTCTCTACAGCAGTAAACCCGGATGGTGGACTAATATGATAAGGCAGCAACACTATAAGTGAGGACCACTAATAAGGTTGATTTGATGCAAACGACATTTGTATTCTATGAATGCACAGAGTGGTTGAATGAACTGAAGAATAACATGAAATATTGAAATGTGTCATTTACGTAATCGTATATATTGATGTACTTCTTGCTACTACACCAAAGCACCATTTATCAAACAATGTCAACCCCTGAACCCTTGATATTAGTAAAGCTTTTATATTATATTTGAATTCCTTTTTTCTAATTCTCTTGCCATGTACACTAAATGGGAGTCTATTTGCACTGGGAAACCCATGAATATTCTTTTTTGCAGACATGATATTGGAATGGGCGCCTTTGTGACTTACATTTCTTTCAACAGTTGATGAGCAGTTAAAAGCTTTTGGACATACGGACACTCCAAAATAGTCTGCACTTATGCTTTTGCCTCAGTATACGTATTGAGCCAAAGATCATATGGATGTATTGGAAGAGATTGTAAGGTTTTGTGCAAGCAGTTGGTAAAGTTTATACTACTATAATGAATTACTTGCAACGGATTGAGAGTCACAGGTCTAGTATGATATAAGTTGGATGCTATGGACAATTGGGTAAACGGACAAGTGTATGCGTAATGTCGGGCAAAATTAAAAGCGTGATTGGCAGATAGTGCTGCTTTTACCATCATTAAGGACAAGTGGTATGGCCCAGGACATTTACTTTGTTCTTTAAAAGATGACATGGGAAATCCCAGGATTTTCACAACACATTGTTGCATATTTGGCATTCATTTGCAACCATTCGACAACTTGAGAGTCAGATTGTGAACATAATTGTCACTATGCTTGTCATATATTTTCGGTATTGAGCTAATTTTGATAACATGTTTGTCACATACAAATAGAATCTCATTCTGCCACACTGTTTTTACAAGGCTATGCGCCTGCTTGTATAAAAGGAGAGATAGAGAAGCTTCTCTCCTTAGTCTATTCATACTTTGGCTCCTGGGAGTCCATTTCTGGAGCACATGGTAGGAGATTGACATGCTATTTACATGAAAAAACAGCTAAAGTTTCATGTTTAAGAGGAATATAAGGCTTGTCATTTCTATACATTACCGCAAAGACTAAAAGCTGATTAGTGGTACACATATACATACAGATCTGATCTAGAAGATCTTTGTAACGTTACTTAAACACTACCATTCAATGTTACCAGTTCAATGTTACAGCAAGATTTTCATTCTGGCTAGGTACGTTGGGGCTATGCAGGGTTAGGTAAATCAATACTAGTATATGAGCATGTATGTTGTCAACACATTGTTATGTAGTTATTTTCGCTATTTTGTGAAATGTGTCGAGTGATTTGCAGATATGTCAAACTTTTTGCATTGTTTTGTTCTGAGCTGAGCAAGAAAAAGCACCAGTCGTCCACAACAGCTGGTCATTATCATGATGAGCAAGTCGTCGTCGTCGGCATGAGACTAGTGTTGACAAGGTGTGTTCGCCATAAAGGACTCACGTCATCACAAGGCTGGTCGTCTTTAACTACAGAGAGGAAGAACGTGTCAACTGTATTAAATCAGCAGAAAGAGATCAGTGTTAACCCCATATAAGGGTAAGAAATACTGGATATGATTATTATTGTGTTGTGGTATTGATTGGTATATTCACATGTGAAGACTTAAACTGTGGTAAGATATTGACTAAGAACGTTTGATCTTTAATCGAGATTATTAGGACCAGATACACATATGCTTTGTATAAATGGCGTAATTATCGTTTCTCATTGCGTTAGTTCTCTTTGTGTTATTTCGTTACTATTTACTTATCTCGCAAGTTTGCACATATTTTATTTTCTAATGACCAAGAGTGAATTAAGGTAGAACCCTACTCGATACACAGGTAATTTTTAAAACTTGAATATCTGAAAACGGAGTTTAATGAAGACAACGGGACTTATGCTATTGTACAAGTTACATCTTATAGTTGCCGAATAATGGTAAACTTATCAATAATTTGCTATTTTGAGGTAATGCGGCACCCTTAAAGGAGATATCTAGATGTGTGTTTTGGCAAAATGTCAAGACTTACCCTTTATTTGGAAATGAGAGTCTACCATATGATTATTCATGTCTTTGGTAAGGTGCAAGGTCCTACCTCAACAGGGGATCTGTACGATGAGTATTTTAAAAACATTTTTGAATGTTCCCATGAGCCTCAAAATTACTAACAGCACGTGGTTTACATAGTAAATGCTTATTTTTAGGTCCTGTCAAACTTCAAGGTACCTGTGACATGACCTTGTACCTAGAGGGGGTTCATATCTGTCATATTCTAAAATACTGGCTTCGAAGACTGTATCGTTATTCACTTTCAGCCAAAAATGGAGATGAAAATCTTGGTCAAAATGGTCTAGGGCGAATGAATCTGCATGGTTAGAGCAGGCAGCCACGTCTTTTGGGACCAATTTAACACGGGAGGCCCAAAGGGGCCTGCCTTTGTTCTCTTGACCGTACCAAAATAGAAAGCTGCTAGGTCGAGGTTCGTGGGGAGTGAACACCGCTCATGTGTAATCTTTTGTTTTGGTATCCATTCTTAGGGGCCAGTCTAGGACACCACCGAGTGGTAATAATCTTAGTGTACTAGACTATCACCTAATGCGTTTGTCGTCTATTGAAAGTACTTTTTATTCTAACATGTATTCTTATTAGATGTAATTCAGCAAGGTACGTTTTTGGCTGTTTCGTCGTGTTGGCTTTTATTGTTTTATTCTATTTTTCACACTGTAAACTACATGTAAATGTGTCTAATACACATTCTATACACATATTATGACGGAGTACCTATTTATGACGAGGAACACTTTGAGCATGATAGTAATGTCATCTTTAGGTCATTTTGTCTAGGCCTTTTCAATTGGAATTGAGGAGAAGTATATAGGCATGGTGGGATAAGAGCATCCATTTAAGTGATACCTATTCTGGCATTAAAGACAGGATCTTTATAGCTTGTGAAATTGAATGCTGTTCTGGCTCATCGAATACATCAGTATGATCTTACTATGGAAATCTGTAATGCATTTTGTAGCTGTTTAGTTCCCACATACTAATATTCCTGCGAGTTTTTGAATAAAGATGATGATATTATCTGGTCAGCAGACTCGTTTCAATGTTATGTGGGTAAGAAAAATGGACCAGCAAAAAGTTATAGGGGTTTTAACTGGATTTTATCCCTAGACTGTTGTCTGCAGTTATAACGAAAAACGAGCAGTAAGTGCAAGATGCACTATAGCGCTAGGCTAATGAAGCAGCCATTTTGGTAAGGACTCATATAAAGGTGTTGACATTTTAGCGTTACTGGCCATGCCCTTGAGTAATAATTCTAAAAGGTTCATCTAACTTTTGGGGAGTCTAGCGTGAGTGTGTGGGCTCCTTGGAAGTCATCTGAGTGGCTCCATCAGAGGTGTTGAACAGTTAGAGTATCTCACAAACATCATAGGAAATTTTAATCTAATATTAAACGTTTTTACGTCAAATAAAGAAAGCAAAAAGACAGAATCCTTAGGCTATATTTTTGTGGAGATTTGCTTTTTTCTAGTGTAAATCACCACTCATATACTATGATATATATGTGCCTACTCTTATTTCTATTTCTTATAGATTATGATACTGTTTTCACTAGGATTGCTTAGGTGTCAATGCATGATAAACTCTGGACTCTAAATGCTTTTTTGACATCCATTTGTGTCCAGACATTATTGCCTTACATGCACATCAAGGCTAGGGAAAATACACATACACAAAAATACACAAATATATCAATGCTAAAACGTTCCGTTAAAGGTTATTCCGACGTAGAGTACGCTGAGATATATATTGCACTTAAGAGGGCATTTTTGCAAAAAAGATATGACTTTCAAATTTTGTCATTATAATGATGTAGAAAACAAAACATACTTCATAGGTAATTACAAGCCTCAGAACTGATATGCTAGAAGACATCAATATGTTTTGGCCTTCAAAGGATTGTTTATCCAGTGACTATTTGTTGTTCCGCCAAATGATACGTTTTTCACATGTTGTAGTATATTCTATACCACCACAAAGTTTGGGTGCTCAGTCCTCCTTTAGTGGTGGTATGAAACTAAATATAGAAAACGACACATCGACCCCTCGTAATCAAAACAGATAAACAACAAAGAAATTCAACTATACAAAACTGTTTTTAATTATCGGTCATTTATTACATTTGGTGTAATTTTTTTTATTACATTTTTGGTTGATATTACATTTGGTGTAAGTGTTTTATTACATTTACGGTTGATATTACATTTGGTGTACATTTTTTATTACATTGATGGTTGGTATTACATTTGGTGTAACATTTTTATTACATTTGCGGTTGGTATTACATTTGGTGTTGTTACACACGCTCCTTAAAGCAGTTTCAAAATGTGCAGTTGAAAAAATAAACAATTGATAATTTTAAAAAGAAAATGAAAAGAAAACAATGAATAGTTTCAGGGCTGTTCCATTTAAAAGTGTGGGGGGGGGGGAGGAAGAGAAGTTTTTTGAAGGGGGGAGGGGCCGAATTCTGAATTATTTTATCCCAGATAGATTGTATATGATTTCTGGCAGGAGTAGCGGGATGTCGAATCTTTAATTATCTTCCGTTCCTCCCACCCACCACACTTTCAAATGGAACGGCCCTCAGAGATTACGTGTTCTTCCTGTGTATGATAGTATGATTGATACATTTTGTTTTTGCGTGGCCCCAATACTCGCTTCTACATCAGGGGAGCACGTTATCTATTTAATAACTACTCAATGTCTGGCCAACCATACCTACAGGTAGAGATATTACACGGAGTCTCTGACAGCTGTACAACTAGGATGATAATATGATTGACATGCCTAGGGCTGTGATTTAATCTAGAAGATTCTAACCTTTGAAATACAATTAGTCATTGATAGCAATTTGTCATATACTGGGCAAATTAAGGGATTTCCAATACAAGCTTTGAGTAAAGATTGTGGGGAGCGATGATTTCTGACAAATATATGGATAATCTATGCTTACCTTCATGCAGTATGACATCTATATCAGTCTCTAGCCCATGTTAAGTACATGCTACGAGTCAATACTGAAATACATACACATTGCTTTCATTAATTCACTTAAGACTCGGTTTAAATAACTTCCCTGCTTTCTTAAATATTTAGATAAACCCAAACTTCAATGTTCACACTTAGCTCTGCATTAATGCTAAAAATAAATGTCCCCGCACCCATTCTATTTGCTAATTAGATCTGTAGGAAAACCAGTCTGTATGCTTTTTTCGTAATTGGTTACCGTCTCGTAATGGCTTCATTATGGAAGGTCACCTTCCTCATTTGAACTGATTAGCAATAGCCTTGCCCACAGTGTGGCACTCAGGGACACTTGTAACCTACCTTTAGTGAAAAAGTGGAAGAAGCCACGAGGACACAGTAAAGTGCTACCCTCAGAGGTGAATGTTAGTTTAACAACGAATTTCAATTATGTATAATCTCCTGTAAATCACTTAGGGCTGTTCCATTTAAAAGTGTGGGGCGGGGGAACAGCAGACTTTTAAGGGGAAGTGCAGGTTGAATTTTGAATTAGGCATTGACCATTAGATATCCAGAGGGGGGGGGGGGTGGGGGGGGGGGGGGGGGCGTGTATAGAAGTTAGGGCACAATTTTTTTTGTTGAGATTCAGGGCACGAATTTTTTTTTTCATCTATTCATGGCTCAATTTTTTTTTTCGCAGATTTTGAGGGCTCAATTTTTTTCATCACTTTCAGGGACCTAGGGTGTCCAAATCTGTATGCCAGTGGCGCACAGGGGCAATCCGCCGGTGGCGCAATGCCATTACGGCCGGGGAGTAGGGACTGCCAGAATCGAAAGGGTTGTAGATGCCCAAGATGCATTATCACCCTTAATTATCTGAGGCCCAAATGAGTTATTCCAGATGATGAAATTTGTTCTGTTTGAGAAAACAATTTACCATTTTTTACCCTTTTTTGGTGTGCATGGCTGCCTGCCCGTGGCACACTGCCATTGCGGCTGAGGGCCTTGAGCGGCCCCCAGAAGCCAGAAAGGTTCTAGATGCCCTGAGATGCATTCTCAGCCTTATCTGAGCCCTAAATGAGTTATTCCAGATGTAAATTCTTCCTGTTTTGAGAAAATCATTCACCTTTTCTACCCTTTCTTGGCGTGCAGGGATGTTTGCCTGTGGCACACTGTCATTGTGGTCCGGGGTCTGGGTCCCCCACAAGCCAGAGGGTTCTAGATGCTCTGAGATGCATTCTCAGCCTTATCTGAGCTCTAAATGAATTATTCCAGATGAAGTTCCTTCCGTTTTGAGAAAATCATTTACCTTTTTTACCCTTTCTTGGTGTGCAAGGTTGTCTGCCTGTGGCATACTACCATTGCGGCCAGGGGGTCTTGGGGCCGCTGAAGGCCCCCAAAAGCCAGAGGGTTCTAGAAGCTCTGAGACGAATTCTCAGCCTTATCTGAGCCCTGAAGGAATTATTCCAGATGAAAATTCTTCCTGTTTTGAGAAAACAATTTACCTTTTTACCTTTTTTAGGTGTGCAGGGCTGACTGTAGCACACTGCCATTGTGGCCGGGGGTCTGGGGGCCGCTGAAGGCCCCCAGAAGCCAGAGGGTTCTAGATGCTCTGAGGTGCATTCTAAGCCTTATCTGAGACCCTGGCCTGAGCCCAATTACTTTTTTTCATGGAGTCAGAGCTCAATTATTTTTTTCACTGATTATCAGGACTCAATTTCTTTTTCAGCGAATTTCAGGGCACGATTATTTTTTTCAATTCTATACACGCCTCCCCCCCCCCCCCCCCGGATATCTAATGGTCAATGCCTTAGTTTAATTTTTTAGTGTATTTGCATATAGTAACATGGCAACGTTCTCAAAGATGATAAGAAATCGAAATTTGTAGTGACATAGTGATACTTTCCTCTACAGCTTTATCGAAGTGCAATAATCAGTCACTTAGTACAATCCGTAGAAGGATTTCAGCATATGCATGACATTTAAGAATGCTTATTGTTTTTTAAATGTATTCTAAGAAAAAATTGTTGATTCCAGACAAATGGTAGCATATGTTATCAATACCACTTGACATAATGCACTGATTGAACCATATAGAAATGTCTCGAGCCATCCTCTAAGCCACAGACATATCATAATGATGCCATTTTGATTGCACGACATGCATATAGCAATACATCAATACTTATTTTCCCGGTACTTGTTGCTTTGAAATGTAGGATTCTGTATCTTGATAACACAGAGCTGTGCCGCCTTGTTTATAAACAGTTGGTAATGGACTGTCTTTTACGTGCCAAAATGATTGAATCAGCTTATGGTGAAAATCATGTTACCTTAAACTACTACATGAACATTACTTTCCGTTAGACGAACACTTGATAACATAACCCTGAAATTAGTATCTTTATCCAATATCTTTATGAATTCCCATGATATTTTTAAGAATCGATTTGTCACCATAAAATACCCAGTTACTTATACTCTAATCCATTATTTTTGTGCAAATTGAATGAATATCAATACCCCAAAAAAACTTATATCATGAAGTATCAAAAATGACAATCATGACTTAATGACTTATTTGAGCTAGATTGTTAGGAAGAAAAACTCTTATTTTGGCTGGTCGATAAACCTGAGTGCTTGATTACATATACGTATATACTATATAATAGACATCGATGATATACATAGTTTCTAGAGGAATTATTTTATCTATAGGCTTTATCGGAAATGAGTAAATGCTTATAGTGCACTTTTTGTTTCAAATTCGAAAGAGATATAGCTTTTTGTGACTACTACAGGTTTTGCTAAGGCCAGGAAGGTCTTTCGCGCACTGACGGATAGTAGAAGACTGCAAATGATCATATTCTTTCTAGTACCAGATGTGTTCACACCGATCTGATTGGAACTACTGTAACCGGACCTAAATATTTCGCATTTGCCTGTTCAGTTGCATCTGATGTGTACATACGCTCTGCAATGTTCACATAATTGAGAAAATTCGGTTAGATGGCGGTTTGATACTGGCAGCTTCATTTTCTTTCGATATCAAATTTTCTTATTTCTTATATTGTTTTTCGAACTCAATTTTCATTATAGTTGATTGGTTATAAATTACAACTCTTCGTGACAGTTACTCTATTACCAATAATACCGATTGATTGAATTGTCGTAGTATATGTATATGTATATGTATATGTATTTTCCTCGCATTTTGCTGTGGTAAAAACATTGTGAGTACTTTTGAAAATACACAATACAAATTTATCACTCGTAAAACAAGAAAGCATAAATAAATATGATAGCTAAAATAATAGGCTGCAACCTACATGTATGCACTACGTGTGCTCTTTTGAATGGTCAAAACGACGTCACCTGTTTTAGTTTTGAGATGACGAGGATATTCTAATGATAAGTTACCAGGGGATGGATTATTTCTTCTAAATAATGGTGAAAATTAATGATTAAAGACGTGGTCCTAACACGTCGTTACCCCTCTATATATGAGAGAGAGAGAGAGAGAGAGAGAGAGAGAGAGAGAGAGAGAGAGAGAGAGAGAGAGAGAGAGAGAGAGAGATTTGTAATGGTTAAAGTATCACCACTGCTGCCGTGGCGTCATTCTGAAGAAACTACGAGCTGATAGTGGCACGTTCTTAGCTGTCAGCTTCAGGAGTAGGAGGTGGCATTCAGGTGGAACCTTTTTGAGGTGATAAAATACACTTACCTTGCTAAAATGCCACCATTCCGCCACAATTATCTCTATAACTGCACTCGACCTGCAGGCAAAAACGTATTAGGTAGATTCAATGCCAGGATTATGGAGCTGGGAGATACTCCACGATGGGCAAATGGGTATGAATATCACCACTTCTATGAGGTGAAATGATGCTAAATTAATGTAGGATGAGTGTTTTTGTAAAAAGAGTTCCATGTTAACTGGCGACAGGTTGATTGCATGAAATGCGGCTCAGCAATTACAGTAGCCGTTGAAACAGGAATGAGCGCCACGGGAATCAACGGGGCGCTCTGAGAGTTTGGGGGACGACTCATACAACTCGTAACGTTTTCAACAGAAATCACCTTAAGCGATCAGAAATCAGAAATCACCTATAACCTTCAACGTTATTACAATGTATAATTGTATTAATTGAAAAATATACACTATCAGTAATCAGTTTTCAAGCCATATTAATAATTACACATACTTGATAATTAATCTAATTGTTTGGTATGTTCACTAATGTTACTGTTGTGTATCTAAATATAATCATACTCATATGAAAACGCTAGACATAAGAATAAAACACTTTCTTACTCTACCTAATTATTTCTGATAATCCACATACCAATTTATGATTATGTTGTTATGTCTAAGCGACATTACATCATTAGTCCAATCGAAAGTGGAACTTCCTTACTGACATTTTCATAATGCTTTTCTGGAATCTCGCACGTTTTAACACATCTCATTGATATAATGATATAATGCATTTTATATTGATATAATTTCTATTGATATAAAACACTTTACAACTGTTACAATGAACAGCATCATTTCATTGTGATATTTCCCTTCAATCTCTCCTCCTGGGTAAATCATTTTGAAAACCTAATATCTTATATTCCACACCAATCAGAATTGATTGTGTTACCGTGGCATGTACTTGTATTCAGCAATTGCTAAGATGCCAGCGTTACACTCGTTAATTACTTTACTCATTACGTGCCCATTGAGAATGAATGAAAACCACGAAGTAAATGGGCATGTGTCGTTTTAAAGGAATTACCTTTTCAGAAGAAGCGACGTACAACATCTTTGATGCGAATTTTTGAGCGATGAATCACTGTTCAACCGTGAAATCAAAGTTAAAAAATCGATGAGAAATAACTGTAAGTGTCTAAATATAACGTTATTTCGACATTTAATTTAGGTAGATAAATTCTCAATTACTTTGCATTGTAGGATTTAATGCTTTGCAATTGTAATTAAATGGAATGTAATCACGCAATGATATGGCGACTTAAGCAATCTGGTATGCCGTGTTATCAATAGTATAGTTCGCATATAGCCTTGCAAAGGTTTTACTTATTCCAGGCAGGTGTCGCTGTCTCTATAAAAAAAGTTACC
>OZ012689.1:14077985-14186632 GCA_963942565.1 Maea johnstoni | reverse complement strand
ACCCAGTCTTTTCCTTTACACATATTTCAATTTGAATATGTAGCCTATGCATATTACATGTTGCCTGAAAGGTCTTCTGATTAGGAATACAAGAAGCATCACTAACGTACCGAACGAAGTAAGAACATTTACAAGAAGTAATCTTCTGCAATATGTTGATTTTTTTGAGACAATCTTCATGCTTAGTAATTTAATTGTTCAAGTTTGATTCCAATGTAAGCAACATCTATTTAACAGTTCGATAGGAGACTGTGGAAACCACCCTATCACGTGACAACGAAGACATTTTGTCGTAAATAGGACGCTGCGGCCGCAATACTTTTCTTAAACATGATATGGATTGGTTTTCAGCCTTTAAAACGTAAAAAAGGTTTCTACCTGTGACGAAGCACACCAACAAAGCCAACGTAAAAATGTCCATCGCAGATTTAATTCCTTGACGCAGCGCCGTACCTCACACCTGAC
Source organism: Maea johnstoni (assembly GCA_963942565.1). NCBI lineage: Eukaryota > Metazoa > Annelida > Polychaeta > Spionida > Magelonidae > Maea > Maea johnstoni. The sequence continues at coordinate 14,186,167 of OZ012689.1, read as the reverse complement.
TAACGATATAAAGTATGATGACCTAGTGGCTGTCGCTGGGAGAATGGCGAGAGACGTTTGTTTAATATGTGGAACTTTGCTCCCAGCCAGCGCGGGCTGATAAACAACTGATAAGCTCTCAAGAAAGCCAGGCTACGTAGGTGTTCGATCAGCGCGCGCCAGGAACACAATTAGGTCATTCAAAGTGGAACATGCAGACCTTGATCACCTGCAGACTAGCCTAGCCATTAGGCTTTACTGTGTTTTATCGTATTATCAACCCTGAAAGGCTCAATTCAAGAGGTGAAATATTGGATTGAGGGTGTACTATTTTGGTAGGACACGCGAAGTTGTGCGGAGACGTTTGTGACATCTCTAATTCGGTTGATTTCTTACACTTCTGTCGACAGAATTCTAAGCTTACACTTCTGTCCAACAGAATTGTAAGATCTTAAAATTGTGACCACAGAATTGTAAGCTTAGAATTCTGTCCGACAGAATTGTAAGCTTAGAATTCTGTCCGACAGAATTGTAAGATATTACAATTATGTCGTAGTAATTTCCACTGATTATAGATGGCGTTATACCATGTAGACTGGTTAAAGCAATCCGGCCTATCCATAGCTGGAAATGCAAGTTTAGAAGAGATTAGGCAGGATGTTAAGGAAGGTCAATGGACCTATGAATGCACTTTATCAGTCCGTTAGTCTGTTAATAGTCTGCAGATGATCATAATGGAACGTTTTAAGTGTGAAACAGACGAATTGAAAGGATATTGGTGCTGTCGCGTGGTCTCGCTATCTGCTCTGATTTTCTAACCAGTTCTATCCTCTATACAAGCTCGCAAAAACTAACAAAGAATTGGCGCAAAAACGCTAAGTCTAAACATACAATAGAGCTTACCTTGGGCCACATCTAGCTCTTACAACTGCCACACGAGGGGTTGTCCACACAGCATATTCAAATTCTGCACTCCACCAGCATACCGCGGTGCCATCTGTCCATTGTTAACCAGGCTACTCATAACGTATATCAGATATGATTTTGAACCTACTCACATTTTCATGCAAAGGTGGTTCTCTGAACAACAATAGTAAATGTAACTTGGTTTGCAATACTACAATGAATGCTATGTATTGCAGTTGGCCACTCAGCAGTTTATCTGCTAAGGTCGTCTTTTAACTCACTACTTTTACAGCTGTTCCTATCTTACAGTAATAGGTTAAATGTTTTCTAACTACATTTCGCAGAAATTCATTTTTTTAATTTTTGGATTTTTTTTTATTCAGTTGCATGTAAATAGACTGGGTAGAAAATATATATCGCAGAAATTCATGGGTTGTCTGGGTTAACTACAGAAGATTGATAAGTTATAAACTATGGTGTTGTATCAACCGGATACTGTGAGTAATAATACACTGATCTACATGTAGGGTGAGTCGTTGATTTCCTGTGGTTATCACCCACCTCCGCCTCTAACAACTTGTTAGTATGGATGTTGCCTACTACTACTACTACTACTACTACTACTACTACTACTACTACTACTAAATAATAATAATAATAATAATAATAATAATAATAATAATAATAATAATAATAATATTAATAATGATTTTAAGAGGTGACACATTGTAGGAAATATGTGATTAATACAATTTAAAAAGTGTAACTGTACTATGTTACTATATGTTACTATCAGCATTTGATGTTGTAGACCACAGGATTCTGGTAAAGTAAAACTGGATCTATATGGACTAAGTGAAACTTTGTGAAATGGTATGCCTCTTATCTCAGCAACCGCGATCAGAAAGTAAGTTTAAATGGCTGCTTTTCTGATTTAAGGAAATCACAGCCGGTGTCCCACAAGGGTCCATCCTAGGGCAACTATTATTCATTATCTTTATTAATGACATGTTTATGGATGACAGTAGTGTGGATGATAAGAATGGTCTTTATGTTGATGACTCATTCTTTTGTACTATAGGTAATACCGTAGCAGAAATTGAACAAAGTCGAATCAAGACTTGAAGAAAGTTACACACTCGTGCACAAGAAACAGAATGTTTATCAACAAAACTAAAACAAAATATATGCCTCTGTGCACAAGACAGAATAGAATGAGTTAAGAAATTACCCTAAAAAATCAAAATTAATAACCATGATATAGAGAACTCACAAAGTGGAAAGGTTCTTGGGTAACAATAGACAAATTTATTTAATTAACAATAGATGGACTGAAAGAGTTGATAGGACCTGCAAAAAGATCATTTTCATCTTGCATACCTTAAAAAACACCCATTTAAGGAGAAGTTGTAATTTCACAACTGCGTTATTTTACCACACTTAAATTACTGTTGTTCAGTATGTGGAAACTCTCTGACAAACCAACAAAACAGGATAACTAAACACTGTGGGGCCAAATGGCCCCAAATTGAGAAGTTGAGAGCATATATGGGCATATCTTTGTAAAGAATTTTCATATTCTCATCGTTTTTGGCCAGATGATAGCCAATGGGGATACAAAAAACTTAATAAACCCAATTGACCTTGATTGACCTTGGATGACCTTGAAATGGCATTAGAAAACATCTCAGCATGTCCCTCTTTTAATCACATTTTCTCCCCGAAATTGTGTGAAAATGAAAAATCTGCTCTCATGCGATGTTGAGCAAGGCACCATAGAATACATTTCCAAAAAAATCGGTACAAAAAGTACAAAAATGAATTTTTTTGGTGAAGGTCGAAATTAACATATGCATTTTCTCTTCTACTTCCAGACATGTACGCCCTACCAAAATGACAATCACATAACTAATTAGAGCTAAAAGTGCAGATATAGTTTTAAAAAAAGACACTCCCGATATCTGCTTCCATTGCAAAGATATGGCCAATTTTTGAAATCCAAGATGGCCGCCCATCTTGGATTTTCGAGGTCAAAGGTCATCGCAGATTTTGAAAATAGGACATAACTTTGCGATGAAAGCAAATATTGGGGTGAACTTTTTTTGTATGATATCTTCTCCTTGAGCCCAACCTGATGGTTTTGGTCTTCGTAGGGGAGCTGGTTTTTCCACAAGAGAAGCAAATCTATATTTTCAAATCATATACTTCATAAAAAATGTCAAAAGTTGCTTTTTCGGAACAGATTTTCTTGAAAATATATACTAGAGTATTATGTCCAAGATAAAAAGGGGGAGTAATTTCCATTATTGTATTATTAGGGGGCAATAACATGGAAAAATATCAGATACGTTGAAAATACAGAGTTAAAGGTCATTTCAAGGTCATTAGAGGTTGTATCAATGTCATTTGATTTTTTCAAATGTTTTGTATCTCTGCAAGCTATTTGATGGCCAAATTTCATAAAGATTTTTTCATGCACTCTAGAGATACAGGGCCACTTCTCAATTTGGGCCCATTTGGCCCTATAGTGAAATTACAAAGGCGTGCATCCCGATTATCATATATGTACGAGATTCAGTAACCCTAAATGTGATTGTTTTTGTTTAAAATTCTTGTATTTTTTCTCATATTTATATATGAAAAAGAAAAGTTCATACTAACCATATTCAATGCCGGTCAAACTATAATGAAACAATATAATTTCATTTGTGTGCCCACTGTTTGATGGCCGATTTGGCTAATCAAAAACAAATAGATAGGATATTCTAAAGCAGGATTTTGGGGTATTCACTATCTCCCCCGGTGTCTATCCCGCCAATCAGCATCGTTCCACTTATTACTGATACCCCCACCCCGTGGCCATGGGCAGCATTAAGGTGTATCCCTGTGTCTTTGTTGAGATCCCTGTTGCTCAGCACCGACGTAACACACATATACACGCCATGTTTTTGGGTATATACAATAGTTAAAATGTGCACCCAAAATTCTTCAAGACATATACCACTTGGTAATGATTAACAGAATGACATATACACCACTCTGTATGTATATACCATCTTTGCAGCAGTATATACCTACGCTTATACACATTCTTCTATTTCGCCCATCATCTCTATTGACTTAAACACACAGATCCACTTCACTTGTTTGTCTATATACCCTTATCAATTAAAAAACAAATACTAATCCACTTATTAATGACATATCACGGTAATTAAAGTAATTAACCTAACTAGATAAGACATTAACGGTTTTTAACGGCCCAATTTCAACACCAAATGTCCATATTACACTACTACTGACGATCAGGAAGAGAATCATAGAGGAGTAGTAGGTAGGATTAAGAGGGTTATAAAAATTGTCCATTAGAAAAACACTACGTCAGGAGCTAGTGCTAATTTACCCCTTCTCTAACCACACGAGGAGGTGGTGCAATGGAACCACTAACAGCACGAAATATGATGTTTTGCACTTGATGGTAGAAGAGTAACTGATCTAGAAAAATGCTACAAACTTGCAATTTAGACTCCACATGGACCCTACTACCCTTGACAACCACCCCATTTAATAGATTGGCCGTAAGCAGGGAGTGTACATGGCGCTGTATGTCTCTGGCCGTAAGTAAGATATGGGCGCCCCTGTGTCAAACTATGGAAATTCCCGTAAAACATCGCCAGTACCGCCTCTTAGGTAATCTATCTTTTCTTTTAATGCATCTTCCATGAACTGTATTAATTCCTCAACATTGCAGATATTAAGTCTTATATTTGTATATGGTTATGCCACCTGGTGACGATCTTTGGAACCATTTGACATCATTTGGCCACTTATAATGCTCTGCTCCAAGACTGTTTGCCTGCGCTCTATGATCTATATAGTTGGACATTCGTGCTTTGGATAATGTTTATACAAAAGATCAATGGACAAGGAATGTGGCTTACTATCGTAATCGTGTTTGTATTCATGTGTGTACAGTGGTGTTAAGCCAATTAGGTGACAGTACTGTAAGCGGAGACGCCTAATGATTTTTCATTAGACCTTTATCTGTTTATTTCCTAACGACATTGCTGACATACACTGTTTTATTGGGATCGGCCGAAACGCTGGGTTTTTCTTGAATTTTAACCTATTTTCCCATAGAAATACTTTCCAAGAGCATGTCTTTTTGCTTGCATGGTTGTATGTTTTAATGGGTAATTGCATGGCGCATAGTGTGCGCAGCAAATACTAAACGTTTTGACCAAAGGACCTGGCGCCCATCCTTTCCAAATTTATAATCCACACGTAACATCTTAGATGAATAAAAGAATGCATATGTAACGAGAGAGCAATTACTATATGCGGTATGATGAAGGCCTGGCTAATATTACCAGCTATCTCGAATTTGGCCTCATTGTGACATCACTAGGAGACAAGGACCAATGAGGGCTCTCGTTTCGTTTACATTACAGCGTAATTGGCTCGTCATCATGCGCAAAAAGTGACGTTTTGGCTTTTCGCCGCTGCTAGCCTGTCCAGGTTGACTGGCGGATCTCATATCCATTTATTTTAAGGTAACATATACCAAACCAGTGACAATGAGCAGTCATGGATGTGGCGGCCTCTTTTTGCTAAACTGTAAACCACAAATTACATATAGCGGGATGTGTCACTCGCTGACTCCTTCCCATCTTTATCAAAAACACATTTCAAGAGTCTGTTACTCTCTGCAGTATCTTCTTTCGTCATTTCAGTTTCTGGCTTGAATTGAGACCAAGCACCAGCTCTAACATTCCCGCCAAAAAGCATGGCATATAAACACTACCACTGCTACTTAATGCATAGATAATATATATAAATATATATATATATATATATATATATATATATATATATATATATATATATATATATATATATATATATATATATATATATATATATATACATATATATATATATATATATATATATATATACATATATACATATATATATATATATATATATATATATATATATATATATATATATATATATATATATATATATATAAAATTATACATATATATATACATATATATATATATATATATATATATATATATATATATATATATATATATATATATATATATATATATATATATATATTATATATATATATATATATATATATATATATATATATATATATATATATATATATATATATATATATATATATATATATATATATACGAATGAAAATGAATGAAAAGCTAGGAACTGTGGTCAATTAATATTCATGAGCAGTTTCAAGCCTTTTCCCGAATTTATGACGCTTCAATTAAACAATAGGAACATGTATATAGATGGACAATGACACTTTTACGTATGGGAATGGTTTTGGATATCATCGTTGATTGCTGACCCACGGCAACCAAAGATTGAAGGTAATGGGCTTGGCTCGTTTTTCTCGTGACGTCATAGCCCCGAGGAATTGATTACATTCATATTTCATATTTTGCTTTCGATGTAACTAAAACCTCCTATGCTGACTCCTATGCTCCGATTGCAATGTTGTTGCCATCAGCCTCCCTGCAGGGCTTGTGATATATGAATTACATAACGATGGGTGGTAGTCTTCAGCTAATGGAGCATAGTGCATGGACGTGGCGCCCTCTATTGTCGGGACTGACATTCATATATACCATTTTCGGTGCTGGCATTTTTTCTATGGCGAATATGACACTATCCGGCAATGATCCCGGTGACCATGTATCTGAATGTATATTTTAGTCATCGAAAATACAGCTATGAATGCCGTAATGTAACAGTTATGGCATATCTATATCTCAATACAGCGTTCGGGGATGAATCTCTCCCTTCTTAGAGGAGCCTCTGCCGTTTGAGTAGGGTTTGACCAGAGCCATATGTCCCCATATGGGCGTCTTAAAGGGGAACTTAATGCTCACATACATACCGGTATTAGCTTATATGAAAGTAATACACTTCAAGGATAGGATGCTGTTCTCCTTTTTCTCTCAGTGATCCCATGAGGGGAGAATTGTGCGTATTGCCACCAGCCTGCCCAGGCTCTGGCAGCCCCTGCTAGCAGCCATGTTCTCCAGTTGCTATCATCTGTTTCTCAATGAGCGGCAGCCCACTTCCTGTCCCCTAGCTCTGAGCAGTGTATCATAGACTGTAGTGCTTTACACACCAACTCTCTTCGAAAGTTGCATAACAACTTGTATGAGTATCCCCTTTAAGCCCCTCTTACACATGAACACGAATCTACACGAAGTTGCTAGTTCACTTCGCGATAAATTGGAGGTTTTGTAGCCACTCAACCATACAACAGAACTATCAAGAAGCTAACAAGAGGACAACCAGACCAGACACGACTCAACAAAAGATAACGCGATGCTAATGTGAGTGTAAGTACCAGGATGTACGAAGTCACATGATCTACTGGTTAACTACGTGTTGGCCTCGTGATACTTCATGGAACTTCGTGTTAACTTCACGTTCACTTCGTGTTTAAAATTTGGGTAGGAGGTCAACACGAAGTAGCACGATGTCAAGCAGTAGTTAACCGGTATTCCTCGAAGTGCACACGAAGTTAACGTGAAGTTGACACGCCTTAGATCTAGGTCAAACTTTGTGTTCACCCTAGGATTTTTTAAGCAGCCAAAACATTTCAGCACGGACACGGAATCATCAACGTTTATACCGAAGTGAACACAAAGTTTCAGGAAGTGTTCCCGTTTTATGGCGAAGTCTACATGGAGTGAAAAAAACAACTTCATGTACAGTCGTGTTGACTTCGTGCTCTTGTGTGAGAAGGGCTTTATTAATTCGGCAAGAAAGGGTTGCGTACAGAATACAATTGATGGGTTTCAAGATAATTGCCTTATTAGGTCACCAGGGGTCAAAAGGTCATTTTACCCCTTTATCAGTTTTCTTTCAAAAAAATGATCTTGCAGTTTTTCTGGGAACATTATTTGTTAATATTTAATCATTTCTGACATGTCACCAGTTCATGCTATCCCTTCGCAATAGTTTAAGACAGAGACCAGGTTCCAGGTTCAGTGTTTCAGAACTTATGGTTTTTTGAAGTTAAAGGAAAGTGAGTATGTATGAATATATATCTACTGCTGTATGTCAAATGATAAATCTAACAACCCGTCACCAACATTAGGCCATCTGCGAGGTTTTAAGGCTGTGTTTCTAACCATATACATGAATACCCAAGGCGAACATATAAATGTTCATATGTGATATCATATGTGAAAACATACTTGTATACGGAGCTGTGTAAGCACCCTAATTGAAAACACAAAGATAGTCATTGCATGAAGTTCTCCACCATGTGAAGTTTCCTGTAAATATCATGAAGTTATTGCATTCTGCATGAGTTCTTTGAGTAGTATGCATATGGGAGAGATTCATTCGCCATAACTTTCCTCACTTTCGCTTCCAGTGTCATTGTCTTGTCTCGTGTGTGGGTTGTAGCAATTCTCCTGTGCCAAACACACACCAAAAGAGATTCAAGGTAACCCACATGAGTGACATGAGCAGCTGTGCCTGAAGCAGGCAGTTTGTGCACCGTAGCCATATGCCACCACTTTCATTAGTTCCAGCGGTGCCACTCTAGATACACCAGTGCGCTGGACTACATGTAGTAATAATAATAATAATAATAATAATAATAATAATAATTGGAATTTATATAGCGCCATTTCCATTCATAAAATGTTCAAAAGCGCTGCACATTGTCATAGTTTGAGTCATAGTCAAGTACTGGTACTGGTACTCCATCTGTAATCTCCCAGCCAAAGTCTCTCATGTCTACACTAGGTGTTTTATGTGGTCTGCAGATTTCCACAGACTGATTCACAGGTGAGCTTGTTTGGTGTGCTTAACTACAGCTCGGTCGTTGGGTGGCAAACTCTTGATTTGGACGTGTTTCTCTTGCTTGTGGAAAGGGTGTACCTGACTTGTTCATGGATGTAGAGAGTTACCTTTCCTTTTTGCCGGATGCAAATAAATTTGCCTGCAGTATATATCATACAAGGAAGATCTGCCTCTGGTTTTCCAGGTCTCTATAGAGCAATTTCATGCTTTATCATGAGTCACATTAGTTTCTTTCATTGCTAAATTCAATCCTTCAAAGATACTGTCACTGCCTGAGATAATGTTCTGTCATGTTAAAATGATTTTCCCGCTTTTATATAGGAATATTGTGGGAAAATCAAAGAATTTCATAAACTAATTGTTAACCCAAAATTCAGAAAAGTCAGAATTGACTCGTTTGATTTTCACCAAATTGTGTCCAAACTATCTGCACGATGCTCTTAACAAAAGATAAAGAATATGATAGGTCGTGTATGTTACTTTTTGCAACCGCAGAGGGGTACGGTTTGTGAAATATGATTTTCTTGCAATTGGTACCGTTTTTGCCCTTACTTATGTAAGATATTGTTTGACAAGGGAACCCCATTGCATACATGTGCATGAATGAAGGAGCATACATATCTTCGTGATATGTTTTAAATCATCGAATTCAATAAATATGATTATCATTATAGCTAAAGCATTATATAATAGTCAGGAATAGTCGTAATGGTACATACTTGATAAAAAGAAATCAGTTCTTGTGACAATTTCGGTTCAAAACTGGCAGTGGTGCCAGGAAAATTGTATCAACTTATTATAGTTTCTTCAATACTTAATAGGTGTCATCGGTATACATGTAGAGTTATCGTAATACCTTAAATGCCTTGAGCAATGTTCGAACCCCTTCTGTGATAAAATACATTATTAGTTGTAACAAACGTCTTTAGTTAGACCACTCCTTCATCGGAACAGTCACTTTCGCCGACTATCCTTACACCAGTTAATAAAAAATGCCCAGGTGGTAATACACATATCATATTCCAATTTGTAATGGATAATCTTTCCAAGATGACAACGTCATATTTCCTTAAATGAATATTTCAAATCTATTTGTACAAATTTTGAAATTAAATGCATTGATAAGTACATGTACATGTACATATTCGCTAAAAGTATATATTTTTATTTCCAGACACATAGGCGCTAGCTCATCATTTCGTCCCCGATAATAGTGCACCACCTAATTGTGTTAATGTATTCTTATTACGATCATCACAGTGCACATCTAGAGTCTACACTAATTGATTTGATTAGTCAGTTCATGCGAAGTAGCGAAACTCTATATTGAAGTTATGGCACCAACCCAATCTAATTCATATTCATATCAGAGCATTACATTTGTCATGACCGTGTTAGTACACGTAAACTGGTAACCCTGTCACTAGGGAGCAGTGGTAGTCTACTTTATTATGTAGCGTGTTCTAGTATTGGCCTCTTCAGTACCTTAAGGGTTATATGGACGGACGGAACTAGTACTAAATGATAACCAAGCCAGATTTGTGATTTCGGAATTGAAGAAAAGCCTGTGCACATTATTATGCAATGCCCGTACCATGAAACGGCACGCATTAAAATGTATAGAAAATGTATATGAGAAGATAAGTTCTTAGCATTTATGGGGAATGAATATAGATGGTACTAATTCATGATGACATGCTCAAGGTATGGAACATATCTTGAAACTAAATAGTAGTATGATCTATAGGACCACCGTCTCCAATCATGCAGAGCTTTGTAACCTAACTAGCTTTAGCTTTGCGACACAAATCAGCCCACAAGCTATTAAGGGCGTATGCAAAGAACTCCCTGCTGAGATCTAATGTCAGTGTATATGTTTACATTTTTTCTTATATTTATTTCCATGTAGTTATTTCTGTTATCATTTATAAAATTTGTGTTTTGTATGTCTTTGTTGAGTTCACCCCTACAGTCAATAAATATACAATACAAGATTCAATGTTAATTGCTGTGAATTCATATGTCCAAAATTGAACACTGATTTGCTTCTGGTTGTTTTGAAAACTCAATATGAAGTATGTACAAATACCAGTATTAGCACAAACGGAAAGCATAAAGTGAAAAGGAATGGAAGAGTATTAACCTTGCAGGAAATCGTATCTATTTTAAGTGCGTTAGATGCAAAATTGAGCCAATAACACTAATACCGACCCGTGAATTTTTCTCTAAGATCAATCAATTATTTACTGAAAAAGGTAAAGTGTAAGATGGCGGAGAGTCAAGGATCAGACCGGATGTAGACCCACTTGGTACACAGGTAAAAATTGACGGGCCCGTACGTGCCCGTTACGGGCTCGGAACCCGATACGGGCCCGTAACGGGAGACATCTGGTGGCCATATTTTACAACATATTTTACAATATTTTTATCATAAAAAACATATTTTCAAAAAAATTCTTTTTTCTACAAAAATAAAACTTTGAACATGTTATAAAAAATATGTAAATATCTAAATGATAACATATAGATCAATTAAATGAGAGTACTTACCAAAGGCGTTATAATGCTGCTAGTATTACACGTGTTCTTACTGACTGACCCGTAATAGTATACATGTAGCACAGAGCTCCCGCAAGGTATTCGCCACGAGAGTGGTTATGATAAATAAGTTATTAAAGAGAATTAATGGTAATGTTCCATAAGAATATTACTTTCAGGTTCACATGACGGTCACAAGGAGGAAAGACCATCAACACTGCAATTTTCCATGAGTAAAACTGCCGCGCAGATTGCACACTTTCAGAGAGAAGATATCACAGTCTCATGTAATTTGTGGTGTCATGTAATTTGTATCCATTCGGATGAATACACACAGCGGAAAAAAATCAATTACTTATATGGTTTCAAATAACATGACGTTACAAGACGCCACGCTGTACAAGAAAATATGCACTTTATCTTTACGCACATATCATCTGAGTCCTCGAACACTTATTTGCGACATCTCTTTTAATCATATAAATGATAGGTGAACGCCATACCTATGGTATAGATAACAATCTACATAAACTTCACGACAATTTATCACATAAGAATTTCATTTGCTCCTACCAATCGTACACCAAATCGTAGGAAGGATGACCTTTAGATTTATTTTCCAACAAACTGCAAATCATAACACGGGTTGTTACATCCATCACCGTCAACTGGAGAAATGACAATCCCGTAATCGCTTTCCTTGAATACTAGTGGAACAGGCAAAGTTCGCGAGTGCGATTATTTCGCGAATACGCGAAGTAGCATCGCCCTCGCGATCTTATCGCACGCGATCTATTGCGTGCTTAGTTACGCTATTCACCACTGGAGGTGATGGCGCATCGGTCGGTGAATTTCAGTCCAAGACGGTCGTTGCTGAAACGAAGAAAAATACGTCCAATAACTTCACAAAACCATTATGATATGATACATTGGTAACTTATGAATACGTTACCAATGTATCACATTATTATTCGAAATCTTACCTGTCCGATTTTGGGGATACCTGTGCCAAGTTATGGATTTCTTACGAGAAGCAAGATGGCCGCCGTCATCGCACAATAGACGCTATCACGAAAGGGAGACGGCTGTTGCAATGGATTTAATGAGGGAATATATACATAGACCTCTCTGATTTAATTGATCAATTATCAACATACATATATGTGTATGTTGATAATTATCAGAATAAGATATATCTTTAAAAAATAATAACATTTGCATTTGCCGTGAATTGAATGTTTGTCAATTTACGGCAAGGATGGCTTTGCAGTTGGCGAGTATATACGGCTATAGCGTGATATTCACCCCTAGCCGGTCCGAGGCTGAATCGAAGAGAAATGCATGCAATACTTTTACAAATTCAGTATTATATGATACATTGGTAACTAATGAATAAGTCACCAAGGTATCATACTATAATTCACACATTTACTTTACCATTATTGGGGGAACTTGTGCCGTTAGATGTTATGGCCGTAAGATGGCCACTAAATCTTTCACACTTTTTGATTACTGTTTGGTTCAACAGATGGCGCTGTAGAACTCATTCGCTCGCGTACACGCGAAAAATCTGCTTTTCGCGAAATTGTTGTAGCTATGCTATTAATGGGAAAACCGTTGACTTTCTAATTGTAAACACATAGTTCTCATGGAGTTCTAAAGGTGCCACATTTTTATATTTTGTTTTTGAATATGTTAATGTTTGAATGGATAATATAAGGATAGGATAACATAATTTAGCATTTGAAATTGGGTTAGATAGGTAAATATTAATTCCTTGCAATTGCTTGACATTTTATTAGTCGAAAGAATCAGCTGCAATACGCGTGTGCACGCGTTTCTTTCTATGTTCATGTTCTCTCATTTACTCATTTACTCTGTCGTCTAGCATATAGAGGGTCACTCGATTACTCTCAACAAATGTATTCTGGGGGGCGAGGTGAGAATGTATTCTGTAAGAATACGTCAATGCCTAAAAGGACAAGAATTAGTGCAAAAAAACTATTTTCTCTGCACGTGTGTGTATATAGAGTGCCACTTATGCAGATAAAAATACGTTCGAGTCTACTTACGTTTCATACATTCCAACTCTTACCACAGGGTCATCGCCAACTTGGACAAAACTTGTTGAACAATTACCAGTCCAGGAACCTCCATATGGTTAGTTATTGTCAAGACACTAAAGGAAGCGCTGGTTCACACAATAAGAGCAATTGTCTTTCTCATGCATCATAATAAGTCATATAATATTCGAAAAACAGTACTGACCAGCGTCACACTTTCATATATTTATGTAGTGAAATACCATGGATCATAAATGCAATCGTTGCGCTTTTTATCATTATCCTTAGTACGCTATTGCCGTAGTTCTCTATAATGTGGCCATTTTTAAATTTATATGTCATGACGTAAAGCTTAACTTCGTAATCCTGGAGAAAATACATTGCCAGGCCCGAAACATATTGGAATACTACCTTCAAACTTATTGTCAAACGGTTTGGATTTCAAATCTGGTCCGTAAACATTACTCGACCGATTGTAGTCTTTATCGTAACCTGTGATACTTTGCGAATGTACGTGTGCACCTTAAAAGCATAAAAAACGTTGACGTTGACGTACATTAGACCGTCGGCAACTTGCTTAATACCTACGGTAGTATTCGAAGTTTGGATTGTGTGAGGTAGTGAGACGTATAAAATCACTGATGTACGCTTGACTACATTTTTTCTACACGCAGAGGAAGATGTGCAAGCATTTTGACAGCTCCCCATGTGTAAATCCTAGATCATTCGACTCTGACAGACCATTTATTATTCTGCGGAGGGGGGGGGGGGATATAATTTTTTTACCCGGTTTGAGATTTTCTTTACTCCCCTAGCGGTACCAGAATTATTGTTCTCCTATTAATTTTCAGCAAAGACTATTGTTCTTACTTTTCAGGGCCAGAATATTGTTTTCTTGAATATGGACATTATCAAGGACACTATATGGACAGCCCCCTCCTCCCTAATGATTTCAAATGGTTCGCCCCTTAACCTTGATAGAGGGTTCTAGTCTCTGTTGAATTGTAGTCCAGCTAATACTTTTCTTCTATAGCAAAATGTATTGCTATTATATACATGTAACAATTCCTAATCCCCTAAATGTGTACTTTTATCGATAGCATAGTAAATAGAAGATACATCTGATGGAACAATACATCCCCTAAAGCAATTCCCAATCCCCAAACAAGTGCTCTCAAATGCCTACTTATGCTATTCTCGAAAAACTCCTAAAATCCTATGCCTTTGTGAGCATGACATCATCTTGATTGGTAGTTGGCTTAAAATGATGGCCATTTTGGAAGAGCCATATGGCTGATATATAAAGGTATGGTTTACTATTATCTTCTACTTCCTTTGCCATTGTGCATATTAGGTAAAAGGGCAGTCCTTCACCCTGCGCCAATTCCCATAATAATTCATGGCGGAAATGATGTATGTGCTAGAACATCATCTTTCATGTGTGTATAACCGAAGTTATACACACTTTTGTGCTCAGTCCACGTCATAAACTAGTCACTGAGACAAACTGAATGACGTTTATGTCCCACCATGATTGGTTTAGGTAATCTATAACTGCAAACAGCTAACACGTTGTAGCCCTTTCGTAATGCCGCCGCCATATCAATTTAAAAGCAAACACTCCTTAGGTTATCAAGGCAGAATTGTTGACCATCCCTCGATGTATTCCTCGTTCACGAAAACCACGAACCAAGGTGGCATCATACTACAGGTACTGTATAACTGGTTAATTTGGCGTGGTTTTTAATTTGGCGTTGTTCTGACTGCTCCATACGCCAAAATAAATACAGGGAAAGAACTTTTTTGAAAAAAACGCCAACTTAAGTACACGCCAAATTAACCAGTTATACAGTATTTGAACTACAAGAGAGTGAGATGCGCCTTCTATATATCAACAATTTTCAAACACTGTCTGATTTAAAGTTAGAATCACGCTCGAGGAATGTGAGAAAGTTGCCAGTGAAATGAGGTAATGCCAAGGTTTAGAGGAATTCCTTCTATAAGTTGTGCAAACAGGTACAAACGGGGCCAATACATAGCTGGATTGATCCGTCGCTGACCCTAACTATTATAAATTAGCCGGCACACGATGGAAATGTTTATAATGTACTGCCTTTCTATGTTTTGGCCAATGAGTAGCTATCTGCAGTATTTCATTTACTTGTTTAATCAAATTGTAGCGACAAGCATACCATATGGTCATTATTCTTTTGAAACTAATTCAACACAATGGTCGAATGATTCTATTAGCCGAAGCCTTAATGTTGCTAATGAGGAGCTGATAGAATGGCAGGACGTGACCGAATTATTCACTGGGGAGCATTACAAACGTTAGCACATGCTACTAGATCAAATACTAATAATTCCGGCCTTTGGGGGCATGTCTCTGCCAACCTTTTACTGCTGTTTAGCCATATTTTCCATGTATTTTTAAAAGTATGGCCTACATAATGTATTGCCAATGAGAATAGATCTTACACGTAGGGACATGTACATGGAAAGAGGGGCAAAATATGACTACCTAGGGGATGTCACGTTGGTCATTCGTTACCAAAGAGATATTTGAATTAGTAAATCTGGAGAGACCTTGATTTACCCAATTTGAGGACCTTAAAAAATATATATTAAAGGCAAAAGAAAAGGAAACAAAACTTGAGGAGAACCAACTAAGCAAAACGATTGGCATTTCAGAAGAGAAATTTCATTTTAATCCTAATGATATAACAACTAATAACAATAAATATAATATAATAATGTAAATGCAAAAAAATATAAATAAGGAAAACTAAACTTCAGGGGAATTTAGTTAGGCCTCACTCACACATTTAGATATACAACCAACACATTTTTCTTCTTTTTAAACTTTTATAATAAAGATTACATTTCACACAGTGAAAAACCTGCCAAAGTGAACACCTTTGTCGAAGCAAAACCGGCATGCATTGAATATTCTTTCATTCCATATCACCCATTAAATAAGATGTTAAGATAAGCTCTGTACATGGAACACCTGTATACCTTGCATGAAACATTTAGGCCCATATACATTGAAGACTAGTCATAAGCCTACAATCGATTGAAAACTTCATTAGTAAGGTAGTCTATTAATAGATCACTTTCAGGAAGTTGAAATTAATGATAGAGATATGTACTTCGGACTATGGTGTTTCATATAAGATAGTCTCTATTAAAAAGTGTGAACATGAAGAGCAGTTTTAACCCATTTACACTTAGAGAAATGTTGATCAGAAGTCAAAAAGCAAATTTCCTTCAAATATTTTGTGAACTTTTGCTTAATTCCCAAGTTATTTTCAAAAGTATGAAAGTAGCAGAGGATACTTTCTTTGCGTAACTCTGAGTGTGAATGGGTTAAAGTGAGTAGAGGAATTCCAGTACACGGGCCATGGAAAACCTAATCACCTGGTATGGGCTTACACTGTTATACATCCTTGATAGCCTTGTCTTGTTCAGTTCAATCAGTGGCACTGACAATAATTAGTATTGAAAGTTAACATATACCTTTTGATAGAGTTTCTACTGGTCAGAAAGTCTTGATCCCTTTGCACGGTAACATGTTGATTTGAAGATGTAAAGTTCATTTAGGCAATTTAAAATTAAGTATTGCTTATCAAACACATTTACATTCAATCATGCATTATGATTGATACAGTGATATACCAAGTAATGAAACGTTTTGAATAGCCTATAAATAACCATAATTATATATTTTTATAATGAATATTAAACAGGATAACATTGATAGTTCATTTATGCAGCTCTATGGGTCTTCCTGTGAGGCTTTAAACAATGAAAGCCTGTGTACTTTTCCATACCCCAGAAGTGTTCAATATGTATCTGATGATCTTTATTAAACGTGGGACTCTATTTAACAATTCTATATTGTACAAAAGAAGTGATTTATATTATTCATACAATCTTAGAGATTCCCTAATCTAAATAATTATAAGTTTTTAACTCGATTCTTCCATAACCATATACTAGTACATAATGTAAAAAAAACAAATGAAAAAACAACAGGCCCTGGCCAATATAGTTATTCAAATGAATATTTCAAAATATATCGGGCAGAATTTGATAGTCATGTGTTAAGTCTTTTCAATTTCTTAGGGGTAAACTAAAGAAAAAAATAAAACTCAAGTAGCTGGCATAATGACCTGTATCCTGGGATTAGACATTTGTAGAAACGCAAATTAGATATTGCAACCAATTAATCTTCTATACCAACCTACAAATTTCATTCAGACATTCCAGTGATAAAAACAGAGATCAAATGGATTATTATGTGTAGAATTTAAGAATTGTAGGTGAAAAAACGTGTTTAATTCATTGGGCCATAGAACATTGAAAAGAAATTAATGTAATTGTATGCGTAGTTTTTGAAAAAGAGGTTTCAATTCCACTAGCTTGTACTTCACATTAAATACACTTAAATTTTGTCTACAATCAATTCGGCCTGAAATCTTAGCACTGAAAAAACAAAATTGTCAGATTTGGGATTTGTTGGGAAAGCAGTAGTTATATGTCATACAAGGGAAAAGATCAATTTAGAAACACAGAGTTTAGGAATATCTTTAAATACTGATTGCATGAAAAATATCAAGTTTTGGTTCGAGTATACTGAAGTCAGTTGAAAAGTTATTTTGAATACAAAATTCAGATTTCAGCTAGGCTGACAGTGCTAGGGGTATGGTGTAAGGTGCTCTGTGGGTGACTAACACTTGAACAGTTCTCAAAAGGTATGACTATTCGCATATTTCTGAAATATTACACGTAGAAAAATGTATGTCTTTCAGTATGAGAGCGTATCAAGAACTGAGTGTCTTAATATTCCTCAGGACATTACTCAGCGTATGTTTGCTGCCTCCGTGTGAGCATGCCATTCCCAAAAGATGGGACCACAGTGCACATGCATTTATTTCTTGGACAGGTCTGCATTAAGGAAAGTATTAAGAGGGGTTGGCAATTAAGATTTTAGGCCACCTGACGTGCGATGCTGTCAAGTGAGCTTAGAGTGTACATAGTATACTGAATAACAAACTCCATGCCACGGGATCTGTGGCAAGGTTATCAATTATTACTGATCGGGTAGGATTCAAAATAAGCTTCCACTGGAATACAAATGTGCAATGTTTCATTCGAAAGCCTGTGTCAAAGCACGATTTTTCCCAAAGTGAAATCAGCATATTTTGTAGTCTTGCCGCATGTCTCATTCTGCAGAGGATGTCCACGCCGTTTACTTTAGAAGCACTCGGATTAGAAGACACCTGGGACAAATATCATTCCTCTCAGTCCCTTGAACATTACGAAAAAAAACGATTATTAAGAGGTGAATGGTTGCATCGTCTTGCCAAATTGCAACTGCTCTTCTCTACACACAAATCTCGCAGTGAATAATATGAATCTTGTAATGTAACCTTATAACAACTCCATTATGAGAATGTTTTCGACCTGAGGAAAAATAGAACACGCTGCTAACCAAGAATGGTAAGAACACACACACACACACACACACACACACACACACACACATATATATATATATATATATATATATATATATATATATATATATATATATATATATATATATATATATATATATATATATATATATATCAATATATATAAATATATATATATATATACATATATATATATATATATATATATATATATATATATATATATATATATATATATATATATATATATATATATATATATATATATATATATATTTATATATATAAACAATTGTTTAAATTAACCTGGTTCACAAGAAGGACCATTTCCCTCGTTCTAGGTGTCTTGTCCTAAGTCTGCCTTTACGTGATACAGTGCTCCTAGTTGGTTATTGCATCAGGACTAGGTAATCACAGGGATAGGGGCAATTCCGAATATGTGTGGAATGTGTTACTTTGATCTATTACACCTCAATATTTTATTGCCGTTGATGTAAAATAAGCATGACTGTTCTAGCTCGATTATCTCATTCTATTACCATATGTGACATTCCCATTTCGAAATATCAGTGGGAAGTCATTTTGTCTTGTATTATTAGGAAATGTTGTCTGAGATTGGTGTAAAAACATTCCGAATTCCAACAAACTTGTTTAGCGACCATTAATAATAAAACGGTATAAAGCCATCCTACAAATGTGAAATGGAATTGAATCTGTCAGCTGGCAAAATTGCTTTACACGATTCTCAGGCTGGTTACGTAAAAAAGATATCGTGCCATTCTTCATGCTTCTTTTCTAAAGCTTCCATTGACGTTGACTTTCTCAGAGGTGCGAGACTGCGTATCCTGTTCACGCTGAATGACATTTAGCTGTTTCACCCATAATGTATAAATCCCATATAGCCATGCGATGCTGTGCGAGTGTACTTACGGGACCTTAGGAATTAAGATGGTATTGGGGTCGATTTTTGAGTTAGCTTTTCCACCTCACTGGTTTTACTTGACCATTTCGCTCATGCAAAGTATGTGTTATCTAAAAAGTCTTCAGATGAGGAACAAATTGAGTTTCAATAACAGTCCTCTTAGTATGGGGTAATACGTTTGGGGTTAGGACACTGAAAAATATCATGCGAATCGATTTCAGAAATAAGTTTTTTCCATAACATTATGATTCGAGGACAATCAAATTTCAGCAATGTGGAGAGATTATCAATGCGGCGGAAGGGATGTTAGATCTTTTAAAAATGTTGTTCCGATCAGATTTAC
The DNA here is from genome assembly GCA_963942565.1 of Maea johnstoni. Lineage (NCBI taxonomy): Eukaryota > Metazoa > Annelida > Polychaeta > Spionida > Magelonidae > Maea > Maea johnstoni. Next base: position 14,166,055 of record OZ012689.1, on the reverse strand, counting down.
GTTCGTTTTATTCATATGTTTTGTGGCATGAGAAAATAGTGCTTTTGCAACTTTACGATTGCACAGCTTTCAGACAATTGTTTGAACGAAAAAAGCAGTAAATCCGTGTAATCGAGATACTCTTAGCTACGACTTTGCCAAATTTCTATGACAACCGTACTTAGATACTAGTACTCAAAATACGCATTTCAAGCAAACATGTTTTGGGGGGAAATTCCATATTAAGAAAAGAGCCAAACAGCCCCCCGCTCTAGGGAGTTGAAGCTAATTTGTATACGCAAGTGGGAGTATTAATAAAGCTACTGCATGACGCGTACGTAGTTTGTGAAAAGGCACCACTATGTGAGTAGTGTAATCCCGCTGCACACGTTCTACAGGGCATGATAGGCAAGGGGATGAATGTGTGTTAAGTGAGGCTTCTGCTCCGTCAACCTCCTTGGAGAATCTACACACGCTACTCCTACTACAACCATCCACATCCAGTCCCTGGAAGTGGCTTTTTGAATAGCTAATGGTACACATGCATTAGAGCCGCGAGACGCCAACAACACAGAATTGCCCACCGACTTGCGATAAAACGCCTTAAGAAACACATCAGTCAAGATGTAGTAGTACTTAAAACCTGATGCGGGACGTGCAGATTACTTTACTTCGCATCGGCTAGTAACATGTTGGTACGTATACTGATAAAATTATACTGATATATACTGATACTTAGTATATACTCCAATTAAAACCAGGACATGAATACCCAATTAATAAAACAAAAAAGTGTCCTTATCATTGGAAAGGTTAGATATCCAGTATCCAGTGATATGCAAGACATGCAATTGTTCAGTATCAGAAAACACCTCTTAAACTCTCATACCAAGGAGTATGTGTGATATATCGTCACAATGGGATGGAGCTACTTTACCTTGTTTGTCAGGTACTTCTTTGATGGCGTTAAGCATATCATCATGTTCCACCTGCAAGGCAGGTCAGATATGTCTCGAGCGTCTTCCTTAATGAGACCTTGGTTACACATTTAACATATCGTATTGCTCAAAATGGCAATTTATATCTACACTCGTCTGCCTGTAGCATACTTCATCTACATGCCAGCTTGCCCATGTATTTGCACATCTTCATAAGGGAGCTGTCAGCATTAGCGATGGTCCAACACGTAAGGTATCTCGGTGTACATGTACATGTACATATAACAATGCAGGAAATATTTGAATGGTGCACCGGAGTTGGGTCTAAGTGCTACCTATCAAAACCTTAATGAATGTTCACCATGACGGTATGTGTATGTCATTTGCGCCTAAAGGCATCCAGGCATATCGGTAGGCTTTAGGAGGTGGCATGCAAAGAATTATCATTTTTGAATCTGAAATATCTTCAGACTGTTGAAATGTTTCTGCCTTTGCCATGGGATAATGGTTCTCTGCTCATTGAGTGGTACTGGTACTCTGTATCACACTTAACTCATTGCATTATAGAGAGTGGGGGTGTGGAGTGAGAGAAAAGACACTAGGTCAAAACAGAGATATACTGAGACACTCAATTCAAGAGGTGAAAATTTAGATTAAGAGTGGAATATTTTGCTAGGACGCGCGAAGTTGTGCACGTCAGGTGGAGAATAAATAGTTCAATCTCATTAAAATATAGAGACAAAAGCTGATTACCTACACCCCCCCCCCCCCCCCTGTTGACACTAACGAAGCCAGGGATAGAACATTGCACTGGCAGATGATCATAATGGAATGTTTTTAAGTGTGAAAAAGACGAATTGAAAGGTTAACGGTATGGTCACGTGGTCACTCTCTCTCCCTATATTCTGATAACCAGTAAATTCCTGTATTAAGAAGGCGCAATAAGTGAAGCTGGAAAGCGAGCGAGCTCGCAAAATAAACAAAGAATTGCGCAAAAACATCAAGCAAGCAGAAAATGATGGCTAATTAGTTGACAACTTATATTTTCTCTTTGCGATCTGCGTAACGTCATATAAAAGGAAAACAAATGCTCTGAGTGTTACCGTTGTATGTGCACATCTTACTCTTAAACTAAAAACTAAATCCAAAAGACAAGGGTATATACAAGATGGAGAGTTTTGAACATAATTTCTTGGCTCTGTTAACTATCTCTGAGAAACATGAATAATTACACAAAACACTATCAGGAGGAATTTGACAATCTTCATGGAGTAAATGGAGTAATGGTCTCCTATCCTTCCTTAGATCAAGTGCAGGTCAGATAGCCTACGCCTGCCTCGATATGACACCTGCTTTAAACTGCCTGTCCTTTCATTTATGCTAAACTGATCCGTAGTTAGTATGTGTAAGGCCCTTAATCCGTAAACAAACATTTACTTAATACTTAAACAGCCTTATCATGGTATATGAGAAGGATTTATACTTTATCTCCTCTTTTGTGCAGAAAGAACACTTCTGATGTCAAAAATGAGGTCCACGGCAGAGTTATGGCTATCATCAAACGTTATAAACTGCCTGAGAGAAATTAATTCCATATGAAAACTTTGGAAAGAAATGCATAATTTTAGTTATGGGGCTTTTATAAATACTCACGATGGCAACTCAATCCCCTAAAGGAGAGACTATATCAAACATTGTGATGTACACGTGACGTTAAACACAGCTTAAGGCTTAAGCTTTGCTGATTTTATTGCCCTTAAGCCGGTCACTTGCATCTAAATTGAACAATTTCATCAAAGTTTCTTTCAAACACACCGTTAGTGCCTTACATCATTATCGCGCCCACGTAGATTTCCTAAAAACCTAAAGTTTGGCAAACAGTTTAACCTTTTTGCACGATATAGTAAATTTGGATACTACATAGGATATATAATTCCTAGCCAAAACGCTTATTCGCCACTAGAAACAGTTAGTAGTGTGTTATGTAATATTCCTGTTGGTAATTCTACAAATGCGCCATGTGTCTCAGGACAGTTTGTAGTACAGTGAAACTTGCTTGGAAATGCCGTTGATAGGAGAAATCTAGATAAATCCTTGGAATGCGGTCTTTACTCACAAGGCTTTTATCAAGTTTATTGAGAGAAATTTGGAAAACTATCTACCTTAACTTGCTTGAACATGCGCAATCTAAATAAATTGCTGACATTTTAGGATGTTATTAAGTTTATCAAGAGTAATTTAAAAACTTATTTTGAGAAACCGATGTTTTCTGTTAGCAGGTGGACTCTTGGACAGCTTAGACTATAAAAACGTCACCGCGTAAACGGCAAACTTTGATATAAATGGTAATTGCCAATTCAACCCTCAACAGGAAAGGTACGTTCTATATCATGTCGAGTTTGATTCACTTTCCATTAATGTCTAGACTGAACGTAAAGATTGTGGAATATAACCTTTGGACAGTCTTGCATTAAGGATTATGCTGCTCTCGTTTTGGAAATGATGTATTTTCCAGTGAAACAGTGCAAATACAAAATGATTCGGTTTCAGCTGATTCCTCCGTTTCCCGATGTGTTTGGCACCTTTCGATAAATAAGTATGCACACACACATACAAACACATACCTGCTGGGAATGTGCGGCATAATCAAAAATGTAATGTGGTTGTTTTAATCATTCATCTATTTTTATCATAGCATGCAATCTCTTGCAAAACATTAATTAGCCTCGTTTCACTTGATAATGAATGAGAATCTGAACTCGTTCTGGAACATTGACAACGTCGTGGATGTATTTGGTATCTAGTTTGGTGAGATAGGATCCGCACTGAGAAAAGGAGTGGATGTGTATCACTCGTCAGCGTGTTCTCGTAAAATATGGACTGGCAACAAAACTGATATGAAAATGTCGTGGATCATCATTTACACAGCACCCATATACGAGCAACAAGGGGTATCATTTTAGATAACAATACATCCTGCCACTTTATTGGTGTTAAGGGAACTATAAACAGGTGATGTTAAAGGGTGAGGTTGATTTAAGTAATAACCGAGAACAGAGCATGTTGGCTTCCTCTAGACCAACATCCATTAAAGAAAACATGACTACGCTCTAGATTTTGTCATCGTTCATCATTTAATGCTGACTTCAATGTTGACTATAAACGTTCAGGTTAGAATATGAAATAAAAACGAACTTGCGATTACTGCGTCTCAATCTTCTGTGACGAAATCGCAATTAGGCAATGCAAGCATATATTTATTCTATGTACTTGCTATTTACTTTACTAAGCAATACCATACTTTAGGGCACACACACACACACACACACACACACACACACATATATATATATATATATATATATATATATATATATATATAATATATATATATATATATATATATATATATATATATATATATATATATATATATATATATATATATATATATATATATATATATATATATATATGTGTGTGTGTGTGTGTGTGTGTGTGTGTGTGTGTGTGTGTATATGCAGTCAATAAAGATTCCATCCAGTGCTTACTAATTTGTAGATAAGATGAATGAGATGCACTAATGCATTGCTAGTATACAGTAGCGGTGTTTATGCTATGGACAAATAGGAGGTTGTTGAACTTGGTGTGTGTTTTCCATGAGTGATACATATGGGCAATCCTATTTCCGAGGAAGACAAATACCCTCGGGCCCACTAAGGGCAAATCAACCCCGCATAATACCACTCTCTGCCTGAGTGTATTACCTACTTAAAGCAAGGACATATATAGTGTAAGACGAATTGGGCATTTGGATAGTACACCTGGTTCAACAATGTGTTTGTGTAGCCTCACTGTGATGCTGAAAACAGCAGGGAGAACAGCATTTGTACGAAAGGTACTGGAAGCAAACAGAAATTCGATTACTACCCTTAAAGGCATAATAGTTACATTGGTATTCAGCATGGTAACAGCAACATTTAAAAAGCTGAAAATCCAAAATTTAAAAAGGGGGGTCACCAGTCATGCCGTCCGTATATACATGACGTCCGTCCATATACATTTTTTTTATAATTTATTGTTCCAAACATATAATATCAAATAATACAGTACTGGTATGATAATATGATGTATTTTTCCATATTGCATATATAATACAAAGTAAATGTTATGTGAAAAATGGATAAGGACTAACTGGTGGTCGATGGTGTAGTTGTATATTTGTTATCTTATGATCAATTTGGTAAGAGAGGTTTGTTAGTCCTGGTCATTTTTCACATTGCATTTAATTAAGATTTACAATAGATTATATAATGAGGACCATTTGCCTATGGCCTTCTGTGGTCTACCATGTGATCTGCCTAAATAAACATGTAATTCCATGTGAGATTTGATTACAGTTTTAAGTTTTTGTAATGTGAGTCTTGTTCTGTTCCATTTGTTCTTATAGATCTCATGTTTTACAATTAGAATTACGCAATTTGTGACTGGTTCATTCTTTGGATTACCTAATAAAATGTCATTTGTTTCCAAGTGTATTTCTGAGTTGATTGTTCTATGTAGCCATTGAGAGATTTCTCTCCAGATGTTAACTGCTAGTGGGCAATTTATCAGAAGATGAATAATAGTTTCTTCTTCATCACAGTTATCACATATATTGTTATCACGCAATCCGAATTGTTGTAGTTTCCTGTTTGTAACTAGAGATCTATGTAGAACCTGATATTGGAAATATATAATACGAGCATTCATTTTACACACCCTTGCTATATTATATATCTTTTCCCATTGTATCAAATGCGGGTTGAGCAATTCAGTACACCATTTCTCTTGACCTTTTGGTTTTGTCTCATGTTTTCCAAGAGTCCATATTTTTCGGATACTTTTGGTTCCTTTTTTGTCTTTCGTTAACCAGTTATAGATTGGTGGTAAATGGAGATTTGTATTTTTCGTAGATAAACGCATGTTATCTTTCCAGTCCTTTGGAATAGCTCTCCAGGTTGCATGATAAGTTAGGAACATGAGATTTTTACCAATAGATTGTTCTAATGAGTAATGTGTTCTTGGAAGACCATGTTCGTCAAATAGATCCTTAATAAAAATGATATTGCTCTTGAACATATCCATATTCATGGGCATGTTCAGATGAGTATTGCCCCAGATTGGCTGGTGTTCAATTTCGACTAGCCCGCAATTATCCAGAGTACTATACCATTTTGTGAAAGCCAATTTGACACATTTCCAAAAGGGGTTGTGTATGGCTGTAAGCGATTTGTGGTAATTTGAACCAGTCCAAATCATATTATCAATTTTGTAATAGTTGGCAAATTCAGACCATTCTGGAGATTGCGTCAAGTATTTTCTCAGCCATGTTAGTTTCAAACTCATATCAAATTCACTAGGGTTAATCATATCAAGACCGCCCTTGTCCCAGTTGAGACAGAGGGTTGTCTTACTGACCTCATGTCGCTTTTTCTTCCAGATAAAGTCAAAATTTAACTTGTCAATTTCGTTCAAGGTGCAAGTGCTGGGGGTAGGGAGGGATTGTAGGATGTGGATGATTTTGGACAGAATAAGACTCTTTAAGACTGTTATGCGACCCATAGGGGTTATGTTACGACAAGACCATGATTGCATTAGTTTTTTAATTTCTTCCTTTTTTTGGTTGATATTGAGATCACTGATCTGTTCTATGTTCAATACGTCGTAATTTATCCCAAGGGCCATAAATTTTGTTACCCAATCAAGGTTACTTTCACGACAGAATCGTCTGTTTGTTTCTCTTATGGGACCAATCTTGATAACTTTTGTTTTGTATTCGTTAATCTTTAGACCAGATTTGAGGTAGAACCATTGAAGAGTTTGAAGGGCATTGTTTAGGTTGATTTCATTAGCTTTAAGGAAAAGAGAAGTATCGTCAGCATATTGGCTGGCTTTATGCTCCTTTTCTAGAACCTTTATACCTTCTATATTTTGATTGTTTATAATAGCTTGTGTTAGAAATTCAGAACAAACTATGAAGAGGTAGGGAGATATAGGATCACCTTGACGGCAACCCCTTTCTAAAGAGAAGGGCTCGGAGAGATGACCATTGAGGATTACCCTAGATTTTGAATTTTCTTGAAAAATATTAATCCATTTTAGAAAATTTTCCCCAAAGTTTAATTTTACTAGACATTCCCGGATATATTCCCAAGATATACTATCTAACGCTTTCTCGAAATCGATTAATAGTATTAGCCCATTGATTTTCCTAAACTGGCATTCATAGATAAGGTCGTACATCAATCTTGTGCAATCAGAAATAGACCTATTTTCAAGGAAACCCTTTTGTTCATGACTAATAATACGGCATAACAAAGGTCTTAAACGATTGGTTAAACAGGAGGATATTAACTTGTAGGTTGTATTAAGGAGAGAAATAGGTCTCCAGTTTTTGATAAGATTCCTAGCTTTACCTGCTTTGGGTATACAAGTGATTAGGCCCTGAGTCTGGGACTCTGTTAATCTATTATTGGTAAAACATTCATTTATACAATTCAGGAAAAAAGAACCTAATTGTGGCCAAAAGAATTTGAAAAACTCTGGACTATATCCATCTAGGCCCGGCGATTTGTTATTTTTCATACCTTTCAGGGCTGTATCTAATTCTTGTTTTGAAATAGGCTCTTCAAGGAGATTTTTTTCATGATCAGTTAGAGTTTTTGGAGTAAGTACCGGATCGTCTGGTACTTGTAAGTTAAGGTTGGGTTTTCTATATAACTCTTCATAGAACTCTTTCAAACTATTTAGTATATCATTTTGATTGGTAATAGTTTTGTCTTCAGATATTTTAATTTCATTGATATTTTTATTTACACGATTTTTGTTCTCGAGGTTCAAGAAGAATTTATTGGGTTTTTCTCCATACTCTAACCAATTTGCTCGTGATCTAACGTAAGCTCCTTTTAAAATTTCCTTTCTGAGTGCAACTAGATTTATGTTAAGTTCTGACAGCAAAAGTATATCTGCCTGAGAAGCCGCTCCTGATGTCACTAAAGCGTCTAAGAGTTTAATTCTTTTTTCAAGGTTAAGTATTTCGTTGTTCTTATTTGTTTTCCTTTTTTTGCAAAATTTTATAATTGAACCACGTACGTAGAGTTACCAGGAGTGTCTCCCAGAAAAGTGATTGAGATATCATAAGGTCAAATCCCTTAGAAATCGATTCAATATAATTTGGGTGGTATGGGGTGGCCGCATAGATTGATTTAAATATATCTATTTCCTTTTTTATCATAACGGCAAAGTCTTTGTCTAATAAGAGGCTGTTGTTAAACTTCCGAGTCCCGGGACCTCTAGCATTGTTTCCTATATTCAGACTGCACGAGATTGGGGCATGATCGGAACAGTATTTGGGGTTGATTTGATAGTTGTTTGTTATAGATAACAGTTCATCATTACATAGGAAGTAATCTAAGCTGGCCTGCTTGTTTGAGATTCCCTGAAGCCAGGTAAATTGTCTAGACTTGGGGTTATTTACTCTCCACGGGTCAATAAGGGATAGATCATTGCATAATGAATCTATAGCAAGAGACATGCGTTTTTATTATGTGAGACATAACTTATATTATCTAAGGCATAGTTCCTTGTACAATTCCAGTCGCCCCCTAGGAGTATATTCGGGTTATTAAATTCTTCCAGAAGGCCAGCTAAGTTTGTGATAAACATTGGGTTATCCTGGTTTGGTCCATAAATCGACCCTAGTACTATAGATAGATTATTATGGAGTGTAATTTCTACAAGAGTGAAGTTGCCTAAATTGTCGCAAGTGTTTTCTAAGATTTCAAATTCAAAAGAATTATTAAATAGGATAGCAGTTCCACGAGATTGTGTAGTAAAGGGTGAGCAAATGATTTTATATCCCCATTCCTCAATGGCCAAATCTGAAGTTTGCTTGTCCCAGTGGATATCCTGTAATAGGGCTATGTCATATTTATTGGTTTTAATGTAGGAGAATAGGTCCTGACGCTTCTCTCTACTGGCTAGTCCTCTACAATTAAAGGATACTATTGCGAGATTAGTAGCGATGAAGTTTGAGAGGTATATCTACAGACTGGATTTTTATGACATATAACGTTGGAACAATTGCTTGCGGGAAACAGGTGTTAATTATAACTTTAAATAAAACATCAAATTCTAATTGTCCATGTACATGTACATGTACATTATTCGCAAAGGAAGTGCCACTTTGTTGCCACCTTTAACTTATCACCTCGTGGCGCCACCTCTAATATAACAAAGTTCTGTTATTACCATATAAATCACTTCTTTCTAATGAATTGATTGCCAGTTTCTATCATAAAATATGTTTTCAGTAGGCACATACTAAGCGCACATTCACCTTGAAGGGATATTCGACAAAGGTATTTATTACTGAATGAATGCCGTACATCGTGAAACTATGCCTCGCGGCACTTCATATAAAGAAATAACAAATCTCAAATAGCGTTATGAAACGCACCATAACAAAATATTTTTTTTTTCGAAAACAAACAAAAAAAGATTTTCCATTTTGTTTTTTTAATTGTAACCTTTCAGTAAATACAAAAGGATTCACCATTTTCTCTGTCCAGTACATACGGAAACTATTACGGGAAGAACAATCATATCATATACCTATCCAATTAATGGTTTGATAAGTCTGTTTAGAGAAACAATACAATATATAAGTTAATTGGATTATAAAAAAGATAGACCTATTCGATAGCTCTGATTGCAGAATCTGCTAGAGAGAGAGAGAGAGAGAGAGAGAGAGAGAGAGAGAGAGAGAGAGAGAGACAGAGAGAGAGAGAGAGAGAGAGAGAGAGAGAGAGAGAGAGAGAGAGAGAGATAGAGGGGGGCGGGCTAATTAAGCTAAGGACTGATCTTTGTTGTATTACCAAGGGCTCACTCTGTCAGAAGACACATAAGGAGCCTGGAATGGATAATTCATCACACATATCCCTGGGTATTCTTCACCAGCAGAAGGAAATCCCCCCAATGCAATTACATACATCCCTAGATGTTGAGCAAGGATATGTATGGACAAACAGACATCTCCCATCTCTTTGTCAAAGTAGTCCAATCGATTTGCTGTGCCCAGGTGGGCGTATCCCCCGCATGTAGGTGTCCCTCAGGAGAGGTGGCTCTAGGCCAGACTCTTGTCAAGCTACACAATGGTGATGCATCTTTAAGTATCAGCTTCCCTATAGGAATGACTTATCTGCCAGGCAAAATGACAGAGGAGATTTATTCATAATGAAAAGTCACTTATGAGTATACTTTTGATAATATATGTGACTCCTGAATAAAGTAAATAAATATGCAATACGGTTTTATTGATGGCAATGTACGACATTGTGTATATTTTCATCTGATTATAGTACTTGTCTTTACATGACGTACGGCGAATATGCAGTTTGCGGCCATGATGACATTTATTTATTCACGATACTAAGTTGTGGCCCACTGACAAGGCATACGGTTATAGAAATGGCTGTAACAGTACAGTTGGTAAGTAAGTTACATATGGACACACTGGATTGTTGAGTGGTACATTCATCAATCAGGTGAATAGAAATGTTTGATTACAGTTTATTTATATTAAGACGATAACAGTAATATACGAATGGAGTGCATTTTATGAGGGCAATATACGAAAAAGTTGAACAAAACTAATTGCTTCCGTAGGTGGGGAAAGTGAGCTTTATGCAACCGTTTGACTACATGTAGTTTATAGCATTTTATGAGAAGAATAAAATGAAATCAAGACAATCAGGTGTGAGATATAATTCTGCATGTACATCCTCTAAGCGTTGCAACGGTATACCTGATACATACGCTAAAATATAGCATATTTATTAAAAACGAATACGCCACGCATTTGCATAGCAATCAGAACATCGGGGCTATGTGCATATAAATAAGCGAAGAGGTTCAGCCTCAAGCATGAGTATAAGAGTTTATAGTTATAGCCGCTTCCAGTTTACAAGGAAAAATACACAGACGATCGCTGCAGGGGGTCTCCCTATAAGAGCAATAACTAAAAGACAATGGATGGAGACTCTGTGTGCAATGTGTACACGTCTTTAGGCCATGCTCCCGAAACTAAACATGAGAACAAGCATAATGGCAGTTAGTGTAAATATGCAACCAATCCATCTTTTTGTTCCTCTTTAGCCAGTTTCTTTTTTGTGTGTTTCCGTTAAGTTTACTTTTTCATTCAAGGATTTATTTATAGCTTATGTTTGTATGTATTATTTCCTCTATGTTTCACGTATGTATGTATTATTTCCTTTATGTTTTATATATAATACTTTTGTATGACGTATGATTTTGTACCAAAGTGCAGTCAATAAAAATACAATACAATACAATACAATACAATTAGCTTCCATTTGATGTTGGTGAAACTGGTATGGAAGGAAAAAGGAGCTAGAGAAATATTAAAAGGTTTATGAGTTACACATACCATTTGTGAGAACCTGTGAGTTTTGACTCGGGAGTACAATTACGACACTTCTAAAATATGTATTTCGAATGTTATGGATGAATACTGCAAGATAAGGTGCAGCCTCTCATAATTAGGACCAAGTTTAAACCAATATGGTACGTGTGATAAAGTTTCAAATGGTGTGTATTGCCACCTAGTGTGACATTTCTAATGATATAATCTGAAACCAAACTTTTTGGTTTCGGAAATGTTTACTTCCGTAACATGTCCCTAATCCAGTTTGGTAACACGTGTGAAGTTTTAAAGTTGAACACTTTTCTGTCTAGCAGGTGATCAGAAAAATGAAAGACAATCTCTCACCTGTTCTCAAAATAAGCTTAAATAAATCCATGTAAAACGAGTAACGTCTAGACAGAATCGGACTAAAATCCAATAAGGAGTATCATGTCACCACTCTAACTGTCTTTAGAAAAAGATCAGCACGTGTGCGTTATGGCTTGGGGCTAATGTGCGATCTACTACATATGTCCTTTTTAGTATCCAAATGACACTATGGCGAATTTACGTAGCCTTCAGCATATGCTGGCCCAGTGTTAAAGCCCTTTCTTAAGCACATCAACATTGCATTTGTTCAGAAGGATTACACGCCATACAGCCCCCATCCCGCTAGGTACAGGTTGTCTCCACCCCATCCATGGGCATTGGAAACAAGTGAGGTTACCATCTTGCTAGGCAATCTCCACCACCATATAAGGGTATTGTGAACAAATGGGGTTACCATCTTGCTAGGCAATCTCCACCCCCATATAAGGGTATTTGGGAACAAATGGGGCTACCATCTTGCCAGGCAATCTCCACCCCCATATTAGGGTATTGGGAACAAATGGGGTAACCATCTTGCCAGGCAATCTCCACCCCCATATAAGGGTATTTGGAACAAATGGGGTTACCATCTTGCTAGGCAATCTCCACCCCCATATTAGGGTATTGGGAACACATGGGGTTACCATCTTGCCAGGCAATCTCCATCCCCCATATAAGGGTATTGGGATCAAATGGGGTTACCATCTTGCCAGGCAATCTACACCCCCATCTAAGGGTATTTGGAACAAATGGGGTTACCATCTTGCCAGGCAATCTACACCCCCATAAGAGGGTATTGGGAACAAATGGGGCTACCATCTCGCCAGGCAATCTCCATCCCCTATCTAAGGGTATTGGGAACAAATGGGGTTACCATCTCGCCAGGCAATCTCCATCCCCCATCTAAGGGTATTGGGAACAAATGGGGTTACCATCTTGCCAGGCAATCTCCACCCCCATATTAGGGTATTGAGAACAAAGGGGGTTATACCAAATATGATCTAAATCTATTCATAATATTCATTTTGAACATTTATTTTATGAAATTTCAAAGGCCTAGTTATACGTTCGATGTACTATATATGTAGTATATTGCTTTATTGTCACAACTAATTTTACATTAATGAAGTTCAACAAATAAGAACCAATACCTTCACACAACAATACCAAGCAAAAAATAAATTGAAAGTAATAATTACCGGTAATTGTGGAGACAGGGTAGCTCAATTGGTTAGGTGTTGGACCAGCGATCAGAGGGTCGCCGCTTCGATTCCCCGCCGGGTCACTTTGGTCTGTTCTTGGGCAAGACAGTTAACTTCACATTGCCTCAGTTCACCCAGCTGTGAATAGGGTACCTGGCATTAAGGGCAGAATGGCTATGTGATTGCTTCAACCTGAGCGCCTAAATGGCTGCCAAGGTTGCATGCTCCCCAGGGAGTTGAAATGGTTCAAAGATTGAACAGGCCTGCTGAGGAATAAATGTAAGAGTCGTGTGAACATTGATAAAATGGAACAAGACTATAAACCTAACATTTATTTTATTTATTTATTTTAATTAGAAAAATGGTTAATACACTACATGGTAAAGAATAGAGTAATTAGAGGTTACGCAATTATACCACATTAGAGAGGGTAACTAGGATGCAAATATATGTATAGATTACAGGTCTGGTCTCATGAGTCTTGATCAAAATGGCAATTGATTTTCGCGAAGATAATGCCTAGAATTAAACTGATTAAGAAGTGGAATTCTGAAGTTGATTGCAAAATTCCCAGGCATGGGGATGTTGGTTTTTAATCTGACGATACCTCTAGTCCATTTCATGAGCTTTTAGCGTGTAGGAGCCATGTGGACTGTCGCGACGGACATTTTTAAAACTTGGTTCTAAAAAATGGTTATTACTTTTTAACTTTTTACTGGCTTTAGTCGTAAGTCGACGAAAGTGCATTTGGTCATTTGAAGGGAAAGGAGAGTATGCTCTCACCGGCAAGGCGGTGTAATGGGCATCACTGAGGCTAGCGAGTGATGCATTCAGCAGGCCAGACAACGGGAAACGAGTTGACGATTCCCGGTATTATACTGGGAGAAATATAGAGAACGTCAATGTAAACTATCGTATTGTTGAAATCAGGGGGACTGTATAGGTACATGTATATGCTATTTGGAAACAGATTCAAATGTTCTCTACGGTGACATTTTATCGGTATACTCTCTGTTCTATGTTGGTTTTCTATATTTATTCAAACAATCACCGTTTCACGATGGAAAAGCAAGGATGCTATACATTAAATGGATACTGATAAAACAGTTAAGGCAAACGACTTTGAATAAAAGGTTATGTAGTTTAAAGACAGCAGGAATAGTATAACCAACAAGCAGATATCATCTTGCATCAAAAACTTTAATAGATCCGTATCTAAGTAGTACATCATAACAAGTAAGTATATACACAATATTATTCCTTATACATGTATCAATAAGCCAACTGAATAATTAAGTTTTAATTCTCTCTGACTTACTCTTGAAAACTCGATATTATGAAAAAAGTGAATAAGCATAGATCGCCTTAATGGCAGATCCTCACTAGCCAAGAACATAGAGAGACTAATCAGTAAAGCTTGACACTGGCTGCTGTTGTTACCATAGCAACCTTAAATATTATCGTTTTACAGTTAACAGATTACACAGGATTAACTCAAAAATAGATGCCAAGACAAAATCCACGAAAATTAATGAAAGGGACGCGTGGGCGGGTAAATAAAATCTGTCAAAGACTCGTTCAAAATCTGCCAAGAAATACGGCAGGAACATTTAAAATGACGCGCAACAATACAACCCGTGTCAGGCCGATTGTTGCACTACAAACAACAGTTGCGTAGCAACTGAAGACGTCCAAAAGACGATGACAACAAAGGGAAGGGAGTACAACGTTATCTGCGCCAATGCACAAGAATGCGACGCATTACTATGCACATAAACACAGACAACAAACAAGCAGATATCATCTTGCATCAAAAACTTTAATAGTTCCTTATCTAAGTAGTATATCATAACAAATAAGTATATACACAATATTTGTCCTTATACATTGTATCAATAAGCCTACTGAATAATTAAGTTTTAATTCTCTCTGACTTACTCTTGAAAACTCGATATTATGAAAAAAGTGAATAAGCATAGATCGCCTTAATGGCAGATCCTCACTAGCCAAGAACATAGTGAATGTGCCTGCAGGATCCCCTACAGAAGTCATGAAAAGTAATGTGTGAATTCCATTTCAGTAATTTGCACAGACGACTAAGCCACAGCATCGCCATATATATAGTAAAAGAATGTAAAGGTCCATCCTGCCCAAGGACCCAAGAAAACAAAGGAATCGAGCTCTTAGCATTAAGAGGCAAAATATTAATAAAATCACTTAAAGCCAAGACGGGGCATAACGCCGGGTCGCTAGCCTTTAACAGAGGAATTATGATACCTCTGCCAAAATTCTGATCAGTTTTGCTCCAATTTAGTTTGATATCAAAGCCAAATGTAGTTACTGAAATATCTCCATGAGCTACAATTTTTATATGATCAAATTCTGACAATGAACTAGGGAGAAAAGAAGACAGCCTAGCCATAGAAAAGAAAAGTGTGATACACAAAGTAGCAAAAACTTTGCCTTGAACACCCAAGGAACGTGCTAACTTGCATAAAGACTTTAATTGTGTTAAATCTAAACCAGAAAATTGACGTTGCACGAAATTGAATGAAGGTGGAATTGCTCTACGTGTCAAAAGAAATCTGAAATTCAAAAAAAGCGGTGATATCAGAATGGCCCAAAAGGTGAAAAAACTTAACACTAGTTAAAGCATTAAGGACAGAGGTAGGAGACTTGTAAGATCTGATTAGAAAATCTGCAAAAAAGCAGAGCGTGTTAGGTGCAGCAGGAAAGTCCAGTAGGCTGAAAAATGTGCAGAATCTTACAAATGAGTATTATGATTGGCATGCGTGCCTAGACATAATGCAAGATACCTACGTCCATCAGCAGCAGTCTTTAGATTGATGAATTCTGAAATAAAATAGCAGAGCAAAGCATGAGTTAACAATAAAAATAAACCAGCAAAAACTGATTACCATGTATTATCAATGTTAAATAGGTCATCATTTGGATGAACTCTCTTTGCAATTAAAATTAAAATCTGTCAAAGACTCCTTCAAAATCTGCCAAGAAATATAGCAGGAATATTTAAAATGACGCGCAACAATACAACCCGTGTCAGGCTGATTGTTGTGCTATCAGAAAAACAACAGTTGCGTAGCAACTGAAGACGTCCAAAAGACGATGACAACAAAGGGAAGGGAGCACAACGTTATCTGCGCCAATGCAAAAGAATGCGACGCATTACTATGCAAATGTTAATACTATTGAAATAACTCTTCTTTCGGAATAAAATAGTTCAGTATCTAATGAACCAAATAACACTAAAGTTAGTGTCTTACAAATTTTGACAAACCTCTTATATCAAACAAATCAAACATGATAATTCAGAGAATATATGAAAATATATAATTCAAGATGTCATGATATGAATTATGTAATCTTTCTATGCACCACTGGTCTATATATTACTTCCTTCATGTTTTAACGCTCAGACTTACAGGTGCTATAACCCTCAACGTGCTGCAAGCCCTTTATGTGTGATACTACTTTAAAACATAAATACTCTGCAATGCGTGTGTTATTTACCACCTGACATAGATCGGTAAGATATACAGTTCAGGGAAACACGTAGTTAATTATAACGCCACCCCGGACCCTGTATTTATGATATGCAACGGACCCAGTGTCTCGTGATAGTGTCGACACGCTACATTAACAAAACATTTGATTCCTTAACTACCTCTCGGGCGCCCTCTATAATGCAGGCATCCTATATCTATCACCTTGACCTAATGCCAGCAACAAGATCATAACTTAGTAGTGGCCATTCCCTGGCCACATATCTGGTGGCCCTCAGGAACAATATACATGTATGCGCCACCTATTGATCAGTATCTTCACAGTAATGATAGTAACTACCTGCTAATGTTACTGTAAAATAGGTGTCATACTTAGTGTGGATAAATACGTTAAGTTAACTTATTCTATGACATTTTGAGTGTGTGCATGCAACGTGTTTATATTCGAAATTTTGTCTATTGAATATTCACACGTTCACTTCAAATAAACTGATATTGTTGTTTAATACATTACTGATTGTGTTATTTGTGAGAGGTTCTGTCGGCTATATATAATGTGCCCCCTATTTCTACTAAAGCATGTCCCCTGCTACTTTATGGACCCCGTTCTTTACACCCTCTGTCTTTTTGACACCACGCCAACCTGCCATCCTTTGATTAGTTGTTTTGGTAATAAATAGGATGCGGTTAGAGCCTGCAAGAAACGGCGAGTCACCTGGGCTTCCTTAAGCGTTAAGACTGAAGGAGAGGAATAACCTGAATATATTTTGTTTGATAGAAGGCAAAATATCGGTGTGATAGTGAAGGGCATATGGAAAAAGTAAAGATGAAAATATATTCACACCCGTTACCTAAATGCAGAGTGTGAGTTATATGACAATGTTATACTTTTGCAAAGAACATTTTGCACTCGGTTATAGCAACGATGCAAATTACAATGGTTAAGTGCGCTATAAATAATACCTGCATAATATTTTGAAATACGTTCTTGGCCAATCTAGCTCCATGGAGTTCTCTATGCATTCATCTTGGTCCCCACTACTGTCAGACACGTCAGGGTGACGTATGAGGTGTCATGTGACGGCAATCACTCAGAGCCTGAAGCAGTGTCACCGCAAAAAGGTTGGCTCGATAAATCTTGTTTGAAACTGATATCACTCCTTTTTGAGGCAAATTGAAACTGATTGTCACATCAGTCAGGTAATATTTTATAATAAATGGTACAAGTAGGAGACGATTTTTTGTCGTGAAAAACAACCGAATAAATTATGATCACAATTTGCCTTGACCTGGAAACTGAGTAGGTGTTCTCTACAGCAGTAAACCCGGATGGTGGACTATAAGGCAGCAACACTATACGTGAGGACCACTAATGAGGTTGATTCGAAGCAAACGACATTTGTATTTTATGAATGCACAGAGTGGTTGAATGAACTGAAGAATAACATGAAATATTGAAATGTGTCATTTACTTAATCGTATTTATTGGTGTACTTTTGCTACTACACCAAAGCACCATTTGTTAAACATTGTCAACCCTTGAACCCTTGATATTAGCAAAGCTTTTATTTTATATTTGAATTCCTTTTTTTCTAATTCTCTTGCCATGTACACTAACTAGGAGTCTATCTAAACTGTCTTTTCCCACGAATATTCTCTTTTGCAGACATGATATTGGAATGGGCGCCTTTGTGACTTGCAATTCTTTCAACAGTTGATGAGCAGTTAAAAGCTTTTGGACATACGGACACTCCAAAATAGTCTGCACTTATGATTTTGCCTCAGTATACGTATTGAGGCAAAGATCATATGGATGTATTGGAAGAGGTTGTAAGGTGTTGTGCAAGCAGTTGGTAAAGTTTATACTACTGTAATGAATTACTTGCAACGGATTGAGAGTCACAGGTCTAGTATAATATAGGTTGGATGCTATGGACAATTGGGTAAAGGGACAAGTGTATGCGTACTTAATTGGAATGTTGCGCAAAATTAAAAGTGTGATTGGCAGATAGTGCTGCTTTTACCATCACTTAAAGGACAAGTGGTATGGCCCAGGACCTTTACTTTGTTTTTTTAAAAGATGACATGGGAAATCCCAGGATTTTCACAACACATTGTTGCATATTTATCATTCATTTGCAACCATTCGACAACTTGAGAGTCAGATTGTGAACATAATTGTCACTATGCTTGTCATATATTTTCGGTATTGAGCTAATTTTGATAACATGTTTGTCACATACAAATATAATCTCATGCTTTCACACTGTTTTTACAAGGCTATGGGGCTGATTTTGTATAAAAGGAGAGAGAGAGAAGCTACTCTCCTCAGTCTATTCATACTTTGGCTCCTGGGAGTCCATTTCCGGAGCACATAGTAGGGGATTGACATGCTATTTACATGAAAGAACAGCTAAAGTTTCATGTTTAAGAGGAATATAAGGCTTGTCATTTCTATACAATACCACAAAGACTAAACGCTGATTATTGGTACACATATACATACAGATCTGATCTAAAATATTTTTGTAACGTTACTTAAACACTACCATTCAATGTTACAGCAACATTTTTTTATTCTGGCTAGGTACGTTGGGGCTATGCAGGGTTAGGTAAATCAATACTAGTATATGAGCATGTATGTTGTCAACACATTGTTATGTAGTTATTTTCGCTATCTTGTGAAATACGTCGATATGTCAAACTTTTTGCATTGTTTTGTTCTGAGCTGAGCAAGAAAAAGCACCAGTCGTCCACAGCAGCTGGTCATTATCATGACCAGCAAGTCGTCGTCGTCGTCGGCATGAGATTAGTGTTGACAAGGTGTGTACGCCAAAGAGGACTCACGTCATCACAAGGCTGGTCGTTTCTAACTACGGAGAGGAAGAACGTGTCAACTGTATTAAATCAGCAGAAAGAGATCAGAGTTAGCCCCATATAAGGGTAAGAAATACTGGATATGATTATTATTGTGTTGTGGTATTAATTGGTATATTCATATATGAAGACTTAAACTGTGGTAAGATATTGACTAAGAACGTTTGATCGTTAATCGATATTATTAGGACCAGATAAACATATGCTTTGTATAAATGGCGTAATTATCGTTTCTCATTGCGTTAGTTCTCTTCGTGTTATTTCGTTATTATTTACTTATCTCGCAAGTTTGCACATATTTTATTTTCTAATGACCAAGAGTGAATTAAGGTAGAACCCTACTCGATACACAGGTAATTTTTAAAACTTGAATATATCTGAAAACGGAGTTTAATGAAGACAACGGCACTTATGTTATTGTACAGGTTACATCTCATAGTTGCCGAATAATGGTAAACTTATCAAAATTTGCTATTTTGAGGTAATGCGGCACCCTTAAAGGAGATATCTAGATGTGTTTCGTTTTTTGGCAAAATGTCAAGACTTACCCTTTACTTGAAAATGAGAGTCTACTATATGATTATTCATGTTTTTGGTAAAGTGCAAGGTCCTACTTCAACAGGGGATCTGTACGATGAGTATTTTAAAAACATTTTTGAATGTTCCCATGAGCCTCAAAATTACTAACAGCACGTGGTTTACATAGTAAATGCTTATTTTCAGGTCCTGTCAAAATTCAAGGTACTTGTGACATGACCTTGTACCTAGAGGGGGTTCATATCTGTCATATTCTAAAATACTGGCTTCGAAGACTGTATCGTTATTCACTTTCAGCCAAAAATGGATATAAAAATCTTGGTCAAAATGGTCTAGGGCGAATGAATCTGCATGGTTAGAGCAGGCAGCCACGTCTTTTGGGACCAATTTAACACGGGAGGCCCAAAGGGGCCTGCCCTTTGTTCTCTTGACCGTACCAAAATAGAAAGCTGCTAGGTCGAGGTTCGTGGGGAGTGAACACCGCTCATGTGTAATCTTTTGTTTTGGTATCCATTCTTAGGGGCCAGTCTAGGACACCACCGAGTGGTAATAATCTTAGTGTACTAGACTATCACCTTAATGTGTTTGTCGTCTATTGAAAGTACTTTTTATTCTAACATGTATTCTTATTAGATGTAATTCAGCAAGGTACGTTTTTGGCTGTTTCGTCGTGTTGGCTTTTATTGTTTTATTCTATTTTTCACACTGTAAACTACATGTAAATGTGTCTAATACACATTCTATACACATATTATGACGGAGTACCTATGTATGACGAGGAACACTTTAAGCATGATAGAGATGTCACTTTTAGATTTTGTCTAGGCCTTTTCAATTGGAATTGAGGAGAAGTATATAGGCATGGTGGGATAAGAGCATCCATTTAAGTGATACCTATTCTGGCATTAAAGACAGGATCTTTATAGCTTGTGAAATTGAATGCTGTTCTGGCTCATCGAATACATGAGTATGATCTTACAATGGAAATCTGTAATGCATTTTCTAGCTGTTTAGTTCCCACAGACTAATATTCCTGCGAGTTTTTGAATAAAGATGATGATATTATCTAGTCAGCAGACTCGTTTCAATGTTATGTGGGTAAGAAAAATGGACCAGCAAAAAGTTATGGGGGTTTTAACTGGATTTTATCCCTAGACTGTTGTCTGCAGTTATAAAGAAAAACGAGCAGTAAGTGCAAGATGCACTATAGCGCTAGGCTAATGAAGCAGCCATTTTGGTAAGGACTCATATAAAGGTGTTGACATTTTAGCGTTACTGGCCATGTCCTTGAGTAATAATTCTAAAAGGTTCATCTAACTTTTGGGAAGTCTAGCGTGAGTGTGTGGGCCCCTTGGAAGTCATCTGAGTGGCTCCATCAGAGGTGTTGAACAGTTAGAGTATCTCACAAACATCATAGGAAATTTGAATCTAATATTATGATATGCCAGAAGACATCAATATGTTTTGGCCTTCAAAGGATTGTTTATCCAGTGACTATTTGTTGTTCCGCCAAATGATACGTTTTTCACATGTTGTAGTATATTCTATACCACCACAAAGTTTGGGTGCTCAGTCCTCCTTTAGTGGTGGTATGAAACTAAATATAGAAAACGACACATCGACCCCTCGTAATCAAACAGATAAACAACAAAGAAATTCAACTATACATAACTGTTTTTCATTATCGGTCATTTATTACATTTGGTGTAAATTTTTTATTACATTTGTGGTTGATATTACATTTGGTGTAAGTGTTTTATTACATTTACGGTTGATATTACATTTGGTGTACATCTTTTATTACATTGATGGTTGGTATTACATTTGGTGTAACATTTTTATTACATTTACGGTTGGTATTACATTTGGTGTTGTTACACACGCTCCTTAAAGCAGTTTCAAAATGTGCAGTTGAAAAAATAAACAATTGATAATTTTAAAAATAAAATAAAAAGAAAACAATGAAAAGTTTCAGGGCTGTTCCATTTAAAAGTGTGTGGGGGGGGGGGTGGGGGGGGGGGGGGGGAAGGGAAGTTTTTTGAAGGGGGGAGGGGCCGAATTCTGAATTATTTTATCCCAGGTAGATTGTATATGATTTCTGGCAGGAGTAGCGGGATGTCGAATTTTTAATTATCTTCCGTTCCTCCCAGCCACCACACTTTCAAATGGAACGGCCCTCAGAGATTACGTGTTCTTTCTGTGTATGATAGTATGATTGATACATTTTGTTTTTGCGTGGCCCCAATACTCGCTTCTACATCAGGGGAGCACGTTATCTATTTAATAACTACTCAATGTCTGGCCAACCATACCTACAGGTAGAGATATTACACGGAGTCTCTGACAGCTGTACAACTAGGATGATAATATGATTGACATGCCTAGCGCTTAGTGATTTAATCTAGAAGATTCTAACCTTTGAAATACAATTAGTCATTGATATCAATACGTTCATATACTGGGCAAATTAAGGGATTTCCATTACAAGCTTTGAGTAAAGATTGTGGGGAGCGATGAATTCTGACAAATATATGGATAATCTATGCTTACCTTCATGCAGTATGACATCTATATCTGTCTCTAGCCCATGTTAAGTACATGCTACGAGTTAATACTGAAATACATACACATTGCTTTCATTAATTCACTTAAGACTCGGTTTAAATCTAACAGAAGAAGAAGAAGAAGAAGAAGAAGAAGAAGAAGAAGAAGAAGAAGAAAAAGACGGTACAGAGTGGAAAATGTAAATAAGAAGAGTAGTGAATAACGGTAAATGCAATGATGTTTCATATTTCCTCCTACCAGTACTCTAGGGAATAATGTACTTGTAATTTCCCTGCTCTCTTAAATATTCAGATACACCCAAACTTGAATGTCCACACTTAGCTCTCTGCATTAATGCTAAAAATATAAGTCCCCGCACCCATTCTATTTGCTAATTGGATCTGTAGGAAAACCAGTCTGTATGCTTTTTTCGTAATTGGTTACCGTCTCGTAATGGGTTTATTATGGAAGGTCACCTTCCTCGTTTGAACTGATTAACAATAGCCTTGCCCACAGTGTGGCACTCAGGGACACTTGTAACCTACCTTTAGTGAAAAAGCGGAAGAAGCCACGAGGACACAGTAAAGTGCTACCCTCAGAGGTGAATGTTAGTTTAACAACGAATTTCAATTATGTATAATCTCCTGTAAATCACTTAGGGCTGTTCCATTTAAAAGTGTGGGGGCGGGGGAACAGCAGACTTTTAAGGGGAAGTGCAGAACGAATTCTGAATTAGTTTAATTGTTTAGTGTAAATGCATATAGTAACATGGCAACGTTCTCAAAGATGATAAGAAATCGAAATTTGTAGTGACATAGTGATACTTTCCTCTACAGCTTTATCGAAGTGCAATAATCAGTCACTTACTACAATCCGTAAAAGGATTTCAGCATATGCATGACATGTAAGAATGCCTTTTGATTTTTAAATGTATTCTAAGAAAAAATTGTTGATTCCAGACAAATAGTAGCATATGTTATCAATACCACTTGACATAATGCACTGATTGAACCATATAGAAATGTCTCGAGCCATCCTCTAAGCCACATACATATCATAATGATGCCATTTTGATTGCACGACATGCATATAGCAATACATCAATACTTATTTTCCTGGTACTGGTTGCTTTGAAATGTAGGATTCTGTATCTGGATAACACAGAGCTGTGCCGCCTTGTCTATATACAGTTGGTAATGGACTGTCCTTTTACGTGCCAAAATGATTGAATCAGCTTATGGTGAAAATCATGTTACCTTAAACTACTACATGAACATTACTTTCCTTTAGACGAACACTTTGATAACATAACCCTGAAATTAGTATCTTTATCCAATATCTTTATGAATTCCCATGATATTTTTAAGAATCGATTTGTCACCATAGAATACCTAGTTACTTATACTCTAATCCATTATCTTTGTGCAAATTGAATGAATATCAATACCCCAAAACAACTTATATCATAAAGTATCAAAAATGACAATCATGACTTAATGACTTATTTGAGCTTGATTGTTAGGAAGAAAAACTCTTACATTGGCTGGTCGATATAACCTGAGTGCTTGATTACATATACGTATATAATATATAATAGACATCGATGATATACATAGTTTCTAGAGGAATTATTGTATCTATAGGCTTTATCGGAAATAAGTAAATGCTTATAGTGCAATTTTTGTTTCAAATTCGAAAGAGATATAGCTTTTTGTGTGTAGTACAGGTTTTGCTAAGGCCAGGAAGGTCTTTCGCGTACTGACGGATAGTAGAAGACTGCAAATGATCCTATTCTTTCTAGTACCAGATGTGTTCACACCGATCTGATTGGAACTACTGTAACCGGACCTAACTAGTTCACATTTGCCTGGTCAGTTGCATCTGATGTGTACATACGCCCTGCAATTTTCACATAATTGAGAAAATTCGGTATGATGGCGGTTTGATACTGGCAGCTTCATTTTCTTTCGATATCGAATTTTCTTATTTCATATATTGTTTTTCGAACTCAATTTTCATAATGGTTGATTGGTTATAAATTACAACTCTTCGTGACAGTTACTCTATTACCAATAATACCAATTGATTGAATTGTCGTAGTATATGTATATGTATATGTATTTTCCTCGCATTTTGCTGTGGTAAAAACATTGTGAGTACTTTTGAAAATACACAATACAAATTAATCACTTTCGTAAAACAAGAAAGCATAAATAAATATGATAGCTAAAATAATAGGCTGCAACCTACATGTACATGTATGCACTACGTGTGCTCTTTTTGATTGGTCAAAACGACGTCACCTGTTTTAGTTTTGAGATGACGAGGATATTCTAATGATAAGTTACCAGGGGATGGATTCTTTCCTCTAAATTATGGTGAAAATTAATGATTAAAGACGTGGTCCTAACAAGAGAGAGAGAGAGAGAGAGAGAGAGAGAGAGAGAGAGAGAGAGAGAGAGAGAGAGAGAGAGAGAGAGAGATTTGTAATGGTTAAAGTATCACCACTGCTGCCGTGGCGTCATTCTGAAGAAACTACGAGCTGATAGTGGCACGTTCTTAGCTGTCAGCTTCAGGAGTAGGAGGTGGCATTCAGGTGGAACCTTTTTGAGGTGATAAAATACACTTACCTTGCTAAAATGCCACCATTCCGCCACAATTATCCCTATAACTGCACTCGACCTGCAGGCAAAAACGTATTAGGTAGATTCAATGCCAGGATTATGGAGCTGGGAGATACTCCACGATGGGCAAATGGGTATGAATATCACCACTTCTATGAGGTGAAATGATGCTAAATTAATGTAGGATGAGTGTTTTTGTAAAAAGAGTTCCATGTTAACTGGCGACAGGTTGATTGCATGAAATGCGGCTCAGCAATTACAGTAGCCGTTGAAACAGGAATGAGCGCCACGGGAATCAACGGGGCGCTCTGGCAGTTTGGGGGACGACTCTTACGTTTTCAACAGAAATCACCTTAAGCGATCAGAAATCAGAAATCACCTATAACCTACAACGTTATTACAATGTATAATTGTATTAATTGAAAAATATACACTATCAGTAATCAGTTTTCAAGCCATATCAATAATTACACATACTTGATAATTGTTTGGTATGTTCACTAATGTTACTGTTGTGTATCTAAATATAATCATACTCATATGAAAACGCTAGACATAAGAATAAAACACTTTCTTACTCTACCTAATTATTTCTGATAATCCACATACCAATTTAAGATTATGTTGTTATGTGATTGTCTAAGCGACATTACATCATTAGTCCAATCGAAAGTGGACCTTCCTTACTGACATTTTCATAATGCTTTTCTGGAATCTCGCACGTCCTAACACATCTCATTGATATAATAATATAATGCATTTTATATAAATATAATTTATATTGATATAAAACACTTTACAACTGTTACAATGAACAGCATCATTTCATTGTGATATTTCCCTTCAATCTCTCCTCCTGGGTAAATCATTTTGAAAACCTAATATCTTATATTCCACACCAATCAGAATTGATTGTGTTACCGTGGTATGTACTTGTATTCAGCAATTGCTAAGATGCCAGCGTTACACTCGTTAATTACTTTACTCATTACGTGCCCATGGAGAATGAATGAAAGCCACGAAGTAAATGGGCATGTGTCGTTTTAAAGGAATTACCTTTTCGGAAGAACCGACGTACACAATCTTTGATGCGAATTTCTGAGCGATGAGTCACTGTTCAACCGTGAAATCAAAGTTAAAAAATCGATGAGAAATAACTGTAAGTGTCTAAATATAACGTTATTTCGACATTAAATTTAGGTAGATAAGTTCTCAATTACTTTGCATTGTAGGATTTAATGTTTTGCAATTGTAATTAAATGGAATGTAATCACGCAATGATATGGCATGCTGTGCACCCTGACCTCAAAGTACTTAGAGAAAACCTTTTGCTTAAGGCTTGCACAGTCTTGCCATCCTTATTTAAATGACATTGATAAATTGGTGTTCCTACTGTCCAACTGTGATATTATCTTTTTTAGTGCCAAAACCTGTTCTAAAATGCTAAACATCAGAACAGATGTGTCCCGGACTGATTTTATATGATTATTTTATTTCAACATTGTATATTTCTCTTTGTTCATATTGTATGGTCTCTCGTAGGTCAAAGTTGACCGTCCTTTGTTTTATCTTGTCTTGTATGTATTATTTATCTATGGGTGAGACCTTAATAAAATTTTCTTATCTTATCTTATCTTATTTTTCAATAGTATAGTTCGCATATAGCCTTGCAAAGGTTTTACTTATTCCAGGCAGGTGTCGGTGTCTCTATAAAAAAGGTTACCAGTGTTGAGTGACTTCGGACCAGAACAAATAAAGACATCCGCTTTTAGGAAAATGTCTTTTTTATCGGACGGGCAAACTTTGATGCTTTAATGCTGTTGCATTTAAAAGTGTGGGGGGGGGGGGGGGGGGGAGGGGCCGAATTCTGAATTATTTTAGCCCCCTCCCCCCCCTAATACTTTGAAATGCCTTTGTATGGATTTTGTTTCAATTGTATTGTATTGTATGTTTTATTGACTGTACTCAGTTGTACAAAATAACAGTAATACAAATATACTTTAGCCTTAGATAAGGCAACAAAAAGGAAAGGTGAATTTCCAAATACAAAAAGTTACAGGCATATATACAGGCAAATAAATTAGGAGAAAACTAAAGAAGAAAAACAGAAAGCTTCTTGAAGCTGAGAGCTAACATAGTGAGGTTTCTGTAAAAACTAGAAGAGCTGCTAAGTATACATCATTCTAGATTACCTCTGGATACAAAAAAGAGTCTCTCCATACAAAAATATATAGGTTTTACTATAGGGAAAACCAAAAAACATGTTAAAAGTGAGCATACATACGGAAAATAGGGAAAAAATTAAGCAGATAACAAATGGGCCTTTATAGTCATAAAGAGTGAAAGTAGCAAAAAACCTAAACTACTGATGCACTCAAAACTTGACTAAAGAAAAGATCCACTGATCATTATTGTTAGTATTAGTACACTTAGCTTAAAAATGTAGAGCAAAATTCTTCTTAACTTCAGTTAACAAGGCACTTGTAACGTACGGGGATTATATTCTACCCGTAATTACACTCTTGTATATATCACATATGTATTTTCCTGATATCAGGAGGATATTTACGAAATCCTCAAAAAGTATCCCATCAGGTTGCATGCCTAGAAGGATATGGAGAATATCGTGACCTTGATTAATAATGTTATTAGTCCAAAACTCACTATTTTGTTCTAATTCTTTAAACATATTTGTACGTTTTGTGTTATAAAACGGGCACTGCATGATAACGTGTCGGGCGTTCTCAGTAATTCCCAAGTACTAGTAACACCTATCGCACATCTTAAAACCTCCAGACTTTTTCTTTAGCCTGTAATCGGTAGCTTTGAGTAAACTAGTGTCACATACAATACTGGCAAGAATTTCACACATCCTTGTTTTCGCGGGCATCAAATCGGAAATACGCCACCAAATAAGGTAGTATGTATTCTCTATGACGTTAAATAAAATGTTATCTGGTTTCGGTTGTGTATACAGAAGGAAACAGTCTTCGTCTTCTTTACGCCATATTGTTTGCCACACGATGTTTCTCCATTCATGTTTTGCATGAAAATGACCATTGATGATAGTATTCATACATATATCTAGTAGGCCCACCTTTTTTGCTGTGTCAAGAATATCATAGATCGGGCTATTCGCTTCGTTGATCTGACTTCTTTCGAAATATGGTCAATCAACTCCGTTTCTAGATGTATATGTTTATTGTTTATGTTGATACAAAACTTGTATCAAATATAGGCTGTTGACTAAATACCTTAGTTAGAATGCTAGTGCATACATGTAGTTAGAATGTCCGTCCTACATATACTATACGTACAGGTTGGATCCTTTCAATTAATGTCATTTATATTTCCATATCTGACCGCGCCGAACACGATCATGTGGGGTTGTTGCAGGATCACTGTCTTTCCACGTGAATTCTACCTTAATATAAGTAAAGCTTTTGAGAGAAAAGTATTTGGTGTGATTCAGATGTTAATGAAATAATGCAACTTGACTTGTTAATGTTACTACTTGGCAATTAGATGTATATGCCAATATAACTTTTGCTTTGATTCACTGATAATTGTATATTCCGGATTTACAAAAAGGCAAAGCTTCTTGGTCTCGCATGCTTTATATATATATATATATATATATATATATATATATATATATATATATATATATATATATATATATATATATATATATATATATATATATATATATATATATATATATATACATATGAATGTCAGTTCAATGGATATCTAAATTCAAGATCGTGAAATATACATATAGTATATGTGTACACAGCTCATTTAAGTGAAAATTGTTTGGAATACGTTAAAAAAAGACCCCTCCGGCTCCCTCTATCCCTTTCTCTCCTTTCACGTCTGGTCAAGAAAATGATGTGGTACATGAACTGCAGTTTTTATCTTAGTAAAACCTCCATATAATCGTTTTCAAAATTCACCTAATGGAAGATGGTTTTACTTAGATGTCTATAGCTTCTCGTTTTATTGCAGCATTATTATCAGCCGCTTATTTTTAGAGAAGCCCATCAATATTTTTCAACATATCCCTACACTGCAAGAATTCTAGTCGAAATCAGTAAAATTTCCTTTTATTTTCTGATTGAATAATGAAGCACTTATATATTCATAAATCTTGCTCATTACAACTTTGGTTAATGGTCCTGTATGTAGGTTGATATGTCGTGAATCCCACTATTACCCCTTTCATTATCTGAGAATGCAATGCCGCACGATCATCTCGATGTCTGATGTAGTTGTAGTTTTTATTCTTCAAGTTTCTATAGACATGAATATTTTAGTTCTGTGTCGCTATGCTTTGACTTATAATGTGCTCCGGAATTAGGCAATGATAGTATTGAGTGTTCCTAGATCTAGTATGTACCGCTTCCTAGATGTCTTCCGCAAGTTAGCTGCATTCCACCAATATCAGGCTTTGAATATTATACTAGTATGGCATATGACATAACCCACACTCTTAAACGTGTATTCTCTAACTTGCAAAAATGTAAAGCACTAGAATGTTAATATAATGCTAGTTGTATGTTATGTTAAGTTAATACATGATGTTATCTATTTACCTTAGAACAATATAAAGGGACTACTAAATGAGAAAAATGAGAAATGCCTAAACATAGCAGAGGGAAGGAATGTCAAGTCAAGGAGACTGATCCAAGAGCGATTCGGCTCAGAGGTACTATAGAACGATATTACATCATTGACGATTCCCCTCCTCTGGTAACGATGACGCTTGCCTGAGCTTTGAAGATGGAATAGTTCCCGCTATTTAGATACCGACATATACTCCGTATCTACTAAAATCTACGCTCATACATGTTTTGCCAAAACTATGCCCTATTTGGGTAATGGCTACCTGTCTAGACTCCTGCTATACTGTCACGTTCTAACTTAAAAGATTGTAAAATTCACATAGTAACTTGCATATGTTCGTATCGCCCAATCTTACATGCTTATCGGTGATTCTCAACGTAAGTAAGGAATTGTGATGGTGGCATAAACACACACCCACTGTCAAGTATAATAGTGTCCACGTATTCAAACACTATGTGCACATGGTTATCCTATTTACAAGTGTTTCTAATGTAATCCACATATAGCTGTATGTCATTCTCCAATGACGGTGTCCATTGCTGACAGCTGATTAGATTACCTAGCACCAAGTGCAGTGAGCCACCCTGACTACTGCATTGACATTTATGTCGACACCTATCAATGTCATAGGACATTTTCAAAAGTATTATCGAGTTAAGTCAAAACTATCAACTTTCATTAGGGCGGATGTGCTATTATAGTAGACCTATGAGGTATTTTCCTTCACTGGGTTAAGCGTGGTAAACATGGGAGGGCAGCGCGACTAGGAGAGAGGTTGAGTTCAGTGCAGCATCTCCATGTATAAAGCTCTCAATGTGTCTGCCTCAATAGGCCACAATGAAAGTAATATCAGCGTTAAAAGAAAATGATGAGATTATCGTGGCATCTTATTTCAGGCATGGGATTTTTCTTGCGCTGCCATCTAACAATAAATAACAAAGTTGGTTGCATGTCATCTAGGTTGATACATGTAGTTGGGAATATCCCCCACTTTAGCTGACCACATGGTAGTTTAGGCCCTTTCACCGAACTATTAAGTGTATAAATGTGTATAGCTGTACACTCACTTGAGTATGATTTATCGCCCTTTTAAGAGGTTCATCTAAGTTTCCCATAACTTCCGCAAAGCTAGGGAAGTGAATACATTTTAGTCATTTGGGCAATACTCGCTATATGTTTGGTGATACAGGGATATTTTGTTGTACATTGCTCCAAATAGTCAAAATTTATAATTCAAAGTTATGTTGACATTACAGATTATCGTTTTCTTTATGCAACGTTTTGATACAAGCGAATGTAGATCATAGTAAACATAATGCAAATTTCATTTCAATGTCAAAACATTTTTGTATTTTTGAATGTTTAGGGAGCTTGCCATTTGAGATTAAGTGTTCAAGTTTTTGTCAGCAAAATCGTCAGCACTCATTGGCAAGGAAATGAATTTCATGTTTAAGAAGGCTTTCAAAATCATATCGGAATCTTAAAATAGACATAGTAACATTTTCCAATTAGAAATTACTCATCAAGCATTCACTAGTAAAGGCAAGCTCGAAATACGGCAAAATTACTACTTCACAAATGTTCAGAGATATGATGTAAGTGCTCTGATATTTTCTTCTCCTCGATCAGATTCTTTTAGGATTTTTGTTTTATCTAATACAATCGCTTGAACATGCATACACATATACATGCATCCCAACACACATATATTCACCTATCCATCCATTCATGCATCCATTCTTTGCATGGGTCATAAACTTGTCATTTATAGACAAGACAAAGGTCCTCAAAATTGGGGGATGGAGAGACAGCAGAATAATTCTGGCCCAAGCTCAACTTAATTTGGACAAATAAGTTTGAATCTCTTGGAATAAAATATAACATTTCTGAAATGGATCATATAGCAGAAATAAACTTCAATTAATATTTGTGCCACCAGAAATTAAAATCTATTTGGCAAAATGATTATTATGAAAGGTCTACTAATCTCCAAGGTTGCACATATCCGGTTGTCTCTTCCAAACCCTAAAACACAAACCTTACATGAAATTGGCTGTTTATTCAAACATTTTAGTTTGTGGAAAAACAAACGAATTTGGCTGACTTCAAAGACGCATTAAAATATCTTGGATTAAGGGGATCTACAATGGTGAAGAAGGCTCGAGAGTCTTCTTTTAAGTATATGGTGTTGATAAAGTACTAATTTATGGTGCGAAATATGTTGATAATGTGTTAAAAACGTTAGGCTATCGGCCTTATGGTATAACGATATGGGAAATTTGATTATCAGGAATAAGTGGTTAGAAAAGAGAAACATGCAGGTTTTAAGATGTAGAAGACTCTGAAGGTGAAATAGTTGAAACCCCCATTTAAACTATCTGTATGCTATTCAATGTAATTTCCTGGCATATGAACATCTAGCTTTATCTATAAGGAACAAACTCAACGAATATAGTCAAATCAGGAAGCAATTAATGACAATCTTCTACAAAATATTCAAGAACATTGGTCCATGAAACTGAATGAAGATGTATAGTTTCATTATGTTAAAAACACTTTCAGTGTGAGTTTTCCTGTTACATCTGATACATTTTCAAGACGTACATTCTTTAAGCATAATAGAGTGATGACCAATGAGGTTCTCTTTAAAATGAATCTGGCTGATTTGTTCACATGTTTATTTTGTAACAGAGAAGAAAATACTGTTCATGCTTTCTTTGAGTGCGAAAATGTTGCTAGATTCTGGAGGAGTATTGAAGATTGGATTAGAAGAGTGATCGATTGACACTTCAAATTTTCAGATGTAGATAAGATCTTTGTACCCTTCCAATCAACATTACTATAAATACTGCCGCTCAAGAAATAATCTATAGAAACAGGCAAATAGGTGGCACCCTTGCATTAGAACAAGTGCGACGCAAGCTTTATAAGCAGATGATTAAAGAACATCTACTAGCCAAAATTCATCAGACCAACAAAACTTCCATAAAAAGTGGGACTCAATTGGAGATGATCTTTTTAGTTAAAGATTTCCAACAGATTAAAGTATGTGATTGTGTATGCTGCTGTACTTGATGTTCATTTTGTTATCGTCCATGTTGATAGATCATTGTCATTTATCTATTTCTCTTTGCTATTTGTTATTTATGCAAAACAATATTGATGTCATTGCTCTCAATGTTTCGACGGATTCACTTCAATAAAAACAGCTGTTTACAGCGAATTGAAAATAATAAGCTTGTCATATGCCATACATTTGAATTTATACGATTTCTGACTTTTGACCTTAGCCGATGAATGCGTCATGCAGTCATCAACATAAGCTGATGCCCTGCTATTAAGGTGAGTGACTACAGTATATTGTCGCACTAAGCGCGCTTTCCAGATAATACGCATGTAGGTCTATGGCAGCGTATATGTGTGGACGCGCGTATATTTCTAAATGGCTATCTAGACAGTAAGAGTAATGTACATTGTACGTACAACACGATACGATAACATATGTCTGTGTTCCAAAGTTCACCATACACAATCCCATTGTTTATGGAAGCATTTGTCGATTGCCATCTCAAATATTCAGCAATATCACGGTTCAATGACTAATTACTGCAATGTGTAGCGATGGAAACACTGCAAACACATAAAAAAGTCCTCAGAGGGAGAGAGAGAGACTAACCATTTTATCCTAGCCAGGAGAAATGTTTCATCGACGCATAATAATAGCTAGTCTAAGGGGATGTTATATTCATGAAAATGTAAGAAACATGCCTTGGTTCCAGGGTCACGGATTACCGTAACGTATTGTAATGTAATTTGGGTGACAGGAAAACCCCAGTATTTACGTTCGGGCTATCAGGCGTCAGAAATGTGACATGTGTGCTTTTTCGTGCCTTATGGAGCTTTAACGAGAACCTCATTCGCTCGGGTTCCTATTTCTTATGTAGTTGAAGTGCTGCATACGTGTGTATTTAACATTGGGCGAAAAGAGGCGTTGTTTTCAAGGAAGTCGGTGTACTGCACCATGAGGTACATGGGTTTGAATACTTCCGATTATTGTTACTGTTACTGTTTCTGTACTATCTAGGCGTTATCGTGAGTAGGCAGTTGTAAGTGGTGGAGGAAACCGGAGTACCCAGCGGAAACCACCGCCTAACCGTGGCAACTGTCTCACATGCCCCGACCGCGAATGAAACACAGAACATTTTTTAAATTTTTAAATCATCTTTATTCAGTTTTGCATATATAGAAAACAAAAAGTGAACAGATTACAAGTACAGACAGTCTGTACTTTAGTAACAAAGGTAACATAATTGTTTTTTATAAGTATAACATAGTAACATGATTAAAGATTTATTTTAATAATACATGAAATGTGATATTCAACAAAGTTTTTATATTAATAATATTGTACAATGTTTGGAAATAAAGACCCTATTTTACCAAATAAATACTCTTTGTTATTTATGAAAGCTTTGCATCTGTCATGTAGGTAACATTGTTGAACATTATATTTAACCTGATATATTGTAGGCTGGGTACCCTAACACTTACTTTGAAATTTTTTTTTGTGTTTAGAATTATAATGTTTATCTGACCAGTATTTTCTAAGTCACCAATAATCTTCCTTCTTTCAGTGAGATGGTACCCATCCATTCCTAAATTTCTTATCCAGGTTTCTACATCCTTCCACAAAGAACTTACTTTGTTACATGTTATCAACATGTGGTATTTGCTATCCTTTTCAGAATTGCACATTGAGCATAAATCAGTCAAATTTTAATTTTAAATAGGAGGTCATTGGTGAAGAATCTATGATGTAAAGTACGAACTTGTATGAACTCCAGGTAAATGTCATCTATGAGGCAGTGTGTTTTAACAAAGGAGCTTCTGATTTCATGGGTTGAGAAGATCAGACCACCCCTGTCATACCACTTTGTACAAATATTACCCAGAATATCACACTTTTGAGAATACATACATGTATACAGATTAGATACACCCTTAGAATCTCTATGTAAAATGATATTAATAAGACTATTAAATGGTCTTGTAGGTTTGTATTCAGGGGCTTCTTGTTGATCAAGAAAGTATTTAATGGTAAGCATTAACCCTCCATATTCTAAGAAATTAGTTCTAATATTGTAAGTGTCTTGAAAAACATCCATTGACATTAAAGAACAGTTGTCATCTAAGAGATCTGCAATTATACTTATACCCTTTTTAAACCAAGAGGGTTTGAGAGGTAATCTAAGAATATCATTATACCATAAATGAACAAATAAAACATTATTAACTTCAGTAATTACAGAACTTCTACAAAGTCCCTTTAGACTGTGTAATACATCAACCCAAAAAGGTATTTGAATAACATCCAGCATTCGTTCAGCATAATCCATTCCAAAAGTATAAATATTATGGAAATCTTCCAATTCCAAAAATACTTTCCATTTTCCACTGGAGCTTGAAAACCTCTTTATCCAACCTAATTTTAGTGATTGATCAAATATTTTCAAGTTGTGTAGTTTCAAACCACCATTTTTTTAATTTCTGCTTCTATTATTGATCTGCAGAACTTTGCCGCTTTTTTTATCCCATATAAAATCGAAAAACAGTTTTTCAATGTTTTTAAACATAGATACACAAGGACTTGGTATGGACAGGAGGATGTGAGTGATTTTAGAGAGATACAATGGTTTGACTATAGTTACTTTTCCATAAGGAGTCAAGGCTCTGCTACTCCAAGTTCGTATTAGTTTCTTAATGTCATTAATTTTAAGATACAAATTTGTATCCGTTGTCTCACTCAAATTGTTGACATCATAATGTATGCCTAGGACCACAAAAGAATGGGTCCATTCTCGGCCAAATTTTCCTTCCCAACTCATCATCCTGTCCCGTAAGGCCCCGATTTGGATGACCTTGTTTATACCAAGTCCTGAAAGTCTATTAAACCATCTCAGTATGTCCATGACCACCTCTAGGGAATGTTTATCACCTTTTAGAAATAGAGTGGTGTCATCGGCATACTGGGACAGTTTAATTTCAGTATCCCCTATTTTAATACCTTTGACCTCATCACACTCACGTATGACATGTGATAAAACCTCTGCGCATATGACAAACAAGTAAGGAGATATGGGGTCACCCTGTCTACAACCTCTGGATAGTATTTTTTTTCCGATAAATAACCATTCTGCTCCACTCTGGAAAAGGAGTTATTTTGCAATAGTTTTACTGCTTCCCTAATAAAAGATCCAAAACCAAATTGTCCCAAGCAATGATCTATAAATTCCCATTCAATAGTATCGAATGCTTTCGCATAGTCAACTATGAGAAGCATTCCAGGAGTGTCTGTATTCTCACAATGGCAAAGAGTGTCAAAAAGAAGTCTGGAATTGGAGATGAATCCTGTTTGGTCTGGGTTTATTATTTGATTAAGAGTTGATTTTACTATCTTTGCCATGATTGAAGAGAAGAATTTATAGATTGAGTTTAACATGGTGAGGGGACGCCAGTTTTTTAATTGGTTTCTTCTTTCCCTGTTTTAGGTATACAAGTGATTATACCTTCCAGTATGGTTTCAGGAGTTTTACGTCGATAGATTCCTTGAAGAGTCTAAGAATCCAATGTTTAAGTTGATGTGAAAAAACTTTAAAGAATTCATTAGAGAATCCATCTGGACCTGGTGCCTTGTTGTTTTTGCTGTTTTTAATGCTTTCTTCCACTTCCTCTAATGTAATCTCAGCATCAGTTTCTATTTTAGTGTTTTCCGATATTGTAGGGAGATTATCTAACAAATGTGTATATCTGGTGTGCTCCTCTAGTTTGGATCCTTTTGAGGTGAATAATTCTAGATAAAAGAGAGCTTGTTCTTTTAATATTTCACTAAAATCACTAAAAGTTTTTTTATCAATTAATTCTATAATATTTTTATTTATATAATTTTTCTTTTCAAGATTAAGAAAATATTTAGAGGGTTTTTCCCAATCTTTAAAGTGTTGATATCTAGATCTTATTTGATGGCCTTTTAATTTATCTGTACGTAATTCTGTTTTGTTTAAGTTTTCAAGTTTCTGAAGTTTATCATTACTATGATCTGGATCACTGTCTATTTGACATTCAGTCTCATCTATTTCTTTAATTAGTTTATTCTCTTGATCTCTGGCTTCTCTAGCTTTCATCTTTGAAAATATTATGGTTTCACCTCTTATTAGACATGATAAAGTGTTTATAAACAAACTTATTGGTATTTTTAATTCTAAATTCTCACCATTATCATTATTTATATAAGTTATATTACGAGGATTTAGAGCATAAGTATGTTTAGCTTGATTAATTATATTCTTAATTAGATTTATATATTCCAATGATTTTAACAAGTTATTGTTAAATTTCTAATACCCTTTACCTCTTGGATTTAAAGTTATTTTGAAAGATAGTTTAATTATATTATGGTCGCATCTGTAGGCATTTACTATTTCTGCCTTTGGAGCAAGGGCAAGAATGCTATCAGATATTAGGAAATAATCTAATCTGGACCGTTTAAAGGTTTTTTTACAGCGTTTGTTATCTTTATTTTGCTCTCTTCAGATGTCTATAAATTTATTTTTAGAGATATAGATGTTTATTTTAGTACGAGTACCAAGGTTACGTTGAAAAATGTAATTATAAGTATCTCTATCATTTAAAGTTGTATTCCAGTCTCCCACTATTGTTACATGATCTATGTTGGCGTGCTTAAATTTAGCGAATTGATCAATTTTTCCAAATTAGCGAATCGTAATATTAGCGTGTGAACCATCTCGAAAAGCGCAATCTGCCGACAGATATTTAAACTAGACCTAGTTTGATAAACGAAATGTCATAAATATCGTAGTTTGCGCAATTACAAATAACTGAATGGCGAATAATGCACGGAAGCTTCATAGTTGGTATAATTTTTTATAATGAAAGAAACAGAACGGAACTTAAAAAACATGCAGAGTGATTATGTGATAAGTAGCAGAGATTCTAGTCGTGTAGCAATCCACCGAAAGACGGTATCACCGCCATGACAGATTGCTGGTGCACATGGTCTCCAAACACAGAGGCCTGTGCAAAATGAAAAATCGTTGGAAAACGGAACAAATATAAACGGATCGTAATATTGGCGAATCTGACCCACTCGCTAATGTCGCCAATAATAGTTCCACGCCAATATTTCGAACTTTACAGTATCCTTATTTGGGCCATATACATTAACAAGTAAGATTGAAGTTAAGTTGACAATTTCAATTTCTAAGATTAGTATTCTGCCTTCATTATCTGTAAATGAATTTAAGATCTTATATTCAAAAGAGTTGTTGATAAGAATTGCAACACCGCGAGAATTTGTAGAGTTACCCCCCAAATGATATTCTATGTTCCATTACAGAGCTAAAGTGTTATGGTCATTCTCAGTTAAGTGAGTCTCCTGTAGACATATTATATCAGCATTAAGTTGTTTATAATGTAGCCACATATCTCCCCTCTTGCTGGCATCTCGCAGTCCTCTGGTATTTGAGGAAATAATACTTAAACCTTTACTACTACTCATCAATTAAATTGTGATAATAACAAATAACATGACAATGTCTGCAAGTAAACAAATTATTAATATCTGACTGGCATTCAGCTGAACATAACCATAAACATGAAAGAATATACTAAAGTAACACATATACAATGTCTCTCAGCAACCCAGAACTTATGGAATTACAGTGAGAGTAGTGCTCTGCAGCACTTAAACGTATGGAAATAAACTGTTGAAAAGAACCATAACCATTAATTGTTGGTTTTTGGTATATAAATAAACATAAATAGTCCCATGATACATATCTTTATGCCCGCAGGGCAATTATAGTATTTAACTAACCATAAATTCTAAATAAGTGGGATGACAGAATGTAAGTTTTAATTTTACATGATTATCATGAATTGACATAAATTGGCATTGTTTCTGTATGGCAAACAAACACCTGAGCCTTAGTTCGAAACCAGGATATAGCAGCCCATCAAACATATAATAGCACCTTCACAACCGATAAGCAGAATGTTAGGAGTTAGATACATGTTTTGTTTGGGAATGGGTTGGCATTAATAAGGGAGACTTTCCCTGTTTATATCAGTTTGCTTATATGAGAGTACTTTTGTGTCTCTACTTGTCTAGACAGATTTTTAAGAATTTAAATCCCATATAAGTGGCTGGTGTTAGCTGGTGTTTTGCCACTTCTTGGACAGACATTTCCTTGATGATTGAGATTCTGTAAATAATCTCTCCAACATCTGTGGGCATTGAGGGTCTGGGTTGGTGTTGGGAAGTGAAGGGTGCATTGGATCCGGGGACTAGTCTTGTTATGGGGATACTCCTTATCATAGGCTCCGCCGTATTGCTTGGTTCCACGCTGTTGCTCGATATATTCACAGAAAGCCATTTGGGAATTTCAAGAGAAAGCTTTTTGGCTCGTCTATGGTTCCACTAAAGTTAAGGTAGTGTACCAGATGCCAATCGGGGAGATGTTGTTGCATTATTGGGGAGATGTTGTTGCATTGTATTTACGTTCGGGCTATCAGGCGTCAGAAATGTGACATGTGTGCTTTTTCGTGCCTTATGGAGCTTTAACGAGAATCTCATTCGCTCGGGTCCCTATTTCTTATGTAGTTGAAGTGCTGCATACGTGTGTACATTGGGTGAAAAGAGGCGTTGTTTTCAAGGAAGTCGGTGTCCTGCACCATGAGGCACATGGGTTTGAATACTTCCGATCATTGTTACTGTTTCTGTACTATCTAGGCGTTATTGTGAGTAGGCATTTGTAAGTGGTGGAGGAAGCCGGAGTACCCAGCAGAAACCACCAACGGACGGTGGCAACGGTCTCACATGCCCCGACCGCGAATGAAACACAGAACTTGGTGAGTCAGACAGCAATCAGTCAATGGCAACGCCTTTATATTAAGACCACTAGGCCATCAGAACAGACGCCATTCCCAATGAGAATAATAACGTAATTTGCATTGGTAAATATGTTTGTTTTCTTAAATTACAACCTGTCTTCGGATTTTCATGATTTGGTAACTGGCATTTTTCGGATTACGATTACGATTACGAGGATGACGTGAAGGATACTATTATATATATATATATATATATATATATATATATATATATATATATATATATATATATATATATATATATATATATATATATATATATATATATATACATATATACATATATATATATATATATATGTATATATCACATGTGCGAACAGACAAAGATGCATACCGTCGCCAGCATTACTCCTTCTAAAGACGTACGTTACAATTTGATACGAGTGTATTCTTTAAATTCGAATCATTCCTAAACGTTACTTAGACAACACCTTAAGACAGAAAGGTGAACTATTGCACATCTTTTCCGACAAAAGTTTGCCATCTATTGTATGCGTGCTTTCTCTGTACCGTTCGTTTGTAAATTGGACAATCTAGTGCCAATGTGTGAGGTTTCCCATTAACCTGTATTCACATGCAACCGGGAGATACCTTATCCGTTGGTAGCTTGTGGTTCGTGGCTGTTTGGAGATCTGTGATACCCCTCAGTGCACATTAAAGTAATCGAATAAACGACGAATATTATTGTACTCCTGCTATTCATGAATTGATAGGTAATACGACAGTGTCAGGTGTAGCCCATGTTGATCAAACAAAGCATTCAAAATCCTCAGTAGTGCCACAAATCTCCCCACTGCTATAATTAAACACATATTTTGCCATTATCTTGCATGACATGTCTGAATATGATACGATGACTCTAACTAATCAAAATATCGGTATAATTATGCATTCAAGAAAGTTTATCATATAACTTAAACAACCTTATTAATTTTTAATCATAAATGTGTTTTTTATATATTTGATATAGTCAATAAATACTATACTATACTATTAACAGTGAAATCACACATGCCTCTTCAATGAGTCAATTAGAGCTCTGAGCTGGTTGAAGCTATACTATTTGGATCGATCATCCAACAAATGAATAAGCATCATTTATATATGAGTCAATCAAAACGATGACACTTACGCAACTACAAGTATGACTATATCTGCAATATGGCTTTTGGCCTTTTTATATTATAAAAGGTAGTTATGTTATGGTAGACGCAAATTATTTTGGATTCTCGTATAAAGGAAAACAGAATCAAAAGTCATGTAAAATATGAATTTTCATAGAGAACTTAAATCATAATAACTGTTGACAAAGGAATTAGCTGAATCATCCATTGACCGCCTAACTAACGTGCATTTTCCCCTGTCAAGTTTGCTTCAGTATATCCTGTATTTCGGCAAAAAATCCTCTCGACGTGTAAACTACTTTCAGACACCGAGTTATTCCATTAGACATTTATAAACTGAGACATTTGAGACACTTTACCTATATGCACGAAAAGTACAATCGCGAGTTGGTTTTCTACGTAAATGTATATTCAAATTACCATGATGCAATCAATCTCAGTAAGCCCTAAGTGCATCGCTTAGACGCTATGAAACATATATGACAATAACCTAACCTATTAAGTTACTTGTCCGTGCAGATACAACCAAAATCATCATTTACATGGGATCTGGCCTTGAAGGAGTTTATACGTGGTGTTACTTCAAAAAGCTATAACCAGTCATAACTTTCCATACGCTAGTTTATTCCTGGGTAATATAGTCATTATTTAGGTCTAGATATATTTTTGTGATCGCGAATATGCATATGAAATCTTGAATTACTTAGGTACGGCTACTATTGTAACTGTCCATGTATGCCTATGGATTTTGATGATTTGATGAACCATTACTCATTAGATAATATTTGTATGTGTTTACTTGCTTGTGTGGGTGTATTCATATTATATGGTATGTTATTGGCCGTAAGTATAATGTTACAAAACAATGCAAAGTGCGCAGAAGAAGCATAAGGAAACTGAAATAACAAAATTAAATCCAACAGTTGGATGCATGCAACAACGTAACGTTTACTCCATCAATGTCTACACGTGGGTTATAGGAGCATGTCTGATCATATCGTAGTCAGTCATTAGGTGTTTATATAGCTTGAACTCTCCGCGGGAAATCGCGCGTGACAGAGCCAACTATATGGATATGTATCCATATGAACTGTGGACGGCCAGTTAGTGGTTATAGTGTGCGGAAATTAAACGCTAGGTAAACACAACTGTGCTATCCTTACCAAACACAATCTCGACTGCTCATGTCTAATACTAATATTGGCAATGGAATGGCAGAGAATAGCTACCCTTTCCCTTATAATCGAAACACTCAGGTTAAAAGGATCAAAACGAGTGTCGGCACACGGAGGTAAAGTTACGTAGAATCATATAGGTAGAATGGGACCGGGCAGACTGTAAGTAATTAATTTAACCGCCAGACTGAACCAGATGGGAGAAATATCACTAGGTTAATACTTTACAGCTGTATATGATTATACCAAAACATAAAGAGGGAGCAGAATATCATTTTGTCAGTACTTATCTAATAGTAGTCTATAGCGACGAAATAGAAAATCTAATTGCAATCTCATTAATGTATTTTTGATCGAATAATGTGTAAGTGGAAGGCTAGCCTATTTGCCATTAAGTCGTTCTGAAACAAATATGAAAACTTAAAAACGTAATGTTCTGGGGGTAACAAGATTGCGAGATAATGCAGTGTGATATATATGCATAGTCTAGAGCATTTGCAGATACTAGTAATTTGATGTATTTGTAGAAGACCTTCATAAAGTGGTAATAACTCCCTTACAAAGCACCATTTCTTCTTCGTTTATGCCATAAACGATGCTGTTCCTAAAACGCAATAAAGGCGGCGGTAACAAAACATAGTTAGATGGCAAATGGACTATCATTTTCGATTGAGGCAAGAGCGCCCGGGGAGGTGGGGTGGCGGTGGGTGGTACAATGAAATCAAAGGGTAGGCGACTTTGCATTAGTCT
The DNA here is from genome assembly GCA_963942565.1 of Maea johnstoni. Lineage (NCBI taxonomy): Eukaryota > Metazoa > Annelida > Polychaeta > Spionida > Magelonidae > Maea > Maea johnstoni. Next base: position 14,123,346 of record OZ012689.1, on the reverse strand, counting down.
AAGTGCATAGTATTAGGTAGCGTTACAAATATGCATGTATATGCTTGGTGCAAATATATATATATATATATATATATATATATATATATATATATATATATATATATATATATATATATATATATATATATATATATATATATATATCAGGCCTGGGGTAATTAGTAATAGGTAATAGGTAATATGTAATCAATTACAGTAATAGAAAGTAATAAGTATTATGCGTTTGGAAAATTGGAAGTAATATGTTATAGTAATAGTCTCTCCCAAAATGTAATAGGTAATCCCTATTACTTTCCTATTACATTTTCCTTCTTTTAACTTTTTTACAATCTCTATTCTAAAAAACATCATTGTGGAGAAACATGGGAAAACCTTTGCTTAGAATGAGATTCCTTGAGCTGTGACATTGACTCCCATGTGAGAAATGTGTATTGTGAGAACTTGTGATGGGATTAAATGACAAAATACCTCTACAGAGGTGATTATATCCATGGCATTTTGTCTCCAAAAGTAGGGTTTGAGGTACTTTGGTTGTCAAGCATGTCAAACATTGAGTAACTAGAATGCTAATTGAAATTAAGTTTCACAGCTTGGGTAAGGAGACTGCAAACAGATGCATGTATATAAATACTCTCACTTGTCTCTGAAGTCAGTATCAGCATCTAGAATAGCTGTGAAACAGACATGTCTGTGTTTAAACATTTTAATGTACCAGCAGATAGAACTAGTAACTTCAAGGCAAAATATGTGTGGGACGTTTGCAGTTTCTACTCTGAAGTTTATTTTTTCAGAGTCAGATTAAAAAATATCCCTATCTGAAAATGATGTACAGCCTGATGTCCACCCTCAGTCATTGGTATCCCTCAAGGTGAAGTCAGACACTACCTGACCTGTCAGTTGTGTGTGTGTGTGTGTGTGTGTGTGTGTGTGTGTGTGTGTATGTGTGTGTATCGTTGATTGTTTTCAAAGGTTCTTACAATTTCGTAGTGGATAGAAGCTGCCCTTGAGAACTGCACTCGCTAAGAAATCAATCTAGTGAGGGAGGTGTGCTTTCAACTATTCAATGATGATTTCACTCTAAATATTTAGCGATTTTTCGTTTGATGTTTTGGATCAAAGGTATCATTTTCGTTTTCATTTGTAGTTCCTTTACGTGTTAACATAGAAGTGGATGTCTGTCGCCCTTGAAGCTTCTAATGGATTTGGCCTGTGCTACTTTGACAGAGCTAGATTTGTGAAGTAGCTGCTGGTGTCGGTACTATCTGCAAATATACACGTCGGTGAAGGTCGTTGAGGGAATGTACAGATTTAAATTACCGTCGCATGTTGCATCGGGTGCACAAATACATATATAATTTGAGAAAAGTAGAAAAGAACGGCCTGTAGGGAGACAAGATAATACTAACCGCATATATATATATATATATATATATGTATATATATATATATATATATATATATATATATATATATATATATATATATATATATATATATATATATATATATATATATATATATATATATATTAATATATATGTATATATATATATATATATATATATATATATATATATATATATATATATATATATATATATATATATATATATATATATATATATATATTTATATATATATACATATACATATATATATATATATATATATATATATATATATATATATATATATATATATATATATATATATATATATATATATGACCATGATTAAGTAGCTCACAAAAGTGCCTATGGGATCAGTTATGGACACATGCCTTACAGGTAAGCACCGATAGCTCGTCATCCGCATTTATTCCTCCAGCGCGTTGCGTTCGAAGTGAGCATTAAGCCAGGCATTAGCTATTTCTCCACGACCCAACTGGAGCATTATGCATTCTGAGCGTAAAATTCATCCATCTGATACATACAGCAGTTTTACAACCACGTCAAGCAATACTTAATGCCAACCAATTTCACCACAGAGTTGGCAAATATAGTCACTGTCACGTTTTTCAGCCCAGTCACAAGGAATGGTTTTTGACCCATTTGACACGACATTCACTAGCTCAATCAATGCATGTGTAACCCCCACGCCTGCATAAGTCCTAGTGCCTCTAAGACCCTCTCTGACGCGCCTGATTAGCAAAGGTCTCAGGCGCTCGCTTTTCACCATAGCAATTGCATCAGTCGTTACTCGGGTGCTCGCTTTGATGAGGCCAATTGCTAGGCCCCCATAGGCAACCGCAGCCATATGATTACAATACACAGGCCCATCTCACTCACACTGCATGGGGGCTTCCCCTTTCCTGCCGCCGCGGTGAGTACTCTACGAGCACAGCACACATACAATACACACCTGATCATACACCCATCTCACTCACACTGCATGGGGTCTTCCCCTTTCCTGCCGCCGCGGTGAGTACTCTACGAGCACATCACACATACAATACACACCTGATCATACACCCATCTCACTCACACTGCATGGGGGCTTCCCCTTTCCTGCCGCCCACCGCGGTGAGTACTCTACGGGCACAGCACACATACAATACACACCTGGGCCCGGTTGCATAAAACTCACCTTAACTTAAGATACACCTTAAGGTCAACTTAAGTTGTTCCTTAAAATAAGTGTGTTGCATTAACATTGGCTTGATAGAATTTGATGAAATGTGTTCCACAGATCTACAATTTTGTTGTTTTTCTTCAATAAAATGACATATTTCAAATGATTTACATTTAGTGGTTTTTAAAATTGCTAATGTGAGTAACCAAGAAGAAGTAAACCCATGAAATGCATTATATTTGTTGAATTCATTTTTGAGGAAAATCCTTAAATATAAGAATTCCTTAGACTAATGGCCATAATACAATGGGATTACACTTAAGATAAGGAAAAACACATCCTTAAGTGATAAGTTTTCCTTCACTAAGGAAGCACCTTAAGTGGGTTGCAATATGTACATTGGAATCAACCTTAGTAAAGAAATTTATTGGTACTTAAGGTTAAGGAGATTTACATACTTAAGATTTTTCTTCATTTGTGACCAGTGTCTTAGCCAGGATTTAGAAACTGGGTGCCTAAATTTTGCAGTTGTAAAATTTTTGGGAGTCCAAATTTTTGAGGGGGATCACAATATACTCATATTTCCACCATAAACATATATAAATTCATCAAAATAAGGCATTATATCATTAAACAATGTCATGTGAATTATAAGGAGATGAAAAAATTCAATTATAAACTTGAGATTGAGATTTTTTGAAATTCCACACTGAAATTATTGGGTGTCCTGAGGGGTTCTTTTTAAGGGTTTGGGTGTCCAAAAGGGCACCTAGACGCCCTGCTGGCTTAAAGACCATGTTTGTGACCTTTGACACCAGCATGACCTTTGACACATCCCAGCATGTTGAAAACCTTAGTGACCACAGACCTTCCTTGTGCAATTTGTTCTATGAGGTGTAAGGCAGTATAAATAGGGGTGTCATACTATGGGCAATCAGACTGTCCTGCCTTCCACTTGCCAACATGGCAGCAAAAAGGAAGCCCAATTGGAGTGAAGGGGAAAAGCTGCTTCTTGTTGAGTGCTATAGCACTTTAAAACACACTATTAGGGGCAAATTCAGTGCCAAATTGTCAAAGGATGAAAAGAAGGCTGCATGGGACGAATGTGTATGAGAAATTCAGTAGCCAGAATGTCCATGGGAAGGAGAGGAGTATGGATGAGATGAAGAAAAAGTGGGAGAACTTGCATATTGATCGAGTGATTGTTCTTTCTATTCACAAAAGTCTCCTCAAACTCAGAGGGCGCTAAAATGAGGATGTGAGTACCATCAATTGCACCAATAACTCCGGGGAACCCAGCAATGGCGAAAAATTGTCGGCTTATCTCAGCAAAGTCATCATTGTCTGGAAATTGTATGAACTGAATCGCAGATATTTTTTCGACCACTCTTGAAACAGTAGATTTGTGAACTTGAATTGTGTCACCAAGTACAGACTGAAATGAGCCCGTGGCATAAAAACGAAGATCAGCTAGAACCTGAAGCATGGGTGATAATGCGTGATTTCTCCAAGGCACATGCTCTGTCTGTGTTTGAAGGAGGTCAACAATCCACATTATGCTCTCCCGGTCAAATCTATATCTATTTTAGAGGTCTACATCATCAAATGCATCCAGTGGACTCAACCGGTCCCAAAAAATAAGCTCTCTCCGGAGTGCCCGTTGCACTTCATCTCCAACCCTGTTGTAATCTGCTACCGCATGAACAGCCATGATGGAAGAAGATAAGGAACAAGTTAAGGATACTCCCTAGTACCCTTAGATGTTGGGTACTTAAGGTGAACCTTAAGTTTAAGGGAAAATATTGCAACCAACTTATATATACGGACTAAGGATTTGCTAAGGTGGTTGGCACATTGAAAGTGAATGGGCCCCAAATTTCACTTAAGTAGGAACCTTAGTAAAGGAGAAAATTCATCACTTAAGTTGAAATTTTCACTTAAGTTAAGTTGAGTTTTATGCAACCCGGCCCTGATCATACACCCATCTCACTCACACTGTATGGGGGCTTCCCCTTTCCTGCTGCCCGCCGCGGTGAGTACTCTACGGGCACAGCACACATACAATACACACCTGATTACAGGGGGAAAGGCTGTCCGCCTGGCAAGGCCAGTATTCGAGCAAATTTGAATTCTGTACTAGTATTCGAGCGATACTCTAACGGTTTTTATATTCAACAGCTAAGAAATCACAGATTTAGTGTTTAAACATTTAAGAATCATTCGTAAACCATTTGTTGTCAGCAAACCATCCTCCATGTGAAAAATGGCAACAAAATACCCAGCAGTATTTTTTTAATGGTAAATTATGTCCTAGTTTTTTGAAGGTTCCACACAAATTGCTCCCTCATTCAAATTTACCTATCATTTGAAGACAGATAGCTATACCACTAATTAAAGAAGGTTCTTAGGAACTAAAATATGTAAGAATATTTAGACAAACTGAAGCTTAGAATTTATAATATTTTTTTGAACATTGCACAACCATCTCTTCACTGTACGCCCACCGCGCGAGCGACTTCGAGGCACTGTACGCCTACTCTGCAAGCACAGTACGCCCACTCCTCGAGCAAAACCAAACTGAACTCAACTTAAACAGTCATGTATTACTGTTTTATTTAATAGATCTATATAATTTAGTGGTTGAACTTCTGATGCATACACCATAGTTATCAAAAACACAAAATTCCGCCTAAATTCATTACTTTGGTTATTGTGGAGCACTCTTCAACAAATTTTGCATAAATAAAATTTTCTCAAAAATATATCACAAAATAATAGAGCTGCACTCACCACTCACAATTGTGAATGGCTCGATTACTGAAGCCAGACAAGCCGAGCTCGAGCTTGTGTGGTCTATGTCTATGTGGTCTATGTAGGGAACACAGACCTAACACAGAACACCTAACACACACTCTCTCATGAATGCTTATCACTGTCTTGTTTACAAACCTCAGTGTATACAGGCATTGTTGAATGTTGTACTGACCTTTGTATCTTTGCAGCACATTTCAAAATGAAATAAACACGTAAATGTTAATAAATTTCCATCATTAAGTATTTATTTCTTAATTTTTGGGCTGGATAATAAATATTTATCTTAAAAACCCTGTGTCCCTTAGCTCATGGTCTTAGCCATCAGGGCGTCTGGGTGTCTTTCTGGACACCCTAACCCTTAAAAAGCACCCCTCAGGACACCTACATTATTTTGTGAGGTATTTCTAAAAATGTCAATCTCAAGCATATGATGGAATTGTTGTCATCTCCGTATAATTCCCATGACATTGTTTAGGGAAATCATGTCTTATTTGATAAATCTATACATGTTTATGGTTGAAATCTGAGTATATAGTGATCCCTCATAAAAATTTAGACGCCCAAAACTTTTACAATTGCCAATTCTGGGCACCCAGTTTTTAAATCCTGGCTAAGACCCTGCCTGAGCTCATGAGTCAAAATGGTGGTGAGCTCATGAGTTTATCTCCCTCTGTGAGTGCAGCTCTACATAATAGTGAAATCATTCGTGTCATGGTTTTGGTTATGGTTTTCAATACTACCACAAGTGTCAGGTCTATCATAATATGGGCAAGAGCTCTGCTGACCTATTGAATTTGTTAGCTGCTGTACAGTCAGCTACCACTTATCTCATCAGAAGAGTGACCCACTGTTTTCAGATTCCTAGTGTGTGGTCTAGAGGGTATAGTAAGAAATAGTAAGTGTGCAATATTATCCATTGGGAACCTTTCATAAGCTATCATTTCCATGAACTTTGTATAGGCATCAAGTTTTCCTGCTTGCTTCAGATCTTTAAGGGCTGCAGGAAGTAACTCAACAAACTGGGCATATGTTTCTGCCAAGTCCATTGAGAGTCCCTGTGGTGACACTTGACCGGAGGCATCACTGGTGAGAAGAGATATGTCTTTAAGGTTTTCAAATCTCCTGTGAAATCCAAGTGTTTAGTCACCTTCCCATCATGTATTATATCATCTTGAAAGTTTCGTAATCTCGTTGATGTTGGGCTCATAACCTCTTCTTTGTCAAAAACTTGGTCAGCATCCTCATAATCTGCTATCCATACTTTCAAACTGTTGGGTGAAATCCATATTGCTTGATGTCTCTCCTCAATTTTTCTGGGAATGTGTCGATAGTGTAATGAACGGTAGGCAAATTTGCTATGATGTACACATTTAACTCGTATTGACAGAGGCTTATCAGGATGGTTAGTGATAGTACAGGGTTCGACTTTCCCAGGGGCCCAGGGACATATGCCCCTAGATTTTGCTGTGAGTCCCTAGATTTTTCAGACTAGGGGCCCAAAATAGTATGTAGAATAACCAGAAATCCTGTTTTTGACCGCTTATTTTAATCAAAAGACCTGATTCGGGCCCCTAGCCTGAAATCTTAGTGTCAGACCCTGTAGTATGTGCCAGTATCACAGCTGAATCAGGACTCACAGCATCACTACTGTAGCAATTGTTTTCTATCATGTTTACCGACACCAGAAATATATTTTGTTGAGGTTAGATAGTGGTAAATGGACAAAACTTTACTTAGATGTGAGTCACTTGCTCGAGGTGTGGGCGTACAGTTGCTGAAATGTGCTCGAAGAGTAGGCGTACACGCTCGCAGGGTGGGCGTACAGTGAAACTCACCAGAAAGCAATAGGAACTAAAACATTTTGCAATATTTGTATCTATTTATCATTCATGGAAAGACACCATAATTGGTAGGTAATGAGAAAAGACTCTTAAGATTACCCTAAAAATTACTAAAACTTTGTAGTACTAACACTTATGGGTTAAGAAGTATTTAAAGTAGCACATGTCAGCATTTGAGGGTACTACATCACATGAAATCGCTCTAGTATACTCCTTTATCTCATAAGCTTGACACTAAAAACTTGACTGTAGCAGGTTAAGATACTCAACCACATGGTTTGCTCGAATATTGGCATGATATGCTAATTTCGCTCGAATACTGGCCTTGCCAGGGGGACAGCCTTTCCCCCTGTGCTGATCATACACCCATCTCACTCACACTGTATGGGGGCTTCCCCTTTCCTGCCGCCCGCCGCGGTGAGTACTCTACGGGCACAGCACACATACAATACACACCTGATCATACACCCATCTCACTCACACTGCATGGGGGCTTCCCCTTTCCTGCCGCCGGCCGCGGTGAGTACTCTACGGGCACAGCACACATACAATACATACTTCATCATACACCATGGAGATTGGCATGTGGTCATAATTCGCCTAAAAGTTCCAGGTGAAGGGGTTAGACGTTAGTTTTCGCCTGGCACACCCATTTCTACCACTGCCTAGGACGAGCTTTCCACGACTTAAACGCGACCACCATAAAAGAAATTGAAAATACCAAATATATCAACATTTGCTATTCTTTAACATTGTAAGAACCGCAATTAAAGTATAAACAAACCAGGGATAAAGAGGAATAAATGACATACGCTGCTTACTATGTAGTACCACGTGCATGCCATGAAATCAGTCAAAATCAAAATCATGTGTATGTATGTATGTATGTATATATATATATATATATATATATATATATATATATATATATACATTTTGTATATATATATATATATATATATATATATATATATATATATATATATATATATATATATATATATAATATATATATATATATATATATATATATATATATATATATATATATATATATATATATATATATATATATATATATATATATATATATATATATGCTATTGACAATTGTAAACTATATGCATATGAAACCATTTAGATACAAGTGCAATAGAGAACTTTTTGTGTGGAAACTACGTTTGATAGCATTATTAAGCAAGGTCATGGAGGAGTGGAGTTGTTACTAAGATCTAGAGGCGCAGCGTCGACACGTCGTCAGCATATTGGTCTACGTTGCGTTATCAATATCCAGTGTGTGTCATTCCTTCAAACATCTTTTATTTGTATAAAACAAATAAAAATAAAAGATGTTTGATGGAATGACACACACTGGATATTGGAGATTGAACTGTTTTTATATTGAATTTCGTATAGTCGTTTAATTTTTATTAGTTACAGGAACGAATGTATCACCTGCTCTCATGGTAAGTAAAACATCAAATACATCACATTGCTGGACGCCTGCCATGTGATATCGATTATAGCGTGTGATATGCCGCACATACTATTTTGTCCTTGTTAGTTTGTTTCGCTTAATGTGTCATATAGTACACTGTGAGTAAGCAGTCTTTGTATTTCAAGGCCATTTATATCAATTGCCGTTTTAATATTAGTCACTCTAATCCACACTTAATGCAATCCATGTGGCGGTTTATCATCGCTAATCAAATTATTCTTTGAACCAAACTACTGAATAATCTCTATTGACAGTTTAAGCAAAGAATTACCTTTTCATTTTTAGTTGAGATTTATTTATGACATAAAGAGAAACTATAAATATGCTTATGTGGGCGTATACATATTTATAATGCCGTCGACGTCCAGTAACCTGCAATTGGCTTACAATCCACACATGCATAATCAATTACTGTAGAATTATCCCATCATTGCATAGATATTACTCAATTACACAGCACAAGATATGCATACCATGTCTAACAAAGCCACTTTCCCTCTGTAATTTCCTTTATGGCATCTTTTGCCAATTCATTTAGTCCTGGAACGGATGAATCAAGATCTGTGCTTTGTTTGTTACTTTGTACTCCATCTGGAGTAATTTCCACGCTTTCAATAGGAACGCCATGAATAAGCTGACAAGTAGGTGATATTGGAATTGATAGTTGTGATTAACAAATAGCGCGTGCAGACTTTTTTAATGTATTAACTTGGTTAGTGTCAGCCTGATTTGTTTTATTGGCAAAACGTCAGCAGAAAGTGATGACAATCTTTATCATACAAGTTCATAGCAAAACAAAACAGGTAGCATTATTTAATCAATTTTAGAACACAATAAAAAGCTTGTCGATATCTGAATATTTTTGAATATTTTCATTCAGTTCTGGCATGGAAGTCGAAATACAAAAACAATATATAATAGAAACAATATACATAAAAAACACTGTTGTTTGTCATTTTTACAGGAGAAAGAAATATTGTTATAGTAACAATTGTTTCATTGATTGTAGTGAAAGATATTCTATAATAAAGACCATTTTCGTTTAAAAAGAATGCGTTTGTCATTGATTGTATATTTAAAGAGATCATGATATACCTGTCTAACACTGGCCTGTACTTGAGTTAACTGTGGTTTCCTTTAGCTCGATATAATATCTTTTTTTAGTTTAATAATAAGTTTAATTAATGATAATGTTGATAGTAGCATTATTTTCAAGATCACATATGATTTTCCTCCTGTCGGTCAAGTTGTAATCACACAAACCAAGTGATCTTATCCACATTTCCACATGTGACCATAGTTCTTGAGAAATTACACAGCCAATAAGCATATGATAATTACTATCTTTAGATATTAGACATAAGGAACATGTGTCATTATCAGTTATTTTACATTTTAGCAAAATATCATTGGTAAAATATCTATAGTGCATGTTCTAAATGAGTGTATCTTAAGGAGATATCATCTACTTGTCTGTTTGTGATATCAAAATAACTGCTTATTTTATGTGGGTGAAGAATAACCCCAGACTTTTCAAACCAGTTTTACATATATTTTGAACAATTATAGAATCTTTGTGATGTATCTCTTTATAAGGGTTTGAGACACTGGAACTATCCCTTAATAATATTGAATTGGTAAGACTGTCTGTTGGTCTTATTAAGTTAAATTTAGGCTTTTCATGGTTGTCCATGAATAATTTTATTGTTAAGGCAAAGCCCCCATACTTTAGAAGTTTGTTTTTATATCGAACTTTTCTTGGAATTCTTTAAATGATAATAGTTTACAGTCATCAGTTAGAACATCGCCTATTATGCTAATACCCTTTTTGCATTAGCAACTTTCCCGGTCATAGTAATGATGGACCCATTATCAACAATCCGTACCATGCGCAGTGCGCATGCTCATATGACGTAGCAGACTCGGTAGCTGCCGTCCAATTTACTAAACTAAAATGGTAGTAGAATTTTACTGGAAACGTATTTCTGAAGATTCGGTTTGTTAAAATAGACAATTTCACCTTGATATTGTATCTTTGAATACTTATAAATGTTTACAAATAAAAAAAAGTTAAATAAAAAACGATTCATTCACTTCCTTTTTCACTTCTAAAAGAACTGTTTTTGGTAACATTTCCCTTCTTTAAGTCATTTAAAGGATAGGAAAATGCCTTGAAACAATGATTTCAACCCCTTTTTGACGAATATATAAAGGTGGCACCAAGCGATTTCACCCGGAACGTGAAAGTAGACATCTTTGGCAGTATTATTCAATAGAAATTAAGGTGATTACTGAAAGTCGGCCCGCTTCCATTTTCAACTTGAAAATTGATTGTTTTAGTGTTTTGCTAGATTACCAAAGACGATTGTTTCATCGTGTTTGTGCGGTTGTTAGCTCACATTTCCGACAGTTTACCAGTTTGTCGGCAACTACAGACGTACAGCATTCACAATTGAATTAGCACGTTCACATGCACTTTGAAAATATACCCAACCATGAATTACGAATAATCATAATTACATGTAATTAAGGAATATTCCAAAATGAATCATGATTATTCATTATTGTCGAAACAGACAAAAGTCCTTTATTGCAAAAACACAATCGACTTAACGTCTCATGCACTGGCTGATTGTCTCTATACTGCTAAAATGTGGAGGCAAATAGAGCACATTTCGCGCACCTTGTGCTATTACATTTCTTGAAAATTTCGTATTACATTATGCGTAGGTATTACCTTTCGCAACATTTCTTTTATTACATTATGCGTAGGTATTACATTTCGCAACGATTTTGTATTACGTTATGCGTCGGTATTACATTTCGCAACGTTTATTACATTATGCGTTTTAACACACGCCCCAGTGTCATATTTAGCTTTTGCATGGATTTCTGAATACTAGCAGTGAATGACCAGTCTGTGTACTAGATCTTCCATGCCCTTGACCACACAATTGTTCTCCATCCTTATGAGTTATTATGTAATTTAAAATAAAGTATGCACGTGTCCTTAAAAAAGTATTCAAAATACTATATTTTTGCATAGGATAAAAATATACCTTGCAATTTGAAATGATTAGAACAAATAAACTCTGTGTCTATTCCGTTTGCAATGGTCTCACATTTTCAATGTATGATTATATGCTCTTTGTGGGATTTCTACATTTTTTAAAAATTATACGACGATGAGGTCGAAGTGATGTATCGGCCTAGTTTGTTATATTTCTGAAATGTATTAAAGGGCATTTCGTGTCCTCGTCTTTGATAAATTATCCCGCTTACTTAAACGAGTAACACATTTGGTTTAATTGCCATATGCATTCTACAGATGGGTGTTGCAAAACATTTCCGGTGTTTGCTTGTGTTTGCGTTGACTCGTATACCACATAGCATTTAAGATCTTGACAGATAAAGATTGCAGATCTAGTTATATATGTAATCAACCCAAAGAAGTCCTACAATGCATTATATCCATGATTTCTTTATATGCCTTTCTGCAAAACAATTGTAAAGGGTACCACATAAAAAATTCTTCTTTTTGACTCTACCCTATGTATAGATTGCCCTAATGACCAATTGCTCGGGCGTTGTAACACGCTGCTCACTGTCTCTCACCGCCACCCCAATTCAAATCACTGCAACGGCAGAAAGTAGTTGCCAGTGACATGGGACACGGCAGCGGTTTTCACCGGGTACTTGAGTTTCGTACACCACCAACAATTGGCTAGACGCAACTCACTCAGAATAAGGCAGAATGTTGGCGATAAATGAAAATCAAAATCAAAATTATATACAGTGCAAAAGAAATAGATGCACTTATCACATTTATATCATCTATATATCAAGCTATATGTCGTTACACCACCAACAATATTTGGCTAGACGGGACATACTCAGAATAAGGAAGATGATGACGATAAATAAAAATGAAAATGAAAATTCTTTACTCCGCAAGAGAATAAGATACACTTATCAAATTCACATTTATATCATCAAGATATCAAGCTATACATCGTTATAAGCTCTATGACCCATACCTATGCAAGACACAAACACAATTCCCAGTGCCCAGAAAAGCAAATTCACCGAAAAGTGATTGCATTGAGTGGAAAGAACGTATTAGAATAAGAGCACACTGTGGGATTACCTTAATGAGAGCCCTGTGAAATACAGCAAGGAACATGATTGCTGAACTGTTCCTACAGTACACCCACAGGACCCACAAGCGAAATCTAGCGGCTTTACGCACTTGTGGGATGAATATAGGAGCCCATTATCAGGTTCGGTGGGCCTACCGGCCTATTGAGTCGATAATTGATGTAATCCCCTGACCACTGCACATACACCTAACCCTATCATTGCAGCGCAGTACTTACACGGATCCATCCCCAAGTGTGCTCTTGCAATACTATATATATATATATATATATATATATATATATATATATATATATATATATATATATATATATATATATATATATATATATATATATATATATATATATATATATATATGCATATATATATATATATATATATATATATATATATATATATATATATATATATATATATATATATATATATATATTTATGTGTATATATATATATATATATATATATATATATATATATATATATATATATATATATATATATATATATATATATATATATATATATATATATACATGTATATATATATATATATATATATATATATATATATATATATATATATATATATATATATATATATTATATATATATATATATACATATATACATATATACATATATACACATGTGTGTGTGTGTGTGGTCATCACATATTTAAAAAAATGGCCATAATTTTGCAATGAAAAAAGATATTAGAGTGATCTTTTATATCATATCTACTCCTTGAGATCTGCCTTATGATGTGGTTTTGTTCTTTGTAGGGCTGCTGGTTTTGTCATAAGAAACTTAATGCAATTCGTATTTTCATGTCATTCTTCAGAAATAGGTCAGATTTCACTTTACCTGAGCAAATTCTTTTGAAAATATATCCATCAGCCAAGATAATAATGGATAAAAGTGCTCAGTTTCAGGTTAGTAGGGGCAATAACTTTGACCAAATGTCAGATATGACAAGAAGAAGGAGTTCAATGTCATTTCAAGGTCACGGCAGGTCATCTCAAGATGATTTGAATTTTCTAAATGTTTTTGTATGTCTGCAAGCTATTTGCTGGTCAAGTATTATAAAGTTGTGTTGCATGCACTCCAAAGATACAGGGCTATTTCCCATTTTGGTCCTATCCACTTAAAGAGGCCGGCTAAGAAATATCAAAATTATACTTTTGATGGCGTTTATCATTACAAGTTGTCATCCATGCTTATTCATCTCTGCATAGGAGAACTTTCGTGTAGGGTGGGATGGCAAGTCTGATTTTGATGCATAAGAGAGTTTTGGGACGTTTTATGCAAAAAATCACCAAAAAACATGTTTTTTGGTATTCGCTACTAGAAAAGTAATTTTTCATAGCAGAAGCCCAAAACTTGCAAGAAAGATGCATACGGCATTAAGCAATGTTGAGTTACTATGACTGTCCTACCCCTAGTGGTGTGTCGATTTTTTGGCAAAAATCACCAAAATTGAATGATTGAAGCAAATCCTTGAATTCACATTTTTACTCCATTTTCCATATAAATGCTCAGGATATCAGCTTATCATTAGACGCTAGTTAACCTAACCGAGTTCCTTTATGAACTAATTCTTAGACTATTTTCTGTGGCAAATTGTTAAATTAACATCTTTGCATGGTTTCCAGATCGATTGTTTAAGCATGGAAAAATATTTTTAAAATCACATAAGTATAAAGAATATTACCAAAGAAAACCACTAACAGCAGGGGGTAACATTGGCCTCAACTACCACAACACATCTTACAACCATAGGCATCGATGTGAACATACGTTGTATACATCTACATTGGGAGCGGCATTTCGGAAGCTAATAATGGGATGCTTTTGATGATTTTTCAGTAAAATACCCCACAATTTAGCACGTCATAGGTCGTGAAAACATTTTCCCCCTTGACTGTCTATTCTTAATTAGACAACCTACACCAAAACCCATAGGTTAAAATGATGGCGACCTGTAACGAAAAAACACCATCAGTACAAACATATTTCTAGAGCTCTTTTAAGGGCTTGGCCACCCGCCTAATCTGCCTTACATGAGTGATGATAAAGGGGGCTCGGGACCTTCCTTCTTTAAGTGAGACTTCCATGTAACGATTGACCAATATCTTGGTCATTGTACAAGAAAACCCCAATTCACTATGTATTTTATGGAAGCTGAGACTCTGGAGAGGTCAAATATCCTAAACATGTTTTGTGACACCTCACATTTTCCTGGGGGTGGGGCCTAAAGACAGTGATGCAGATTTCTAATACATATGGTTTTGCAAATTACCTGCTGGCTTCAATAAAGGTTCAGCACAGTTGATATTTATGTATTATATAGAAAACATCCTTGAGCAAGTTACAGTTTTTCATTTTTTTAAATTTTTGTTCCTAAAGGAATTTGCAGCAAGTTAAAATTGTGATCAATATTTTTTTGTGGAGTTTTACCTTTCTTCATTTTTGAAGTTGAAATAACTAGAGCAGATATCACGAAAATGAAAAACCAAGGATGTTTTTGATCATGTGTTAAAATGTCAGCCTTCTAAGATCAATATTGAATGAATGAGGGCTTTTCAAAAATGAGAAGTATGGGGATTTCAGAAAACCTTCAAAAAAGCTGTTAAAGCCAGCCCTGCATATCCTAAAGCCTATTATGATGTTTTGCCCCCTTATGAAACATTAAGGGATAATCTGGAATAAAAAAATGATTTGCATGTATTGGTAGAATAGTTTGAATGTTTGATAGTTCACTTGGTACCTCAATTACTGGAATAAAAAGGGATTATTAGCAAAGATATGGAGGTTTTTACTGGTAGAGGATGGACACCCTAGTGAGCACTCCTCCCCCCAGCTGATAAGGAAAGATAAGAAACAATTACTGACTGCTAATTGCAAATTGGCTGTCTGGCCGTGAATCCACTCAATTACTTATTTTAATGAGAGTGCTTGGCTAGGTACTGATCAATAATTCTTCTTCAAATATTTTTCTGAATTTAGCTCTAGCTTGTAGATAATTGGATAAAAACACTAAAATAGAGTAATTATGAAAATAAATAGGTACTGATCAATAATTCTTCTTCAAATACTTTTCTAAATTTAGCTCAAACCATAAAGATAATTGGATGAAAACACTAAAATAGAGTAACTATTATAGCATAGACACCTCATGCTTCTTGAAACCTTTGCAGGTAACTGGAGGAGGCAGATCCATAGCTGCACTGAACTTTTGAAGAGCATTATGTCCATTTCCTCACAGGCGTCCTGCTAGAACTGATTGTCTGTTTATAACATAAAATCGTCCATTTTTGTCACTACTTGGAAGGTCTGTTCGCTTTTCATCACAATCTTCATTTGAGCATCTCCAAAATAGGGCTGATCGAAGTCCTTGTCTCCTTGTACTATCTTGCCATAGTTCTAACCTTCCATCAAGGCAGTATGCAAACACTGCAGATTCCTGAAGGTTGTCTTCAAGTTCTTGTGAATGCAGAATATGTGTTCCTGTTACCCTCTCTTCGCAAGAATCTGTCCTCATCTTCTGAGTCATGATCAGTGTCTCTTTCCCCAGAGTCTGCATCTTCAATTGCTATGCCACTGTCATCTGAACTAGTACTCAGCAGTCTAAGTTTTCTATAAATGGCACTATGAATGGTTGGTGAATTCTCAGATTCCTCTTCCTCTAATGTATCCAAATCTTCTGGTACAGAAGACTTTTCATTCCATTCAAACCCCCTCTTTCTCTTCCTTTTGGATCTATTTCTCATTGTAAGATTATCATCATCTAAATGTTCTCTCCTAACCCTACAGGAAACCCTCTTCACCTAGGTATAAGATATCCCAAACATCCTGCCAATCACACACCAGAATATATCTGGAGCATTTGATTGGTTTCACCTGAACTGTCTGACCTACACCTGTAAAGCAAGACAGCTGATGCACGAAAATCACACCTTTTGCTCAATACCCTAATTGCAATGCAATCATTGGTCAGTGCCTGTTTCCTGGGTAGCAGGATACTTCCATTTGATAGAATACACATTCTGGACCTGGCAAGGAACTAAACCCAGTTCGCATCCATCAGCCAGTAGAGCACACCTCCCAGGGGAGATCAGATAAGGATCTTAGATAAACATCACAGCTGGGTGCCTGAGGATGTTCTCTCCTCTAGTGATCAGCTTTTACAAAAGTCCTGATTTTTGTCATTTGTAGATCTAGTAGAGAGTTCTAATTCCAAGGAATAAGTAGCAAACCTTTTCAGCTTTCACATATCAACAAAACAAAAAAAGCCCTATTTAAAGGTGCGAAGCTCCCGAGCCCTCTTAATGGCACTCACTTTACCGAATATCTTTTAACGAGTTCGATTCGATCCCAGTACCATGGTGAGTAAACTAGTAAAACAGCAATCAATTTGTTTAAAAACCACTTTGCAGGTATATGCTTTTATCATGTAT
Source organism: Maea johnstoni (assembly GCA_963942565.1). Lineage (NCBI taxonomy): Eukaryota > Metazoa > Annelida > Polychaeta > Spionida > Magelonidae > Maea > Maea johnstoni. The sequence continues at coordinate 14,106,001 of OZ012689.1, read as the reverse complement.
AGCACGTAATGTGTGACGAGGTGTTTTCAGCTGAGATGTACGAAGTAAGATTGTACATAATAAATGAATACCAAGTGTTTCATTAGATAAGTGTATTGTGTACTCTATATGAAAGACGCTATCAAATTACGATTTTTCTTTTAGACGTTAATAGTTTTTCGGCAAAGAGCGTTGACAAACTTATGACATTATCGTTAGGATTTAAAAACAAGCTGTGGAGAACTCTGCCTCATCCAAATCCCAAAGTTTGATGATAACATCAGGTTATGTTTATGCTTATACTTCAAGTTATCATGCTCCTCTCGTGAGTCGACTATGCTGTGTGATGTCATAACTTGATTTAGTATCTATGGAGATGCTATCTTACCCTAACCTTGCAATGGCCATCATCAGCATCCCAATGCTAATCTCAGTAAGTGTTTGCGTGTACCATGGACATTAATTAAAAGTGTTAATGGGTTATTTATCAACACCGTGTGGATAATGATAATTGGAAGCTAATGACGTTATATAAGACCTAATGTTGCATGAAGATGACGGTTATGTGCAGTAATTAGATAGTATCATACCCAATGTTGCAGTGATTTCACATGTCTCCTACCTAAATATGACAGCTAAACATAATCTATATAATACATTAGGTAATCAGTCAAGACCTCTAAACTTTGTGTAGCAGTCTAAGTACATGTATGTCTGAGTAGTACATCTCATTGGCTATTCTCTCAGTGCTTTACGGTATCTTTAGAACATTGCCGTCAGAGTAAATGTAAGACTATGATAAGCCTCATCAGAAAACCATGGAATATGGATGCTCGATTGCGAGTCCAATGATACCATGCTGCTTCAGGAAAGTCGTCTATTCAATATATGTATATATATATATATATATATATATATATATATATATATATATATATATATATATATATATATATATATATATATATATTTGTCATATATATATATATATATATATATATATATATATATATATATATATATATATATATATATATATATATATATATATATATATATATATATATATATATACACACACACACATATTTATATATATATATATATATATATATATATATATATATATATATATATATATATATATATATATATATATATAGATAGATAGATAGATAGATAGATAGACAGATAGATAGATAGATATATGTGTATATATGTATATATATATATATATATATATATATATATATATATATATATATATATATATATATATATATATATATATGTGTGTGTGTGTGTGTGTGTGTGTGTGTGTACAGACATGTGTAATGAATTGATTGGTCCCTTTCTATCTTTTGGGTATCATCAGAGTCAGATTTCCTGTAAGAGATTTCACAAAACCTTGTGCACATCGCAATTAAAGAAGCTCCTCAGTCTTTCCTCTAAAATGTATAAATTACTTCAAAGTATGATGCAATATTATACAAATATGACATCCCTGTGTGGTGTACAACAGGATTAACTCCCCTGAGAGAGGATTGTCGCCCGAGACAATCCTCTCGAGGGGGAGTTATTCCTCTTGTACACCATACAGGGATGTCATATTTGTTTTATTATACCAAACAAAATACAAAACACAAAAGGGGGAAAAATGACAAACACCAGATATTTTGGATAATTACTCTTTTGTAAGAAATTTACAAATTACAATAACAGGGATGGTCAACTGTTGCATTGACGCATCTGAGTGCAACAGAAGCCCCAAAACATACAACAGGAGAATATTTTCAATCACAGTTTGAAAACATGAACAAATAAGTCTACTCGATGTTTCGCTTTCTTTTCCAAATAAAATCTGTATCAGATAACGTTTAAACTCCATTGTTTGATACCACCTCTTAACCAATCTAGGTGCTTATTTGTTAGCAAGACGCTGAACTTTATTTGTTTGTTTGTACTTTTAATGCCTTTATCAGCAAGCAGTCTAGAAATATCCTCTTCTTCAATACTTGAAAAACGTCCACTGTCGCACTTGCCTCGAGCTCATTGACCTAGTTTCACTGGTAGCCTCGAGCTCATTGACCTAGTTTTACCGGTAGCGGTGATTATTTAACTAATTCATGGCTGTTGCCGTGAATTATTCAACTATTTCATGAGCTGTTAAGAACAACAGCCTGTCACTAAGGAGTGAGGAAATCATGACGATTAATCCATGGCCCTTAACCAACCAGAATCAAGAATCTTCACGTGAGGTATAATAATTCAATATAATTTCATGATATTTGAAGGCATATCCAATGTTTCTAGAGCTTACTGTAGATGAGATCTTTGCCCAAGTTCTTTCCTGTTCCCTTTGCCTTGCTAATGGATGCCAGCTTACTTTGTTTCTATAAACAGTCTTTTGAACATTATAACCTCTTCATTCTTGATCTTGTGTTCTTGTTTCGTGTGATGTTAATTGGGAATTGGCGCCAAAGCTGGGAAGCGTAAACATCAGTAGTATGCATTGACCCACTTTTGGTGATTTATTTTTATTACTGTGTTTTAGTCATTATGCGGTTACCTTGAATACGCTGTGTCTGTTATGTACGATTGTTAGACAATTACTTCGTAATTTTGTTCTGCTATTATCTTGTGTGTTCTTTTATGTCTTTTCTATCATTTCGTTTTGAGAAACGACACATAAACGCTAATCTACTACATGTATACTACACACTTGGTCCTGTTGCAGAAATGAAGTCATTGATATATATTATATATACACGAGCCTTGCAGTGTCTCAGGATGTTGAAGTTCAAGAAGAGGTGCAACTGTGGGATCACTGTACTTTTTGAGCTCAGCTTTGATGCGCATTTTTTTTCTGGTTGTTTTCCTTATTGTTCATAGCTGGTAACTAACTCATTTGTAGACTCCATATTAATTGTTTGTGTGTAGTTAACGGTGTTACGTCTGCGCAGCAAGATCGGCAACTTTTTATATATTCGATAGTTGGAGTCTTAATGCTATATTCATCATTTGTATATCTTATCGCAACCTGGCAATCCTTGTTGTGGACAATTTAGTGATGAAAGGGACTCATGCATGGCTTTTTGGCCGGAATATTTGTGTATACATGTCGATTTAGTTTAGAAATCAGCCGCTTGATCTCACAAGTATGGTCTCTTGACATACTTGTGAGTATGTCTTCGCATAATATTGAGACAAAGTCGTGAACAACTCAAGACTTTCGTGCTTGTCTGCCGTGCCACCACTGGTGGTCGGTCCATCCAAGAACTTCCCACATCTCAACCAAAATAGTCTTAATAAGGTATGACTGCAGTCATTATTACAGATACATAATTTGAATCTTGGATAAACATTTAGAATTCTTGGATTTCCACGATAGTAGGAATTAAGGTTTACAGTTTTGTTGACTTACCAAACAAGGGTTCGTGCATCATCTCATGTTAATCATGCTAACCTTGGTTTATCACCCTATTTCATTTTGATGATGAACCAATTTAACCCGATTTCTGAAATATAATTATCCTATCAAAAGTACTATTTATAGCCTTATTGTTGCAAATCATACGAAAACAATGGTAATTTGATAGTTTTGCTTATCCTCTTCTTACACTTGTTAGCATAGTTATTCAAATTAGCCCTATGGCTATTTGCAATAACGCAACTAAAAGACGTAAAGAAAATATAATGCCATATCGGTTGAATTGATGATGCTTTATATACAGTATATGCTCCTCTCTCATGTTGCAACATATCCACACGCTTGCAATATCTATTATACCTACGAAGCTTTTTAAAACATTTGTAACTCTATAAACTTGGGAATAATATCATCATGCTCATATATCAACATGTCAACCCCTAATCATGAGGGATAAGATATTGCCATTATTTATAGGAATTACCCACGCAAATCACAGGCAGACGCTTACATCCTTCTCATCTTTCTGGTGCAACTTTATTTGTCGACAATTTATAGCTGCAGCTAGTCTATAACTCTGGACACGAGATATTGCATGAGTTCGGGCCTATTGAGGAGGTGGCTATTCCTCTGATACTAATATACTAAAGCCTACTGTACTGTCAACACGCGTCTATTCCCTTTCCAGCACACACATCCCTGAAGTCATTCACCAATCCCCATTCGTCCACACAGTTAAAGGCAGACTTATTGGCTTGGCAAATAACGCAGACAAATTGATGACTATATGATATCACTGTCAATTACAATAGGAGGGCTCCTATTGCTGGCACGTGATTTGCTTGGTTGCAGACCCTCCCCGTCGTAGCATTACTCACAGTTAGTGTGACGGGGCTCGGCGGCGGCGGGACTTGACTTCAGCTAATCTAACTTCACATCGCGTTCCTCAAGTGCGATATGTTTAATGCAATTGGGACTTTCGTTGACACGCACTTCCCAGGACGTGCTCGCACATAATCAAATCAACAGAGCATATTAATCGTATGTTCACTCCACTGTTATTCCCCCATGTTCAGTTGATGTTGTAGCATATTTGGACATGGCAAGCATTCTCTGTTGCCTTTAGATATATGCATTGTTGCTATACAACGATTTCTAGTTATTACATTATGTAAAATGGCATTTAACTATAATGGTATTTGTGGAAAAACGTTTCTCGTGTATTAGTCCCACATCTTACAAATTAAATCACATCAATAGACAATGATATGTATATCATAGATATCGAATATGGGTGCATACTATATGATATTCATTTCCTTAATGGAGTCTAAACACACGTTCGTTTACTAAAATATACGCATGTACATCAACCTAACTCACCGTTTAGGCATATCATTAAAATGAATAACGAACGAATCAATCGCTGGACCAACATTTAGTCAACAAACTGCCCAGAACAAGAAAACCAACATGTGGCTACCGAGTGTTGAACATACTTTGAAATGGTGTTAGAATGAAACCCGTTTAAAAAAATCTATAAAACACTGGGCATCGAAATGTATATGTCAATAGAGCATGACTTCTTGAGATTATTTGAGGATTATTTGGAGCAAAACGTATCTTTTCTTCTCGTAAACCATGCCTCTATGCTTCCTTGGCAGTCCTTGCAGTGTTGAATGAATGAATGGTGGCTTAAAGTCAAATCTGCACAAAAAGGCCATTTTGTGCCACAATATTCCTGTAAAATAAGTGTCCGTTTTTGTTGTCAAAAACAACTACACAGCAATAGATAAATGAAAATGCTTACAAAACAATGTACATTTTCAAATTACAAATGTATAAGTAGCGCATGCATGGTAGTTATAAAAAATCTAAATACTTAAAAAGTTTCACAATCAATAAAACACACTAATTCAATCCAAATAAGATAAATGCTATTACTTGTTTGATTTCAGCATTTGAGGTATTACATTTACCAATGGAGACTGTGGTGCCTTTCCCTAGCTCTTTTTATTGAAATTAAGGAATTGCTGCAAATTCCACATAATGATTCCGGTAATTCTATTGCAACTAATAGGTGTCATGAATGTTTACGTACATAGGTCTTTCAACCTTCGCTACTAATCTCCTGTATGTAAGATAGCTTTGAAGTACAAGATTAAAAAGGTATGGCAGATAGCAAATATTGCACCAGATTAAGATGGGGGGATGTGAGAGATTGTGTTTCTTCTTTGAATTTTCCCTCATGCCTCGCCCACTAGTGTTGGCATATGACAGAGGAGCTACTGGCAGGGTGATTTGTATGAGCACGCCTGGATTTCCACTAGGTTTTTGACACTGCATGGTGCACAGGGAACAAGGTAGTGTCGTTTTTCTAATTTGATTTTTTGTTTCTGTTTTCTAATGAACTCTTTGATGTTTATTAGTACAAGGAGTTTGAGTGCAATCAGGAATCAACTGTCTAGACGCGAGGTTCCGGAACCCGCCGATAGGCGACTTCAAACACGTCGAATATCTTAGTGGAACGCCATGGATTCTTTCATTAGAGAAAACTTGGTTCTATGATAGCGTCCACTCTGTTTTGGTCAAACAGCATGGATACATTCAATGGACCAATTGTACTAAGAATACACTTTTAGGAAATTAAATAACCTTTTTTAAATCAGTGAAATTAGCGATTTTACAGTTTTGATGACGTCACAAGTAATTGGAAGCTAATTATAATACGCGACGGTGGCGACGCGTAGCGGCGTTCATTTACACTACAGACCTGTAGTGTAAATGAACGTCCAACCAAATGGCATCCAACCCTAGTTCCGAAAAATTCTGGGTACAAGCATCTATCGGAAAATAATGCTTAAATACTGGCCATATTTGACTTCGTCTATCTCTATGCTTTCATACTAAACATACCACGCTTTAAAAACACTATATAGAGTGTACTATACGTCACTTCAGAATGCCTCCAAAATACAAAAACATCAGGCACTGATTTCAGTTAACATATTTAATTTATCAGATACTTGGACCTGACAAGTTCGACAGGTCCACTATAATGGTGGTGATTGATACATGTTCCTAAAATGTTTAGATGTTTAGAATTTCAGAATGAGAGTAACTATATTTTGAAATGATAACACTTTCTGAAAAAAGACTATCAGATGATACAAGGTTGTTGATGCGGCCGCTAGGTGTCGTTCTGTCTTCAGCGTGCGCCAGCTTTCATTTTTTGTTCTCCACATCTAACTGGCCAGGAAGCGGTGTAAACCAAATACTAGCATGGTTATGCAAACAAGAGTTCGCCATAGCTGCAGCTGATTTAGGAATTTCAAAACGCTTCAGATCGAAGTTGCCAAATGAGAAAATGACATTTCACACTCAATTCCAAATATCCAATCTCCTCACTTGATAAGAAAGAGTTTACATTTCACTAGAGGGAAATTGATGAAAACACCCTCAGTCAGTTTTTATCGCGAGTTAAGTGCACACTAAATCACATGAAGGGAGCCATAATAAAAGGTTTAATGCCTGTTTAGCATTAGAGCGTGAGTATTGGATGCACGCCTCCAGGCATCTTCAAAATGACATCAGCACTCCGTCCTTAGTCTGGCCACGATGACACCAGGGCGCACTGGGTAAGACATATGTGTTACATCCTTAGTGAATGCTCATTACTTGCATTCCATAGAAGCCAAGTCGTCACGCGAAGCAGACTAATACCTTTCTATGTGATAAAGAAATGACTAATGGGTTAAGCCCCATCATGTACAGGTTGTACATGTGTATGTGTACACAATTCAGCCATACTGAAGCAGCTGCCTGCATAAAGCAAGTCTAAAGGATCTGTACACTTATGAGGTACGTTGAAAAAGGAAAACATACATGTCAAAGTATTTCATCACGAAAACAGACGCTTTTCATGACTGGCGGGAAATTAGCCGGACTGTATAAAAATTCTTTATATTATATAATGCAATATTGAATTAACGCCATAAGCTAAGTTCGTATAGGGGATATTCTGAACGTTAGCAGAATGTATAATCTGGTTCTGCCATATTTCCTGCGCAGTATCCACGTTTAATAAGATACCAGACAATTACTCGTAATAGCATTGACGATATTTTCCAACTTCCCTAATTTGATAGCCTTGTCATATATATGGGATGTAACATGATTATATTGACATATGAGCCACTCACCATATGATGTTGTTCTTGAATCTCATTGCTCCGATTCTTTCAAGGACAATTTTCTCTCATGAAATTTAGTTTTAATGCGGTTTATCCTGATTAATGCTTAACAGAAGTGCCTATTATGACAGTGTGTTCTACATTACCGCGACACTCTATAGGGAATTTCCAACTTAACCCGTGCACAGCCCAAACAATTGTATGTACAGTACAAAGGCAGCTGATACGAGCATACACCAGGCAATACAGGTCTGGCACATAGCGTACTGCCTGTAACGTTCAGGCAAGGCAGAGGAGGTGAGATCTCCTGTAACGTTCAGGCAAGGCAGAGGAGGGGAGATCTCCTGTAACGTTCAGGCAAGGCGGAGGAGTGGATATCTCCTGTAACATTCAGGCAAGGCAGAGGAGGTGAGATCTCATGTGACGTTCAGGCAAGGCAGAGGAGGGGAGATCTCCTGTAACGTTCAGGCAAGGCAGAGGAGGAGATATCTCCTGTAACGTTCAGGCAAGGCAGAGGAGGTGAGATCTCCTGTAACGTTCAGGCAAGGCAGAGGAGGGGATATCTCCTGTAACGTTCAGGCAAGGCAGAGGAGGGGATATCTCCTGTAACGTTCAGGCAAGGCGAGGAGGGGATATCTCCTGTAACGTTCAGGCAAGGCAGAGGAGGTGAGATCTCCTGTAACGTTCAGGCAAGGCAGAGGAGGAGAGATCTCCTGTAACGTTCAGGCAAGGCAGAGGAGGTGAGATCTCCTGTAACGTTCAGGCAAGGCAGAGGAGGGGATATCTCCTGTAGCGTTCAGGCAAGGCAGAGGAGGTGAGATCTCCTGTAACGTTCAGGCAAGGCAGAGGAGGGGATATCTCCTGTAACGTTCAGGAAAGGCAGAGGAAGTGAGATCTCCTGTAACGTTCAGGCAAGGCAGAGGAGGGGATATCTCCTGTAGCGTTCAGGCAAGGCAGAGGAGGTGAGATCTCCTGTAACGTTCAGGCAAGGCAGAGGAGGGGATATCTCCTGTAGCGTTCAGGCAAGGCAGAGGAGGTGAGATCTCCTGTAACGTTCAGGCAAGGCAGAGGAGGGGATATCTCCTGTAACGTTCAGGAAAGGCAGAGGAAGTGAGATCTCCTGTAACGTTCAGGAAAGGCAGAGGAGGGGAGATCTCCTGTAACGTTCAGGCAAGGCAGAGGAGGAGATATCTCCTGTAACGTTCAGGCAAGGCAGAGGAGGGGATATCTTCTGTAACGTTCAGGCAAGGCAGAGGAGGGGATATCTCCTGTAACGTTCAGGAAAGGCAGAGAAGGTGAGATCTCCTGTAACGTTCAGGCAAGGCAGAGGAGGGGATATGTCCTGTAACGTTCAGGCAAGGCAGAGTAGGGGATATCTCCTGTAACGTTCAGGCAAGGCAGAGGAGGGGATATCTCCTGTAACGTTCAGGCAAGGCAGAGGAGGGGATATCTCCTGTAACGTTCAGGCAAGGCAGAGGAGGTGAGATCTCCTGTAACGTTCAGGCAAGGCAGAGGAGGAGAGATCTCCTGTAACGTTCAGGCAAGGCAGAGGAGGTGGGATCTCCTGTAACGTTCAGGCAAGGCAGAGGAGGGGATATCTCCTGTAACGTTCAGGCAATGCAGAGGAGGGGATATCTCCTGTAACGTTCAGGACAGGCAGAGGAGGGGATTTCTCCTGTAGCGTTCAGGCAAGGCAGAGGAGCTGAGATCTCCTGTAACATTCAGGCAAGGCAGAGGAGGGGATATCTCCTGTAACATTCAGGAAAGGCAGAGGAAGTGAGATCTCCTGTAACGTTCAGGAAAGGCAGAGGAGGGGAGATCTCCTGTAACGTTCAGGCAAGGCAGAGGAGGGGATATCTTCTGTAACGTTCAGGCAAGGCAGAGGAGGGGATATCTCCTGTAACGTTCAGGAAAGGCAGAGAAGGTGAGATCTCCTGTAACGTTCAGGCAAGGCAGAGGAGGGGATATCTCCTGTAACGTTCAGGCAAGGCAGAGTAGGGGATATCTCCTGTAACGTTCAGGCAAGGCAGAGGAGGGGATATCTCCTGTAACGTTCAGGCAAGGCAGAGGAGGTGAGCTCTCCTGTAACGTTCAGGCAAGGCAGAGGAGGTGAGATCTCCTGTAACGTTCAGGCAAGGCAGCGGAGGGGAGATCTCCTGTAACGTTCAGGCAAGGCAGAGGAGGGGATATCTCCTGTAACGTTCAGGCAAGGCAGAGTAGGGGATATCTCCTGTAACGTTCAGGCAAAGCAGAGGAGGGGAGATCTCCTGTAACGTTCAGGCAAGGCAGAGGAGGTGAGATCTCCTGTAACGTACAGGCAAGGCAGAGGAGGTGAGATCTCCTGTAACGTTCAGGCAAAGCAGAGGAGGTGAGATCTCCTGTAACGTTCAGGCAAGGCAGAGGAAGAGAGATCTCCTGTAACGTTCAGGCAAGGCAGAGGAGGTGAGATCTCCTGTAACGTTCAGGCAAGGCAGAGGAGGGGATATCTCCTGTAACGTTCAGGCAAGGCAGAGGAGGTGAGATCTCCTGTAACGTTCAGGCAAGGCAGAGGAGGTGAGATCTCCTGTAATGTTCAGGCAAGACAGAGGAGGTGAGATCTCCTGTAACGTTCAGGCAAGGCAGAGGAGGGGATATCTCCTGTAACGTTCAGGCAAGGCAGAGGAGGTGAGATCTCCTGTAACGTTCAGGCAAGGCAGAGGAGGTGAGATCTCCTGTAACGTTCAGGCAAGGCAGAGGAGGTGAGATCTCCTGTAACGTTCAGGCAAGGCAGAGGAGGGGATATCTCCTGTAACGTTCAGACAAGGCAGAGGAGGGGATATCTCCTGTAACGTTCAGGCAAGGCAGAGGAGGGGAGATCTCCTGTAACGTTCAGACAAGGCAGAGGAGGGGATATCTCCTGTAACGTTCAGGCAAGGCAGAGGAGGTGAGATCTCCTGTAACGTTCAGGCAAGGCAGAGGAGGTGAGATCTCCTGTAACGTTCAGGCAAGGCAGAGGAGGGGATATCTCCTGTAACGTTCAGACAAGGCAGAGGAGGTGAGATCTCCTGTAACGTTCAGGCAAGGCAGAGGAGGGGAGATCTCCTGTAACGTTCAGGCAAGGCAGAGGAGGTGAGATCTCCTGTAACGTTCAGGCAAGGCAGAGGAGGTGAGATCTCCTGTAACGTTCAGGCAAGGCAGAGGAGGTGAGATCTCCTGTAACGTTCAGGCAAGGCAGAGGAGGTGAGATCTCCTGTAACGTTCAGGCAAGGCAGAGGAGGTGAGATCTCCTGTAACGTTCAGGCAAGGCAGAGGAGGTGAGATCTCCTGTAACGTTCAGGCAAGGCAGAGGAGGTGAGATCTCCTGTAACGTTCAGGCAAGGCAGAGGAGGAGATATCTCCTGTAACGTTCAGGCAAGGCAGAGGAGGTGAGATCTCCTGTAACGTTCAGGCAAGGCAGAGGAGGGGAGATCTCCTGTAACGTTCAGGCAAGGCAGAGGAGGAGATATCTCCTGTAACGTTCAGGCAAGGCAGAGGAGGAGATATCTCCGGTAACGTTCAGGCAAGGCAGAGGAGGGGATATCTCCTGTAACGTTCAGGCAAGGCAGAGGAGGGGATATCTCCTGTAACGTTCAGGCAAGGCAGAGGAGGGGATATCTCCTGTAACGTTCAGGCAAAGCAGAGGAGGAGATATCTCCGGTAACGTTCAGGCAAGGCAGAGGAGGGGATATCTCCTGTAACGTTCAGGCAAGGCAGAGGAGGGGATATCTCCTGTAACGTTCAGGCAAGGCAGAGGAGGGGATATCTCCTGTAACGTTCAGACAAGGCAGAGGAGGAGATATCTCCGGTAAAGTTCAGGCAAGGCAGAGGAGGTGAGATCTCCTGTAACGTTCAGGCAAGGCAGAGGAGGGGATATCTCCTGTAACGTTCAGGCAAGGCAGAGGAGGGGATATCTCCTGTAACGTTCAGGCAAGGCAGAGGAGGGGATATCTCCTGTAACGTTCAGACAAGGCAGAGGAGGAGATATCTCCGGTAAAGTTCAGGCAAGGCAGAGGAGGTGAGATCTCCTGTAACGTTCAGGCAAGGCAGAGGAGGGGATATCTCCTGTAACGTTCAGGCAAGGCAGAGGAGGAGATATCTCCTGTAACGTTCAGGCAAGGCAGGGGAGGAGATATCTCCTGTAACGTTCAGGCAAGGCAGAGGAGGAGATATCTCCTGTAACGTTCAGACAAGGCAGAGGAGGGGATATCTCCTGTAACGTTCAGGCAAAGCAGAGGAGGGGATATCTCCTGTAACGTTCAGGCAAGGCAGAGGAGGTGGGATCTCCTGTAACGTTCAGGCAAGGCAGAGGAGGGGATATCTCCTGTAACGTCCAGGCAAGGCAGAGGAGGAGATATCTCCTGTAACGTTCAGGCAAGGCAGAGGAGGTGAGATCTCCTGTAACGTTCAGACAAGGCAGAGGAGGGGATATCTCCTGTAACGTTCAGGCAAAGCAGAGGAGGGGATATCTCCTGTAACGTTCAGGCAAGGCAGAGGAGGTGAGATCTCCTGTAACGTTCAGGCAAGGCAGAGGAGGTGAGATCTCCTAGCTTTAGTTCATTTCATGCGGCGGACGTATTTTAATGACGGGCAAGTATGTACACCTGCCCCGGCATGGGGCTTCCAATACTCATAACATAACATGCATGCATCAAAGCCTTCTGATTGTCTTCACAACTACTTCAAAATAGGATAAAGTACATTCATCCACCTCCATTGTTTTAGCACTGTGGGTATGATAAAACTATTTAACTGATCCTTTATTCCCTGTAATCTACACCCATTCAACTAGGTGAATTAACGTACAATCATCGTTTCAGCACAATGCTATATTCAACAGACTCTGGTGGCTATATTTTCCACCTATTCAACTAAGTGAATCAGCATATGAAACATTTTATGTCTGCTGTATGCAAGTTGTGAATTGCAAAATGAGCACCAGTGGCCCTTTATAGTATCGCTAATGTAATTGACGTCTTTGTTACAAGTAACAGGTCATTATACCAAATTTATTATGCATCCATTACATCCCAAACATTTGCCAAGCTCTTACCGATTTTGTTCGCCAGAGACAAAACAGGTATACATGTACCTTGTATTTGTGACGCCAATCACACCTATACTTATTGCACATTGGTTAGTATAACAGAAGTTTAAAAAGCTAATATCAGCCACATATAAGACAGTACAAAAACTCGTTGCAGTGTAGAGTACATTTCACATAAACATAGTTTTGACAACCAGTTGAATCAGAATGAATACTCATGAACGTTCCTTGCATGAGAAATATGAAAATCTTTACGGCTGTTTTTATGTGGGTTTAAGGTAGCAGCTCGCATATTGGGCCAGTGACATAACTATCAGAATATACCTCACCATGAGAAAAGGCAGAGTTTAGATAACTTAAGGCATGATATATTGTACCACAGTTGCGTGCCTTCCACCAATCAGAGGCATCGAAAAGTGTAGGGTTATAGGACATACATGTAACCCACACTTTTCAAGCCTATGTTCTCTAAGCTGCCTAAACCCAAGGGAATTTAGCGAGAGAGCTCAACCAAGCTTTTCCCGGCCTGTGATTAGTGAAAGGCAATCAACTGTAGTTTAATCTACATAGGACCTCTCGGAAGCTGTGGTGTGTGTGATAGCCTTGGGGTTCCGCCTCGTAACACCTCGGGATATCGCATACACCACAGCTTCCTTGGGGTCTATCTTTCACTTAATCATCCGATTGTTATAACATGGGAGGGTGCGTGCAATTAAGTTATCTTTTTTCAATAAAACCCCATTTCATGATATTTTATGACTGTTCACTCCAAACCAGCCCCTCCACATGTGGAAGCATGCGGAGTGATTAGGCAGGTTCAGGTCCGTCAACCGTTCATCATCTATGAGCGGTGGGTGAGGTCTGACTGTTGCCTCCTGGGTAGCGAACACCACCTGCGAGATTCCATCCTCCAGGCATCGCAAACTACAGCAGATTTATCACCCATTCGGTGTCCATTACGCCATGTAATATTTATCAATAATCCATATACATGACGCAAATAATGTCTTTTTGGGATCGGTTACAGACTGATATCCGATGGGGTTTTAATCTCCTACGTTATCCGTTACTCGAGAGATCCTCCCTCCTGAAAACTAATTGTTACGTGATCCCTCAGAGGATGAGGGGGGTCGTCTATGTCAACTCCTTACACGTATTGCTTTCAGCTGTTTTGCGCCATCTTGTGGTGTTGATGAAGAAGCTATCATTAACCGTGGATAGCAATGTATCTTCTCCACTATACTGTTCCTACAATACTTTCATGATTGACATTGTTAGTTTAAAGTTCAAGTTCGCGGCCATTGTTCAATCGGAACCAGCGTGAAATTACTCAGGTGCTAAATAGTAAACAGTTATTGCCTGGCTTGTTGGTGGATAGTGCAGATTATCACCCCGAGAAGGAATTATTTCCCTCGGGCAACGCCCGACGGAAATAATTCCTTCGAGGGGTGATACTCTGCACTATCCACCAACAAGCCAGGCAATAACTGTTTTGTTATACCGAACATTTTACAACAAGGGGCAAAATCATAAGACAAGACCAGAGCTGATTTCAATCTTTTAATGAAGGTTAATAACAAAATGTATGAATATCATAGTTTCTCATCTACGGCTTACTCCAATTATACCATAATCACTTTAATATGAAGGCTAAATGCACTAGACTTGTACAGTTCGCCATCTGTCTTCCTGAGATCAACATAGAATAACTCCAATACTCATTTAACTCCTTTGGATCCAACTTCTCAAACTCAACATTGCTGCCTTTCTCCCTGCAGTACTCCCTCACAACCTTAACATAATGATTAACTGATTTTTTGGTGTTTAAACTGTCTTTTTGGTCATGTAAATCTTGAATAAATTCTTTGGTAGCACTGCCAAACCGAGACATTTTGAAAATATGCTGTGCTCCAGGCTGCTCTGCTTTGCAGACGATCTTTTGAATGAAGATTCACTCTAATCTCTATTATCGCTCACTACTATAATCTATCAAAGTTTCATTGAAAATATCCTGGCTTCAAAAAATAAATCAAGAGATTCATATAGAATCAACTAGTCCTGTTATGGATCTGTACCTTTTTTCCCTTGAGTTGGACCCAACAAGCAAATAAAACAGCAATAACCATCTTTGCCAGCTGCATGTTTCATGGGCGTATCAGCGCCCATGACTATGAGTCGATCCACAGAGGGCGAGCTAAATCTCGTGGACTGCTTCCGGTCTCGCTAAGAATCGAATCCCGAGATCAGAAGACGCTCCCGCGCAATGTGATTGCCTGTTTCTGAACGTGCAACAATCACATCACGTGAACTAGTCACAGCTGGCCTTAATTGGGTCACGGATCACAAAGTGCAGTAAGACCGTGACCCTGAGCGACAATAGTATGATGCTGGCATGGCCAAGAAGTGAGCGCGAAACTTTGGATGATTTCATTTTTTTCCGTTCTGACCAAGAGATAGCATAGATTGACCTAAAATAAATGGCATACGCATTATTACGATTTCAAGCTGTCGCAAAATCTACATTTTGCAACCAATTTTAAAGCGAATTGATAGCCATATGGAATAGATTGTGGCGGTTCTAATGATCTAAATTGCATTGAAATTGACCTATGGAATGGCGAGCAATTCTTTTTTTTTTTATTGTGAACGTACATTAATTGCTGGCTGTGTGCGTATATGAGAAAGATCGCTCAGTAGAGCCTGTCAACTCATCAGCCTTTCCTGGGACAAAACTAAGTATCTGTTTTCGCGATTTGGTCTTGTGAAATTTGAAAATGAAAGATAAAGAGAAAAGAAAATGAAAACAAAAAGTGAAATGAAATCGGAAAAAATAAAAATAATGAAAGATCAGCTACAATAGGGAATATTTAATGCAACAAAGGTTTTTAAGTCTATAGGCAGAGCACTGAACATCGGGGAAAACGAATGTGAAATATTTTCAAAACTGGAAAACGAATGTGAAATATTTTCAAAACTATAACAAGTGGTAAGAGCAAAAAGCAAACTTTAGCAGATTTAGTCTGGACATATGCATTTAAAAAACTCCCCGCCCATGACTTTGCCCTTTGCGAAAGGGCAAATTATTTCTGTTTATGCTGCCAGCAAAAACTGCATTCATTTAATAAACCGGTCTGATGAATAGGTGCACCGGTGCACCATACAGTATACTTAAATCTATCATTGAAGTCGCCATATTCATTGAAGAATTCTTATAACCACCTGATAAGTGTTTCGGCAAGCTAATATCATAGTTATTTTATTTTTATTGATAATTAGTTGTCACCTGGCCAACCACAATTTTTATCCTGTTTTATGAATCAAAAGCGCCCAGCCACCATTGAACCATGGAATAGGGTAGATTATTGACTGGCAAAATTATTCAACTGCTTGTGCTATTATTCCACCTTTTCTGACAGATATGGTGAATTATGAAATGACTCTTAATATAGGGTGAGGTATAACAATGTGTTTTGTCGCCTGAACACATGATGCAGACATGGACGATGAAATGGCCTAAAGTACGGCTAATCAAGGCAGTATTTTTAATTGTTTTCTTTGAAATTGAACGCGATTGTAAAATATGATAATGTTAGTTTTTTTGAAGTTTGAAAAGGGTTTTATTGACTTGCTTTTCAAGCCAGACCATGGGGATACATAGTAAAACTATTCTGATATATCAAATAATGCTTGTCTACATGCAAGCAATTTTAATATGTATAAATCCATGAGTATGAAATAAAGAGAAAAGACAGTGAAAGATAGGAAGAGACCAACGGTTATAGAGAGATATACTGTAATGATAATGATCTTTGAAAAAATGTTTTATTTCAGATTTGTTATTTCACCATATATCGTATGCCATAGAGCTAGGATTGTTAAAGGGCAAATGCACCATCAGAATGATTTAGGTTCAAAATGAGTGTATACATGTCACCTTTCAAATAAGACCTCCCCCGAACCTGTCCTCTTTAGCACTACTCAGTTATAGCTTACAGACGTTCAGCAAGCTACAGTCCTGAGGCAGCTATACAGGGCCTCCATGCATCCCAAGATGCACTCTGTTTTTGACACCTTCTAAGCACCAGCCTGTGTCACTAGTGCTTAAGAGATAGCAGTAATAGGGGCCTGGGCTCTTCTTTCCTGCTTAGATTTTCATTACTGGCTTTCAATAAGTTGTCACAATTCCCAAAGATTGAACTTCTTCAATTTCCTATTTATATTCCAACAATCCTTGGAAGTTATACTATGTGGCTTGTCTTTTATTTGTAGCTTATTGTTGGGTAGAAACCATTACTTCCTAATTGCTATGAAATCAGTTTGTGCTAATCACTTACAGGACATTGCAACACTTGTGTCAGTTAGCAGTTACTCATGGGAATAATGTAGGACTTATTAGTATGTGTATTCCTTCACTTCCTGTTATCAAGATGCTATCTTTGAGTAAAGAACCTGGCATCATTGAGTAAAGGATCATGTGGCCTTTGGAGAAGTTCCCTAGGTGAGTCTGGTATGTCCATTCCTCCAAATTCCTGAATCGCTCAATTCTGCCATACTATGTAAGTTTTACTTCTTGAAGTTTTATTTGTTGCTTCCAAAAATTGTGATCAAGGATGAGCCAGGAATAAAAATTAGCAAGAAAGGGAAAGCCATGCAGGCTTCTCTGCTACTGCTATCTCTGAATCACTAGTGACCCAGGCTGGTGCTTAGAAGGTGTCAAAAACAGAGTGCATCTTGGGATGCATGGAGGCCCTGTATAGCTGCCTCAGGACTGTTGCTTGCTGAACTTCTGTGAGCTATAACTGAGTAGTGCCGAAGAGGACAGGTTCGGGGGAGGTCCTATTTGAAAGGTGACATGTAAAGGATCATTTTGAACCCTAATCTTTCTGATGGTGCATTTGCCCTTTAAGAGATCATTTGTTTTGGTCCAATATTTTTTAAAGAAAACAAATCCTTTAACGCATATTTTACATTATTGATAATAGAGTATTTGTTTTTGTTCTATGTGTGTATATAACTAATTTGACTGTATATGATATTGATAAGGTTGTTTTTATGCAGCTCTCCAAGTACTATTGTTTTAATAGTCAGTGTGTAGTATAGTATGATACCGCTATGCTTGTCCACACTGTGCTAAGAGCAGGGATGAAGCGGGAGGAGGCTGGAGGCCAAGTGTGGTGAGGGCTGTGTGCACACAGAGAAAGGCGCGACCCAGCACGTCTCCGTCGGGGGGGGGGGGGGGGCAACCATCTGGAATCATAATAAAGGCCTCTTACCGCTGAGGGCTAATTTGGCTAATACAAAATCATGCAAGAATTCTGAGAAATTCACTAAAACCCTGGCATATGGGTACTCATCTGAGAGCAATTAGCAAGAGCTATCCAATGAATACCAACATGAAAGGGTTAAGATATCTTTCAAGAATAGTTGCGTTCTTGTGCTTTAGCCGAAAGCAGCATCAGAATTGGAGGGGGTTAATCGTTTTTCGAATGAACGATTTCAGTAATCAGTCAGCATCGGGCAATGGGTATGACGACCACTGTCCAAGAAAGAAAATTTAGTTAAGATTTTTTTTAAAGAGAAGTATAGGAAAGGGCGAACCACGACCAGACCGGAGATGAGAGTACATGTACATTATGTATAAATGATGAGCAGGCATGACTATGATATAATAGTTCTCGACTGGTGTGACACTGCCATAATATTCATACATGTACTTACCAGACGGGAAAAGAGAGTTTAGATGAGGCACAGTTGGGAAGATAAATGTAAAGGAGGATTACGTGAAGGATATTAGCAGTGCACTCAGGGCAATTCGTCCTTCGCACAAATGCGGTCACCAATCAAAAGTATCATAAGATGGCTGGGTCATCGCACACACCTGACGAGATATATATATATATATATATATATATATATATATATATATATATAATATATATATATATATATATATATATATATATATATATATATATATACATATATATATATATATATATATATAATATATATATATATATATATATATATATATATATATATATATGTATATATATATATATATATATATATATATATATATATATATGTATATATATATATATATATGTATATATATATATATATATATATATATATATATATATATATATATATATATATATATACATATATATACATATATATATATATATATATATATGTATATATATATATATATAAATATATATGTATATATATATATCTATATATATGTATATATATATATATATATATATATATATATATATATATATATATATATATATATATATATATATATATATATATATATATATATATATATATATATATATATATATATATATATATATATATATATATATATATAATATATGTACGTATATATATATATATATATGTATATATATATATATATATATATATATATATATATATATATATATATATATATATATATATATATATATATATATATGTGTGTGTGTGTGTGTGTGTGTGTGTGTGTGTGTGTGTGTTTGAATATGTGTGTGTGGTATTCTAGTATTCTATGAATACATGTTTAGATGAATACATATATACACATACATAATCTATGAGTTTTTCCACTCGGGGGCATTTGCGCTAGTCTTAAGACTTGAGGGATAAGATGAATGACTTTGCTTTCTCAATGCATCATTTAAATAATCACCTCAATTAGAAGATACGATTAATAGGCGGCTTCGGAAATAGTATTTCTAAATTACACGATAAATCCGAGCATGTCCCTACTAAATAGTCCTCTTTGTCACAGCTAATCTAACACAGGACAATGTTCGCAGATGGCATAGAACTACCACACAGCACTAGTAGGCTCTTACCAACACTATTAATCCCATTACGCTGATTCGTTGACATAGGGATCTTTGAATTTCCAGGGCCAATATTTGATGTCGTGTGTGATTGTTGTGCGCGCATGAGAAAGCACGATTGTACAGGCAGCGTGGAGAAAAGTGTTTAAAGCGTGAACAGAATAACTGTCCGCGGTGGAGGATGAATTAATCATTTCTGCAAACGCCTTGTGACGGCTCTCGGTGGGTTCTAATTCCTACAGACAGGGTCAAGTATCGCACGCGCTTATGAAGTAATACATCCACTTCCAACTTCCGGCGACGCTTCTAAATATTGATAGAAGACAGAATTACACCTGCATCTAAGGACAAGGTTCTTTTGGCTTCTCGCGGTACAATTCCAGATTCAACGGTCACAGGGGCATTCCTTATTGCCGACATGTCTAGCGCTTTGCGTTCAGACTTTATAACGTCTCCGGCTGCCGAAGGTCTAGGGTTCCAATTTGGCTCTTGGCGTGTTACCAGTGACTTGCCGTCAGTTGGCTTTGCACTCAGACGTACTCTTGTAGATTCCTACTCGGATGGCCGTCACAGACTGCATGGGTTCAAATCCCGACCTAGGCATGTGAGTAATTTGCCAGTGACTTTGAGTTAGGCGGTGGTTTTCGCTCGGTACTCCGGTTTCCTCCACTACTTACAACTGGCTAGTCACGAATTAGCCACAATATGGCACGAACGTGACGAAAATTTCCAAAATTCCAAATATATTCCCACTGAAATACTCAAGAGTCATTAACTAGCCCAGAAACGGCAGAAATGGCAGTATTTACACTGAAAACGTGACAATTACCGATTTCCAATTACACGTGATTTGTAGAAGAGCCTGTACTTGTCCCAATGACGCAATATTTATAGCAACATGATTAACGGCTGGAAAGCCTCCCTGGTATTTACTATGCGCAATTACCACTCTCACATGATACATCATACCGTGTCCCTGGAATGGGGGAGAATGTCTATTTCAGTACGAATATATATACATTGTAGGCTTTTGAGACCAAGCAAGAGTATGATCAATGGCAGTGTTCTTCAAGTGTTCATTACTGCAATTAGGCTGGTTGGAACAAGTGCACGTCAAGATAGGTTACACTTATATACACAATATCATGGGAAAGATAGCAGAACGCTAGTCGGTAGCATTAGTTTGCCACAGTAGATAACAACAACTTGAGTTTTGAACTTTATCGGATGTAAATAGTAGTAAAACTACCAGAGGGATAACTATTTCGGTTGTGACACAACCTTTTAGAATAACATGCATTTGATGCGTCATACAACTGCAGGAATGATGTACACATATACGTTCAATACATTCACGTTTGGGGCGTCTTACTCGTGGATGGCGGGGTTTCATCTCACTTCTGGTTCAGGGCTAGCCACGTGTTAAGATTGTAGTCAGTAGCACTTAAAGAGCCCATAGAAATTGCCCCGGACATATGTGAACCGTCGATAACACTAAACGTGTCCCGTTTAGTCCATTTCGCGCCGCTGTAATTATTCTAGCAGTGATATTGACTAAGAAATCAAGGCGTAAACACTGACCCCTGGGATATGGTCATTCGTGTTCCATGCCTGTTGACCGGCTTCACTGGAGTAGCGAGCGATAAAGTGCACCTTTATATCAGCTAAGACTGGGGGTGACCTTGCTAATGACTGAACGGTGGATGATGCCCAGCCTACTCCCTTATTGTATAGGCCTGAGAATCGAGAATTATCCCCACCACCCTATACATCACACATGTTATGTGCAAATAGAATTAGTATCACCGTATCACATCCCATACTAAGCAGGGGCGGATCCAGGGGGGGGGGGGGGGGGGGGTTCGACTGGTTCGACGAACCCCCCCTGACTGGTGAGTCACTTTGGATCACCACGCCACCTGTGGACACGCATTAGAACTAGTTGTTTATCCTGCCTCGGTCACAAATTGCAATTGCCTTGAGAAGGCGACAGACTGATTGGTGTCAGACAGGGGCTGGCCGGAGTGGGTGAACATCCAGTTTATCGGGGATTATCTGCTGTCAACAGACAGATTCTAGGTGTTTGATTTGCAGGCTACGAATAATTTGTTAGGTGAGGGGGGTTCGTCGACCTCTTAAACTCCTAGATCATTTGATTCCTGCAAATCCTTTAAAGAACAACTAACCCCTACTAGGCTAGCAGGGAGCTGTATTAGTAATCAACCTCTCTGTAGGCTAGCCACGAATGACTGCACACTAGAGGGGCCCCGACAGAGACAACTAGAAAATAATGAAACATTAATCTACTGTATTTTCTGAACCTGCCTCCCGTTTTGAATAAATTGTTTGTCAATACAGACATATGAATAACCACATTTAAACATAATACAGGTGATGAGGCTTAAAAATCGTGTCTAAATACTAAATTGTTATTTGTTGACTATGTTTAACTGATGTTAGCCTTATGGCATTGAGCATATAATTTGGGTTTAAGTTAAGACTGGCTGGACATGCCTCCAAGATGCTAACATACATGACTTTCCGGCGCCCTTATGTGACTGGCGATGTCTAGATGCATGAAACGAAGATCTAAACATGCTAAGGCTGACCTAAAATTTGGGACTTCAAAATCTCGGAGACTAGAAAATGCAGCACATTATAGCTCATATTATTATTATTCTCACACTTTACAGGGTAGAATATTTGAAACGTATAGAAAGTAGTTTATCATACACAATGATAGAGCATATAATTGTGCTGTCGCCCTAGAAAAGGTCCAAGAAACATGAAAAAAATACAATTGCAGGCGTAGGTATATTCTTAGAAAATAGAAAACTACTTTATTTACCTATTTCACCTTTAATTAGGCAAATTAAACAGAAATTCGTACCCTCATCCCAAGGATGTGCATATTGCTGAACCTTATTAGTAACTACGTGTCGTAAAGATGCATAACCACTAACACGTTAAGAACACGTCGTCTGAAGTTACCTCAGCATAAGTTGCTGTCTCAGTTACTTGATTAAGGCCGTAACTGGTAACGTATGCGTCGTGTGCCGGTTTTGTTGCATACACGTAGGACATTTATAATTCATACCTCTTACTTTTATGTGCTAAACCTATTGTTTACATGACGAGCTTAATTCTATCTGAGAAACGACATAACTAAGTATAAATAAACTAGAAATGTGCATTTCCTTTGTATTAAAGGACTACTGAATGTTGTATTAGTTTTAAGACAAGCACTTTGTGTTTAATTGTTAAAAAGCCTATTATTCAACTGGACAGGCAATTCAATGGGAATAACAGCATGCGCTTTAATGGTTGCTGTTGTTTCTAATAGCGGTATGGTGGGAATATCTAATGGAAGGAATCTCAAAACGAGAGAGAGAGAGAGAGAGAGAGAGAGAGAGAGAGAGAGAGAGAGAGAGAGGTGGCAAAGCTAGGATACCTTTGTTCAAAGATAGTTGTAGTGCATAGAGTCTGTTCCGTATTGCTATGTATGAATATATATATATATATATATAAAAAATATATATATATATATATATATATATATATATATATAATATATATATATATATATATATATATATATATATATATATATATATATATATATATATATATATATATATATATATATATATATATATATGTGTGTGTGTTACAGTAAGACTGTCAAACCAGGGATTTGGCCAAATCCCTAAAGCTTTCAGCGATTTGGCCAAATCCCTAAAGCTTTCAGCGATTTGGCCAAATCCCTGTTTCACTCAGGGATTTGGCCAAATCCCTAAGATGTCTAGGGATTTGGCCAAATTACTGAAATGATGGTCCAGTAATTTGGCCAAATCCCTGAATCTTATTTCAACCAAGTCATATCCAAGATAGGATGTCCTTTCAATGACTTATGTGCATGAATCATCACACTGATTACATATAAGATGTATGATTACTATAATACAACAAAAAATACATTTGAAATGGAAAGTTTTTGCAATACTTAGAAAGGATTCCTACATTAAACCATGGAATTGAGTATATTGGAGTGGTTTTAAATATTAAAAATTATAGGTTTTTGTGCACAGTTATAATAAGCATGTAGGACTCCGTAATTGAGGATTTCTTGACCCCTGGGTCATTAGTTGAGGGGAAGGGGGGTTGGTGTGCAAAATTAATAACATATTAAAACACTTACAATCCTAGAAAATTCTGAACTGTTTTGTTGTTTTTTAAACAATTTTGGTATTGCTTCTTTGGAGTCAGGGGGAAAAGAATTGTGATTGTCCTGGGAGTCGGCCAAATTACTGAGATGATGCTCCAGTAATATGGCCAAATCCCTCATTTTTTCAGTAAAAATAAGATTCAAAGAAAGGCTGTCTTTTTAATGAACTTTATTCCTGATTTATCTCACAGATGACAAATAACATACTATATTATTATCATAACAATCAACAATGCATTTGAAAAGTGAAAAAATAATGTTAATGTGGAAAATTGAAGTAGTACTTCTAAAGGTTTCTTATACCACACACAAGAATTTAGTAAATTTGACAAATATCTACACTATTGACGGTTGTGCTCTACACATAGTGCCCTCTCAGTTATGACAAAGTCAGTATATTTATTGTTGTTTATATGGTACAAAACACTATGTATTTCCTGAATGTTCACTTGTCAAGGAGGATTTCATTTCTTTTTTATGTAAACACCTTTATGTGTCAGAATCATTTGTCCCAGCACCTACCTTAAACTGAATTAGCAACTTCTTAACTAACTAACATTCAGGCTATCTTAACCCTTTATAGACTGGATACAATTCCAGTTGTATGTAATTTCATGGGACTATCAATATTCCAGTATGCAAAGGGTTCAATTATTTATCAACATTTACACTCATCTGGTAACTATATTTCATCAAATCTTACATATCAAAATGAAATAACCAAATGAGCTTATAGGATCAAATTTCCATATTTCCTGTGAACATTTTGGCAATTCTGGTCTGATTTTCAAATAAGATTGATCTTATATTTAGTAAGATATCTGGAAGTGAAAAAAGTCATTGTAACCCTGTTACCAATATTTTCACTTGACTAATTCTTATTTTGACATGTTAAACTGCTATGGCATCTGCTGTTACAAAGTCTCTTTATAACACTTGCATCTGTTTGTTTGACACTGTTTCTTTCCATTACTGCAGTCACAATGGAAAAAACCTTGTCCACCAGATGCTGTTGACTTTAGGGCTTGACGAAGTGTGACAGTGTATTCTGTGTTCACATCAGAGTCATTCAGGATATGTCTTGAAGCCGCTTGTCAAGGGGTGTAGAAGAAGTTAAGGGTGCCTGGAAGCTTGAAGAAGGCTGAATGGTAGATGTATGTGAAGATGGCTGGCTGGTTGCTGATAGAGGAGGTTGACTAGTGGCAGGTGTTGGTGGTAGTTCATTATTGGCAGGTGGTGGTTGGCTGGTAGCAGGAGATAACTCGCTGGTTGCAAGTGGAGGTTGGCTGGTAGCAGGAGATGGCTCGCTGGTGGCAAGTGGTGGTTGGCTGGTAGCAGGAGATGGCTCGCTGGTGGCAAGTGGTGGTTGGCTGGTAGCAGGAGATGGCTCGCTGGTGGCAAGTGGTGGTTGGCTGGTAGCAGGAGATGGCTTGCTGATGGCAAGTGGTGGTTGGCTGGTAGCAGGAGATGGCTCTCTGGTGGCAAGTGGTGGTTGGCTGGTAGCAGGAGATGGCTCGCTGGTGGCAAGTGGTGGTTGGCTGGTAGCAGGAGATGGCTTGCTGATGGCAAGTGGTGGTTGGCTGGTAGCAGGAGATGGCTCTCTGGTGGCAAGTGGTGGTTGGCTGGTAGCAGGAGATGGCTCGCTGGTGGCAGCTGGTGGTTCAATTGTGGCAGGTTGATGTTGGGTGGTTGCAGAAGGTGGCACACTGGTGGCAGAAGGCAGCGATCGTGGCTCATTGGAGGCAGAAGGTAGCACACTGGCTTCAACAGATGCAGACTCAAGGTTGGCAGTGGGAGATGGCTGATGGAGCGCTAGCAGATCCTTTTCAGTTTGAAGCCTTTCGAGAATTTCATGTGGGAGACTAGAAGATGTCAAGCCAATTCTAGGGTCCTCCCCAAACATGGCTTTGTAGGGTGTTTGCTTTATGCCAGCATGATGAGCACAATTCTTCTTTTGCTGAACGGACTTGAGTCCCACTGTCCAGTCCCGGGTATCATTGTCACTCATCCAAGCTACTAGAATGTCCTTAATGTCACCATTAGCTCGTTCAACAGATCCCTGGCTTTGTGGATGTCTGGGCTTGCCATGAACCATAATGACTTCTGGCCACAACTCTATGAGCTCTGTGATGACTTGTGCTGTGAATTCTGAGCCGTTGTCACTCTGAAGGATCACCGATGAGGAGGAAGATGTCTAACAGTTGAAAGGCGACTTCAGCAGCTCTCTTGGAAGCCAGGGGCCGCAGAACGACAAACTTTGTGAGGTGGCACTGGTACACCATGATCCACTTGAACTTGCCTTGCTGGGCTGACTGCATGTCAACAAGATCAACTTGACAACGGGAGTTGAATTCTTTGGACAAAATAGGTTTGACAACAACTCCCTTAGTCATGGGTCGTTTCCTCTTCTCTTGATACACTAGGCAGTAGGCTTTGAAGAGCTCAACAGCATATGTTGTAATGTTGGCATACTTTTGACCGAGATGTTTCAGCATCCGGTCACGGCCACCATGGCCAGTTGCAATGTGAGCTTTGGTGATGATGTCATAGGTGTCTTCTATTGTTGCAAAGTAGACTGGCCGGTCTTCTGGAGACTTTCTCTTCTTGATGAGCTTCTCCACATCACCACACTGAAGTACTTCATACCTGTTTAGGATGTAGTAGTTGTCATGTGACTTGGTCTTAGGAACTTCAGCTGCGTTTTTCAGATCCTCAATGGTCCGAGAGTATACCTCTTTAGGTATTAGATACTTTTGACACTGAGAGTATTTCTCAAATAATTTCTCCCTGAACTTTGTCTCAAGGGTAGATTGTGCCATGTTGCTTGACATGCAAGAAAGAACTGAATGAGCATGCCTTGTACACCCATTATATAGCCATTTCTCCATTGCAATTGCAATCATTTAGCTGGATTATAATCAAATTAACTTAATCTTTGTAGTTAAAGGTATAGTCACAAACCTTATCAGCTTATTTCAGAATGCAATTAAGTGATCAAACTACATCAGAAGATGCCTCCTTGTTTGATTGTTTTGACGATGACACATGAGTGTAGTTATAAATCCCTTTCTGAATGCAGTTATGTCAGGGCACAGAACTTCAATTAAACAATCAGAGAAGGAAAATGCTTTTGATTGTCAATCTCTGATAAACTATAACTAGTATACTGTTTCAGTATGCATTACCATCATTTAGATAATAATAATAATAGTAATAATAATAATAATAATGACTACTACTACTACTACAAAAGATGATAATAATTATAATGACAATTCAATATCACTACTGCTACTGTAATAATAATAATAATAATAATGATAATAATAATTAATTGTAATACTACTACTACAACTACTACTACTACTACTACTACTACTACTACTACTAATAATAATAATAATAATAATAATAATAATAATAATAATAATAATAATAATAATAATAAAATTAATTGTGATACTACTACTACTGCTACTACAATAATAATAATAATAATAATAATAATAATAATAATAATAATAATAATAATGATAATAATAATAATAATATTAAATGCTGGATCATACTATCCCTACCTTAGTCTTTGTAGTTAAGTGTAATGTAACCGATCTTCTCCACTCAGTTCAAAATACAATTAAGGGACCCAACTACAATCCTGATACAAGAAACTTAGTCTTTATAGTTAAATACAATGTAACCAATCTTGATCATCGTAATAAATTGGTTTCTGAATGCAATTATAAATGTTAACTCACAGGACTTCAGATAAACTCCCAACATGCAAGATTTGATAATTTCCCTAAAATGAGTCTAGTAAACTACTACTACTACTACTACTACTGTAATTATCATGAATAATAATAATAATAATAATAATAATAATAATAATGATGATAATAATGATAAAAATAATAACCTACTACTAGTACTACTACTACTACTACTACTACTACTACTACTACTGTGATAATCATCATCATCATCATAATACTTATAATAATAATAATAATAATAATAATAATAATAATAATAATAATAATAATAATAATAGTAATAATAATAATAATAATAATAATAATAATAATAATAATAATAATAATAATAATAATAACCAATACTACTACTACTTCTACTACTACTACTACTACTACTACTACTACTACTGATGCACTGGTGCTGCTCCTACTACCACTATTATTATGTACAAACAATCAACACAGTAATACAGCAACAATCATTGTACTACTACCAC
>OZ012689.1:14055485-14072985 GCA_963942565.1 Maea johnstoni | reverse complement strand
TGTTTTTAAATTTCATTTTTGGAACTTTGAAAGGCTTGCACAAAATACGTCAACACTGAAAATATCATTTCATTGTTTGCTTACTACATGTATCAAATAATTGATTTTATGGGGAGGGCAAACTGATTTAAAATCAAAAGAGACTACTTTTAAAATACTATTTTTGTATGATTATGTTCTTTAAAGATAAGCCTTTTGATACTGCTGTTGTTAACAGTAGTTAACTAATAAAGTAATGAGTATACTTATTTCAGTAGACCGTCAGATTCAATGAACGTAGTAAGACATTAAAATTCAATACGAATGTCTTGTATTTTTCCGTTTAACTACACAACATTTCAAATTACTTTTTTGTTGTTATTTTTCAACATCAATGGAAACGTTGCCGAGAAATATCTAGTTTACATGAAGGTGATAGGATTACAATGAACCTTGCCAGTTTATGTCATCATTGCTGGAGATTTCAAAATGAATAGCCATCTCGTAGTTTATTACGAGTTAAATATGCGGGAGGATCAAAGATCATCATTGGACAAGTTCTGAATTGACCGAACATTCATGCCACGTTAACATTATGTTAATATCAAATTCAATCCTTTCCTGCTCTGCCTTGTTCTCATCATCATCGCCATGTTATGCGTCTTCAATAGTGCCGAGGATAGCAAACTCTGATTTTGGTAGCACTAAGCCATATGCAATAGTAGCTTCTAGATTCCTTTCCCAATCTTGACCCCTCCCATATATCATGCACCCATTCAGGATGTGGGAGTCAGAGCTTAACAGGTATCTGCCGTCCTGGGCCTTGGCCATCTATCTTCCACATGGGTGCAATACTTGTACTTAAATCACACATCTTAGATTTCACCATTCACTAAATGTCAATTAATCTAGTGAATTCATCAGTTATTCAAAAGAAACTCAGCATGCATGCAGCTGCTGCACATTCTTGACTAGATGTCTAGGCTATCTAGGCCACGGATTGTTGAGCTGCATCTATTTCACAAGGTCCCAATACACTGCTTTATCCAGAAAAGTGAATCCTGGTATAGTAGAAGAAATATCAAGTTGCAATGAAAAGTGATTACTACCTATATAAAAGACACCTGAAAAAGCCCGAGCTACTCTGCCAGTTACGGGGAAGTGCAAAAAATAAGTCTAGCCCGTCAAAGTCTGCGTAATATTACTATAAACGAGGTCCAAGCTTCGAATTGGCAGCATATTCAACGGTTATTTTAATAATGCCGTTGAAGTTAGAAAAAAATTATAGTAAAGCACGCCATTTCTAGCGTAATGAACGGCCAGCTGCTTGCGGGGGTCGGAGCTGCTCTCAACTTCCGGTTGAGCACAATCCATAATTGCAGCGTGTAAATGTGCAATTCACACAGAATAGGTGAGATATGCATCTCACCTATTTCTAAATGTGTTTCTTTGCGAGATTAGCAAGGAAATTCATAAATCATGAGCAAAAGAACGATGTGTTCCGTTGGCATGTGAAATAAGTGTTTTAATTGCATACGGTGTTTACGGATTAGGTTCGTGGCTAAGCGGATAGACCGTTCGCTCCACGACTTTTGGTGCGGACGAGGCGGGATCGATTTCCCCTAGGGGAAGGTGACAGATCATATCTCCTCTTTTCTTTTGAGAGAGAGAAAATAAGACATTTTTGTCTGTCCATATCTGACCCAAAAGATTTTACAATTTTTTATTGATGTAAATGAAGAAATCCATACATACACACACATCAAAGTGGGATACACTGTTTAACTGTCATTAGAGAGACCACATATTAGTAACAGGTTGACATTGTGTAACTTTGTAAAATAATAACACACACACACGCACATATGTATATATATATATATATATATATATATATATATATATATATATATATATATATATATATATATATACATATATATATATATATATATATATATATATAGATATATAGATATATACATATATATATATATATATATATATATATATATATACATATATATATATATATATATATATATATATATATATATATATTACATATTTATATATATATATATATATATATATATATATATAATATATATATATATATATATATATATATATATATATATATATATATATAAATGGAATATTATATATATTATATGTATATGTACATATATATATATATATATATATATATATATATATATATATATATATATATATATATATATATATATATATATATATATATATATATATATATATATACTAGTATATATATATATACATGTATATATATATATATATATTTATATATATATATATATATATATATATATATATATAGAGAGAGAGAGAGAGAGAGAGAGAGAGAGAGAGAGAGAGAGAGAGAGAGAGAGAGAGAGAGATTATGCCATACTTTAACTTTAAAAATAGTTTTGAGTAAAAATGATTAGGATTAGATATATCACTGAAATCATATGTCTCCCATCTTTCATAACAGTCGGTTTAATAACCCATGATCTTATTTATGAAAAGGTATATTTGTTACCAAGCTCCTTGAATAATTGATACATAGATTAGGTGGCCCTAAATGTGTGGTCTTAGCGATATTGCTCAGATATGTTTGCCATTATCAGAAATTCCATGGTTTCCGTCCGCAGGTCGGGGTACTTTTCTAGTATCTATCTATCTATCTATCTATCTATCTATCTATCTATCTATCTATCTATATATATATATATATATATATATATATATATATATATATATATATATATATATATATATATATATATATATATATATATATATATAAATATATATATATATATATATATATATATATATATATATATATCCATAGATAGATAGATAAATAGATAGATAGATAAATATATTCATATACACATATATATAAATATATTCATATACACATATATATAAATATACATATATACATATTTACAGTGGAACCTGTCTACATTGAACACTCACGGGAAATGAAAAAGTGTTCAATGTACGCAGGTGTTCAATGTATCCAGGTTCTGAGTAAGTGGAGGTCGGTTGAAATAGAAACAAAATCAAGGGTAATTAGAGAAACATGATCATTTCAGTGCAAAATATACTATGTCTTTACCTCACTTTCTTCATATAGTTAAAAATTTTACATTTTTAGCATTTGAAAAATCTCACCAAACAAAACAGTTAATCTTATGTATCTCATTTGTCCTCATTTTCAGTGAAAAGTTTCAAATCAGTGCAGAATGTTCAAAGTAGACAGGTTAAATGTGGCCTGCGGAAACAAATTTGGTGTTCAATGTTCAAGGTAGACAGGTGTTCAATGTATCCAGGTAGCCTCCCATTGATTTTCAATGGAAGTGTTCCGGGACACGAAAAATTGTTCAATGTACGCAGGTGTTCAATGTACACAGGTGTTCAATTTGACAGGTTCCACTGTAT
Organism: Maea johnstoni; assembly: GCA_963942565.1. Classification (NCBI taxonomy): domain Eukaryota; kingdom Metazoa; phylum Annelida; class Polychaeta; order Spionida; family Magelonidae; genus Maea; species Maea johnstoni. Next base: position 14,069,529 of record OZ012689.1, on the reverse strand, counting down.
ATACATATATATATATATAGTATATATATATATATATATATATATATATATATATATATATATTCATGATATATTATATATATATATATATATATATATATATATATATATATATATAGTATATATATAGTATATATATATATATATATATAGTATATATATATATATATATATACACATACATACATACACATACATAGATTAGGTGGCCCTAAATGTGTGGTCTTAGCGATATCCGGGTGCTCAGATATGTTTGCCATTATCAGAAATTCCATGGTTTCCGTCCGCAGGTCGGGTACTTTTCTAGTATCTATCTATCTATCTATCTATCTATCTATCTATCTATCTATCTATCTATATATATATATATATATATATATATATATATATATATATATGTATATATATATATATATATATATATATATATATATATAATATATATATATAAATATATATATATATATATATATATATATATATATATCCATAGATAGATAGATAAATAGATAGATAGATAAATATATTCATATACACATATATATAAATATATTCATATACACATATATATAGATATACATATATACATATTTATATACATATATATATATATATATATATATATATATAATATATATATATACAATATATATATATATATACATATATATATATATATATATATATATATATATATATATATATATATATATATATATATATTCATATACTATATATATATATATATATATATATATATATATATATATTTACTATATATATATATATATATATATATATAAATATATATATATATATGTATACAAATATATACACTGCGGTCGAGACCGCATGCCACCTGTCTGCGGCTGATTAAAAAGAGATCGTGCCCCCCCCCCCCTGTACTGAAGCACCTCAATCAACATCAATATCCGATTGTTGCACTTTGCCCACCTCCCTCTTTATTGTCATCAGGGCGTGAGGGAATTCTAACGACTGGTGAGGGTATGTCGGTGGTTGGGTCCGGCACTCCTTACTGATGTCGACCGCGTCCTATGTGGCCTGCCCTGAAGTGTGGTCTGAGGCAATGCCAATGACTGCTAGCTGTCTCTTATCAATGTCTGGGTTTGAAACCCTGCTGAGGTATGAGAGAATGATGCCACTGATGTGGGATCAAGCGGCGGATTGGTTGCCCTATCAGCCACGCCTGCCTGCCTATATGCACCCTGGCAGCAACATGGCAGAAAAACTGACAAATAAATGAAAATCCCAAATCTTGGTCTCAACGTGTTCTTGCGCAGGGTCTACCAACTGCAATATCGCATGCTACACGCATGCAATACCTTCACTACCCCAACCCCAAGTATACTCGTAGCATTAGGAAATCACGAACAAATATGTAAATTTTTAGCGTCATGGTTGATTGTTAACCAGCATTTACCAATGATTAAAGGTTTCGCATCGTTTTTCTAGGGTTGTCCTGCCACTGAAGAATCAGTGATATTAATATTTCATATTTTCCATTCAATAATTTATATAAATATTTTCTCTGAGAGCAATGTAACTGCCAGCAGACTCCCCGCAGGGCTTGTGTAAGATAAAAAAAAATATATATCATTAGCGAGCAATCATTAAAGCCGTAAATCAAAAAATCTAAGGCGTCTGCCAAGGAGTTTAACAAGGCATGCCTGGCATCTAAAGTCATTTTTCAGCTGATTATGTATTTGAACCTTAGTATGAAAATATCATTATTGAAAAAATAAGTCTATATCCCAATATTGTGAACAAATATTTTAAGCACATATTTAGGAATAGTCAGTGCCGACATTTAATTCCTGCACCAAATGCCTGGGCATCATACACTTCCTGGGCCTGCTTGCCACCAGTCTCCTGGGCATGCACTGCTGGCCTCACAACTGAACGTGACTTTGATTCGCAAGCTACGTGGGTAATTGATGTGATTGGGCTATATTTTGACATGATATCCACGGATGTGTCTACCACCAGGCACTGGAAGACGACCGGTCTATTGGTGCAGGAATTAAATGTCTATACTGTAGTTGGACATAATATAGCTGTTTTATTGGTATTTTCATCACACAACTTTATCTCAGCTATTTAGTTGTAACCTAGAATGAAATAGGTCGTTCTTCATTCATGGTCCCCTAGCGGCCAATTTAGATAATATGTGTGTATGACCATAGTCTTCTAGTGTTCTGTAGATGAATTGAAAGTTAGAGTACATTTGGAAACTAAATATATGTTAATAACTCCCATTCACCAGTTAATAAGTTCGGCTTTTTGGAACTGTTGACCGATCATATTATTTCTCTGTGTAACAGTTTACAAATATGACATCCCTGTGGGGTGGCCAGCATGATGATCTACCCCAAGTGAGCATTGTCACCTGGTTGGCCACCCCACAGGGATATCATATTTGTTTTATTATACCGAAGCAAACAAGCGCCCACTTTCCCGGGCACGAAAAAAAACATGACAAGTTGTAACCTACAAAACTAACTTGAGCAGTGCAATATCTGAGAAGCTGGTTTACCGTGCTGACCATGTTGGGATGTCATATTTGCTTTGTTATACCGAACAACCGCACCCCTGCCCAATTACTCACCCCCGGGCACCCAAAATCCATGACAAGTTGAAACCTACAAAAATCACTTGGGCAGCGCAATATCTGAGATGCAAGTTTACCGTGCTGACCATGCTGGCCTACTTACTGTAAACCTACTTTCGTCTATTAGGGATCTTGAACGTTTGAGGAACTGCGTTCTAAATATACAAAAGATTTGGGCCATCTCTCTAAACCAATCAGAATACAGTATCTTCAAGTGAGGTATAATAAAGACACTTGTCTTCAGGCACAATGGCATCATAAAATCAATTCTCATGGCCACATTTAGTTGTATAGAACGAGTGTGCCGGCAGAAGGATTCAACCGGATTCATTAAAAGCTTCTTGAATGTGCTTGCAGACATGCGATGGTGTACTGTTGATATGGTGCGAAGTTTAATTTTTTTTTTGTTGGGGGGGGGGCTGATTTTTGTAGTTGTTGTTCATTTACACGATCGAAACTTAGCATAGGTGTCTTGCACTGTTTATTTATTTAAATGTTCGTATTAAAATGTTTTTTTTTTTAAATTCTTTTCTACTTTATTCCTGGGCTAAATCCATAGCAATGAAACTTATAGAAATGTCAATTCTTCAAGTAAACGTATTAGATTTAGGCAAACTGAGGACTCCGAAAGGGACATAGCACTCATTTAGTACTTCGGAAAACATTTAGATTGATGTTGAACGAAGAATAAATGCTTGAATTTACTTCTGAAAAGATGTCAATTAAGGGTCATTTTTTTGAAAATACATCTTAAAACAGTTGTTATTTGTTTTTTCAAAACATGCAAAGTACATGTAATGTAGGGCTAAAATTCATGTCAACTAAAGGTACTGGGTTCTGCATGTTATGTCTTGTGGTTAATCTGTGGAGCTAATATTATTCTAGTTTCTTTCCACATAAAAAAAGTTTTTTTTGTAAATTTATCAAACAATTGCATGACTATTCTATGTGTTTACAGACTTCTCACGAAATGGGTACAGACGCCTGTGGCCATAACATGTGATAAAGTCTTGGGTGCCACTTCTATTCAATGATGTGATCTATTATCAACAAGGAAATAATTGTGTGATGAATAACAGGGTAACGATCGAAACAAAAACGCTAGATTAATCAACGTAGCCAGGGATGTTTTTCATCAAAATAATTCTAACAAATGATTGTTTTACTACATGAGGGACCATTTAAAATGTATCCAGCGAAAGTGGAGCACTCTAACCAAGACAAAGCTCTGGCATGATACAAATGAGTAGAAATTGTCCTTTGTATCTTGTCTGCTGACGTAATCTTTCAAACTTCTGTTAATGATATCACAAATGTCATGCTCCCTATACCTGTGTACTAATATGTATTTTGATTGAAAGCATGCTAATGTATATACGGCGTCCCATTACTGGTTGAAAGGGGTATTCTTTCATTTCTTAATGTAAAAGGTTGTGATATACATGCGCACGGGGTTGCTCAACGTTCTAGTATACCAATATATTAATATGTTCCGGATGACTTTCTTATGCAATCAAATATCTTGTCCACTGATTTTATTTCTTGGGCTTTTAAAATGATTTGATGGACCTTTGTCCTTATTGTGGATAGTAGCTCAGTTTGGAAACACTCATTATGTTTTTGATTTGGTTTTCGCTGGTATCTAACATACTAACAGGAGAGAACTTTTGTGATGCTCAAATAATTCCTCATCGGGAGGCCTGTGACTTAATGTCTACTTGGTACAGGCTGAATAGTCAAACGAAATACCCGTTAAGCAACCTTAATAAAAGCTCTTGAGCACACGTTCTTATAGTATGCTATTGGTTAGTCTTTGGTGATTATGATTTTTAATGCCATTCCATAGCAATATATTTGCCCCCAGCGAGTGACTATCAAATAACAATTCTAAAGTATGCATGTTAAGTATCTGTCAGTACTTTATCCTATTAAGTCTGAAGTTATCCTTATCAATGGAATTCTAAATTGTAACCTTTTACAATGATTTGTCTCTTTTATGAGCATTTCCCAGAATTTCACACTTTGAATTCATATGATGAAAATATCAAATTGTGTGCATATGAATATTCAAAAAATAAATATGAAAAAATCACAAAAATCTGTTTTTCTAATTTGACATTTGCATGATATTAGCCCAAAACAACTATGTCGCACCATTTTAATACTTCCCGCATTGTAATATTCGTTAACCTTCAAGATACCAATCATGACGCTATTCATTTTCAGCTACAATGTAATAGCAATCCATGTAGATCCCCCATACAAGAGTAAATATACAGTGTCTGGGATATCCAACATTATTATAGGTCATTTTGTTATTCAATAGAGGTACGTATCTGTGCGTGCATAAGTGGCAAATAGATTTACGATACAACATCAATAGCTTTGACCAACCAACTTGTTATTGAAGCCCAAGAGGAGTTATGACAGTGGCTTATTTGATAGAAGCGCCACTTACCTCACTAAGAGATCAATAGGAATCGCCCATCGGCCACTTTGAGTGCAGGGCCAGACCAGAAGAACTTTGTAATCTGAGATGACACACATAAAGTACTCGCTGGAGTACCTTAATAGAGCACCAGAGACGTGTATGTGCCAGTGCTTAAAATACGAACTCCACTATAAACCAAATCCACCTTGCATAAAGTTGTCTGTACCTGGAAGACCTAATTAAGCTTTATGTGAAATCAAGGCTAATAAATCGCTTTTAGTGGTAAGTTCTTCTGCTCTAAGTGACCAAGCCTGTAGTAAAATATAGGATTTATTCTAAAAAGCCATTGTAAAGTAATTATTTTATAACCTTCCATGGTAATGTATGAGCATGTCCTTTTATATATATATGTATATATATATATATATATATATATATATATATATATATATATATATATATATATATATATATATATATATATATATATATATATACATATATATATATACATACATATATACATATATATGTATATATATATATATATATATATATATATATATATATATATATATATATATATATATATATATATATATATATATATATATATAAATATATATATATATATATATATATATATATATATATATATATATATATATATATATATATATATATATATATATATATATATATATATATATATATATTTATAATCGCTATATACCTACGTAAAATAGCCATTCTCATATGTTTGTGTACATTTTCCATCTTATAGTATTTGTAACAATGGGAAATTCAGCGTTTTCTGGAGAATAATCAGTGCTCAAAATATTATCTCTACCATGAACCAAACCCACCTTGCATTCGGTTGTCTATATCCGGGAGACCTAAGTAGGCTTTATGTGATATTTGGGCTAATGCATCGCTTTTAGTGGCAAGGTTTTATGCTTCAAATGTCCGGGCCTATAGTGAAGTATAGGATTTATTCTAAAAAGCCATTATTAAGACATCTTTTATAACCTGCCATGACAATGTAAGAGTCGGTCCCATTTTATATATCTATACTTGTCTTTTACCTAGGGACATGTAGAAAAGCCATTCTCACATTGTGAACATTTTTTTTTCACTTAAAGTCTTTGCAACAGTTCTGACTAATGATGATATATTTAGCGATTTCTGTAGAATTGTCATCAAGAATTATCCATGATTATTGGCACACAGCATGAATGCAATAGTGTAACTTGTGTATGATAATGATATATTCTAGTTCTAAAATTATACCAATTAAGTATACTGATAAGCATGCTGGGTTAAACACAAATCAGATAATATCTTATCGTTTAAAAGATGTAAAAGTTAGGCTACTAGTCCGATTTACACTGGCCGGAAAGCATCAAAAATGGGCAATTATCAATATGTCTAAGATGCCAAAATGATTCTTTTTGATACTTGGGATATGCAGTCTATGACAGAAAAACAATGTTTTAATGAAAATATTTGACCGCCAAATGACTATGAACTGTGAAAAAATATATATTTTGGCCTTGTTTTTCAGGCATTTAGGAAGAGTAAATATAAATTCTAAAATTATAGCAATACCGTTTTAATACTCAAGTCAATATTTTCAAAAATATTTTTTTGAAAAAGGCACATTTGAAAAAATTAAATGGAGCATGAAAAAATAACCACATTTCAGCTCAAATAACAAGACTACCAATATCAACAGTCAAGTATAACCATGCCCATTACAAAGATCTTTTTAAGTGGATATGATTCTAAAAAGGCCTAGGACGATATCTCCTTTCTGAACTACAATGTATGTTACGGTCAATTTTAGAGTTTCAAAATGGCCGCTGACCTTTGCGGCCATTTTGGATAAAAGTGTTGGTGGCCACAAAATTAGCCACAACATTGTCTAGAAAGAAGATATTGCCCTGGTCTCTTTTTAAAATCCTATCTACTCAAAGAGCCCTTTGCAATGAATATTGTTCTACCCAATTGTTATCGATGGTTGTCTTGTTATTTAAGAGAATGTTGTTATTTTTTCAAGCTCCATTGAACTTTTTCAAGAATGCCTTTTTCAAAGAGATCTTTGTGAAAATATTAACTTCAGTATCGATAAGGCATCGCTATTATTTCAGAATTTTTATTTTCTCTTCCTAAATGCCTGAAAGAAATGGCCAAAATATTATGTTGTGTTTTTTCCATAGTTCAAGGTCATTTGAAGATCAAATTTTTCTAACAAAAGCAATATTTTCTCTCATAGACTGCATATCCCATTTATCGAAATGAATCATTATGGCATCTTAGACATATTGATAAGTGTCCATTTCAGAGGCTTTCTGGCCTAGTGTGATATATTGATTCTTGGTCATATTGGATGAAAAGAAAAAGTGTTGTATTACATTGTGTGTCTTGGTACAAAATCATCTCAACACATTTTCAAGCTGAACGGTAAATAATCGAAGAATGCTTTAACTCAAACGAACAACAAACATAAAGAGTTATGTAAGAAAATCAAATTAAGAAATAATGCATTTGATTTATGATTTTGGTACCATGACATTCCTCATATTCAAGACCATTTGAAGTAGCGCAATGGTCTACCTGAGGTCGTTCTGGACGTTGCGTCGAGGCACAATGCATGCCTTGATATTAATAACTTATATATAAAGCATCAAGATTGATATTATACCATTCACTCAAACACATACTCGTACTAGGAGGCGTTTAGTGTTAGTTTTGATTTTAATTTATTCCCTTCCCTAGTTTCAATTAACTATTCATCCTACACATCGTACTGACTTAAAACATGAATACCATCCCATCAGGGTGTATGATGTCATGGTTAAATACTCAAGAAACATGTAGAGTGTATTTAAATAGGGCTTACCTTCAAACATATGTAAGGGACCATCAGATTTCACTACAGTAAAGGAAAGAGAAAGAGAGTAGGTATCTTTCTCTAACATCAACATCTTAAAGTCATTTCATTCTGACATATTTGAAAATTTGATAAAAATTCATATGATAACTTGCACTGTCATAATTTAATGAAATGACTCTTTGCTTTATACTGCACCGAGCGAAAGATATACCAATTCAAACAAATCTGCTAAAGTTTGATATATACAATGCATGTTTTAGGCGCCAACTTTGATGAAATTCAACGACGGCCGGAGAGCACAAAACAAAGAACTCTCTCTTTGTGATCAAGTCTATATGAACTTCTGCGCTAGTTGGTCTCAGAGGTGTCCGTAGTGACTGCCTGTACATTCACAGTTGCTCTGAATATGGGGAAAAGGTTCCAAGGGTTTTAAATGAACAAAATACCTTAAAATGAACCTATATTAACAATTTTCCCTATGAGCCACCTTTAATGTTGAGTCATTCTATGGGTGTATTTAGCCTTATGTTAAATGCCTATTCGTATTCAAAGCGTATTAACTCATTTCATAGTCAACCAATCGTCTATGCTTTATTTAAAGGGGTTTTCGTTCGTGATTATTTCACGTGTTTTATGGTGAACTATTGCCCTTAACATTATGTTATTTATCTCAAACAAATCACATCTGGTGCATGGAAAGAACTGCTTGATTAAGGAAGAAACATTATCAAGACTTTGAGAATGGAATGTAGTCTTCGCCTTTGATATGTGGAACTTATTTAATGAAATTCAATAAAAAGTGCCATAAACTTGAAAGACGTCAGACGTGCTCAATGGTGGGGTGGCGAGAATGACATATATTCAATCATTCTCTACTGCCGGTGGTAAGGGATAATAGGTTTTTGCGCTACTGGAGGATTAGATCAATTATATCTGCATTAGCGGGCTTATCTGTGCTTACCCAAGCCTCTTTGTGACAAACACAATGATTCCGCGTTATTTCTGAAGAGATTGCAAGAGAATAACGCTATTACTTTGTAATCGATAACAGAACGTGACTCTATCAAATAAGAAGAGTCAGTTGATATTGGCTTGAAGTAAAGACGTACGGCGGGACAGGCACGTAACTTCTCAGCTTTGAATACCGATATCGGAGCAAAGGAGCTCTTTATAAAACATGGCTGCTTCTAAACTAAACAGGATCTAAGCAAGAATTATTCTAGCTTCACAAATATTTATTGGACGAAAAAAAGCAAAATCTATACGCAGTGATTACACATGTACTTGTATTCTGGGTCGCACGAGTAACAGAATGTCCCGTCTGGTCTTACGATATAACTCAGTATACTATATGTATTTCGTAATTAGTGTTGCCTTACCTATTAAGGACTGAACATATATTTTAAGGTCACTAGAATAAGCCGTATGTACCATATCTTAGTATAAGCATATTCTTAAAGTTGTTTTGCTCAGTTATCTTAAACTAAACGCTTTTGTTTTTTCTTGAGCTTCACAATAAAGAAATTCATCATTATACCTGAAGTATATCGTACTTGCGTGACTCTAACATGGTATAAATAAATGGTGCAGCTTTTTTGTAGATTGTATGTGTACATAGTTATCTATGGTACAACTTAGAGTATGAGGAGAACACAGGGGTTAATTTCGTTTACAACCCTAGCAATTTAACTCCTTGTTTTGCATTACAGGATTACACTTCAGTTACTGAGAAGCGCCCAACTTTATATGACGATGCAACTGCCATGATATTACATCAGCATAAACACATTCCAAAACTTCAATTTCTGCAACATAGTGAGCATTGTCTTTGCATCTCAAATTATCGAATAATGGGTCATTTAATGTTGTTTTTTTGTGATAATTCAGGTAATTTGCATTGTCCTTTATTGTTTTTTTACACAACGCATAATTAAGGCACGGCGCCCTCTTTTTACCCACGCGATCTTTGCACTCGCGTGGTACTCACCCACATGTTTTGACACTCATTGACATTGATCCGATGCGTAAGCACTGAAGGTGTTCCGACTGATGAAATAGGAACGATACTCGTAAGCTTGTCGAATCAAGTTTACTCTCAATATTAATACCGATTATACCACTTTCACTTGACTAGGTTGATGGTCATCAGCTGAGCTTCTGAACTGTACCGATACTATACATTGCCGTAATTTCATCAGGCCATAAGTACGCCTTACTGGTCACCTGAGTGCAATGGCAATGACGTCACTTCCTCATTACACCAACCCAGGCCTTGACCAGTTCACAACCCAAGTACATTAACTATGCTATCTTCTCCCCGCTTATCATAGTTTGAATTAATATTCCATTCCTTTTTTACCTTGCAGTTAAAAACAACTATCAAAGCCTCTGTCAGCGACTCGGGTGTTTCAACATTGCCAGCCATGAGTATACTACCCATGCGCTAGGACAAAGGAAAGCCACGTGTTGGATAACGATAAAATGTCCTAATAGGCATGTGCCACTATGAATATAGGTAAAATAAAACATGCATATTGTTTCTTCTTCATTAATATGTTGTAATATGCACATACATGATATTAATGGACGATGAATTCAAAGAAACTGCAGATGATCTCTCTCAATCATCAATTAAAAAAGCCCTATGAAAGTATCTTCTCTGATTCCAAGCAAGTTGACAATATAAACTAACACATCACAGTTCAGCACAGACAAATATATGCATAACGTTTTTACAAAATGCTACTTCCGTATGTTTCCTTTGACGTCATGTGGTATCAATTTTAAAGCACATCCTGACTGGCAATCGTTCCTTACAGTTACTTCCACTAGCACAACAGAGCTATTTACTATTGAACCAGAAAGGCAACATAACTGCCGCTGAGACACCACTGCGTCAGAAGAAGTGCTGTGGGGTCATTCGGTGCAAGCTTTCTACAGGCCTGCTAAGTCTTTTCCAATAGTACTCGCGCTCCATCACTTATGGTGTAACTTGTCAAAGTATCCCCACACTTAAAAGCTACACTGCCTCTCCTGCAGCTGATGCAAAAACATGCAGTGAGTTTATAAGCTCTCGTTGATATCGTAATGAGGTTTTGGAAAGAGCTTGTGCTTATGCTGAGTGTCGGTTGGCAGGTTATCACTTCAACTATTACGTGCAACAGGAAATAGAATGTATTTAAATGCTTGGAGGTGTTTGCAGTTGTGCATTCATCCTTGTGTCGACACCTTGAAAACACCACTGCACTCGGTGGGTTAACTCAATATTCACATTCTCTACCCAAGTGAGGCATGTGCATGTTAAACTTCGTAAACCAAGTACAAAGAATTGTGATAATATGATATTGCTACATCAGGTTTCTCTCATCTTATAGAGAATTGTGAACATTATTGGGGGTACGTTGTGCAAATTAATTCATCATTCTTTTATGATTTATAAATTGAACCACTTTCATTATATTATGGAACAAAAGCATACGGTGTAGAAATCAGATAAAACCTTCAGCAAACAGCAACGGTCAAGATCAATGTACAAAGATTGTTCATAAGTCATAAGTATAGCGAAGAAAGGGACATTTGTAAATACTATTGTCTTTTTGGTACCAGATACGGTGACTGTTGACAAACTGGAACAGTGCAAACTTTGCCAAGATTTGTCAGTAGGGTAATCCTCTCTGAGTCCAATAGCTGGCGCCCTCAGCACTCTATCAAGCTGACTGCATACTTCCTGCTAGCTATTTCCTCCCATATGTGTAGAGAATGCCAGCGATCTAGGTCTTTCTGTCCGCAGTTCGCACTTGATAGACATATTGACTGAAGAGGCAAGCATCACTGTTTTGCATGCTACGTGCTTTTATTAGAGAGCTGTATTTATCCAAAAGACAGAAAATACTCTACTCTAGCGCTTGCTAGTCATGCGCAGAAATAAAGTGTGGAGACATGCGTGTGTATATATATATATGTATATATATATATATATATATATATATATATATATATATATATATATATATATATATATATATATATATATATATATATATATATATATATATATATGTATATATATATATATATATATATATATATATATATATATACATATATATAAATATATATAAATATTATATATATATATATATATATATATATATATATATATATATATATATATATATATATATATATATACACACATATATATATATATATATATATATATATACATATATATATATATATATATATATATATATATATATATATATATATATATATATATATATATATATATATATATATATATATATATATATATATATATATATATATGTATATATATATATATTATCAAATGTCACAATAATCATATGTCACATTGTTTCTGACTGGTGCGCTTTGAATGAGATCATGAAGAAAGTATTGTCAACTGTTCAATCATACTGAGTCAGGATTTCTAACGTCTCGTGTTATTGCTGTCTCACAAATGTCTTTCATTCCCATTGTAATTGCAGCTCTCTGTCGAAGTGAAAAAGTTGCAGTATTGCTAGAATCATGCACTGGAAAAGTTAGCCATGACAATTGCTCCAAGCGTTCCTTTATTGCTGCAAACTTTCACCTCGCCTCAGAATTGCAAATGTATTTCCATAATATCTTTCGTTGTTTACGAGGGACATAGCATTCTATATTTTGTCTAAATCGGCAGTTGGGTAATGTGTTGACAGTTTCACACCTGCTTCCCTATTAAATTATTGAGGCTAGTCCCATAGAGCAAATTAGGAATAGTTCATACAGTGTATATGCATATGTTATTTCATTCCTTGTTAGTGTAAAGCTTCAAATGGAATATTTATACGTTGGTTTGGATCAGACAATTATAGAAATACATTTGATATATGATTTCGGCTTCTAAAATTTCATTTTGGATCTTGGCTGGCTTACCAGTTCATAAAAAAATGTTGATTATGCTGTCAAGATAATCTAGGCATTTTTTATCGGGGCTTGGGAGAGACAAGGTACAAGTGGGTATAAGCTTTGACGTTAATGGAGATCTTATAACAACCGTTTTATCATAGGGTGTAAGGTTTCTTGAGTTTCAGATATTAACATTACAATTTTTTTAGATACCCCCTATGTTTCTGTTTATGGTTAATTATTCATTTTACGCAGCCAATCTATATTGTAAGAGATGTGTAGGATATAATAGTTATTGCTTCATTCTAAGCAGTATTTATCTTCCCAAAGAATGCTCCCTCCTCTCAAAGCTTCAACTTTTGCAACTTTGTTTATTCCGCGATTAATACCAAGGATACAGACCGTTTTAAACCATTAAGCGTGTCTTAAATTGTTTAAAATGTGAACTTTAAAAGGGCTGCCTTATCATCAGCATTCTGTGATAGTTTGATTATACAACCCATCTGATTTATATTCCTTTTAATTCATCACTGCCCCTGACTACTTCTGCCAAGATTTCTGAGCAAATGATGAAGATGTGCACATGTAAGGCGGGGGTGGATTGCCCTGCCTGTGTCCACAAGATAGAGTAATGTTTGTGAATTTGTTTCACTCTTGAGAACGATTTGTTTTGGTAGAGATTTACCATAGAAATAATATTTCCACTTCAGTGAATAATATTAAACAAATTTCAACAAAAGCTCATTCTTAAATACCATACCACCAAACGAAGTCCAGTATAACTAAAATTCCTTCTTTATTCTTGACCTCGCACGGGTGTATAGTGTAGGAATTGATCAGGGGTCAGGGGTGAGGGATGAATGTGGTCATACAGTGCCTGGCCCAGTCAGCAGCCAAAACTGAGGTGGTAGGGCTCGGGTTATTTTCCTCTGTAATTAGTTTGTTTACCTTTTAACCCATTAACACTCAGAGCAACCAACACAGGCCTGACAATTTTGGAAATATTTTACCTACAGAAGCATTTTCTGGACAACATTTGAAGGAGAATTGTTGATCAGAAGCCATACAACAACTCTCCTTCAAATATTTTTTTAACGTTTGCTTTATTCCTAAGTTATTTTCAAAAGTATGGGAGTAGCAGACGACACTTTCTAGAGTATCTCTAAGTGTGAAT
>OZ012689.1:14000762-14055285 GCA_963942565.1 Maea johnstoni | reverse complement strand
TACTCAAATTCTGTATGTATAGATATTTTGAGAAATATTTCACTGAAAGTTGGTGATCCTGTTTAGTTTTACAATCCATCTTCAAATAATCTTCAAATTATATTGAATCAAACTGAGATTTTTTAGAAGATGACAGACCATGCACACACTCCAGAAATGAATGGTTTAAATGAATGTTTGTAGTGTTTTAGTACTCATCTGCCATGGATCCGCTCATTCAAACCCTGTGATTGCGATCGCGGTTTCTAGCAGTAGTTTAGACGATCCTACCGGATTGCAGTTTCTACCAAGACACACACACACACACACATATATATATATATATATATATATATATATATATATATATATATATATATATATATATATATATATATATATATATATATATATATATATATATATATATATATATATATGTATATATATATATACATATATATATACATATATATATATATATATATATATATATATATATATATATATATATATATATATATATATATATATATATATATATATATATATATATATATATATATAGAAGCAAGTCACATACTCTCTCTCATGTTGACAACCCTGGGTTTCATGCTTGTGCAATCCTCAGGCCATATCATGTATATCATATATTTAAGAGGGTGACTTGTCCTTAATACTAGCCAAGGGGAAAAAGAGTGAGTATTAGTTAAACTGCTCACCTTTCAGTAGTCAGAGCAAATTACATATGCTCCATCAGATTTTAGGACAATTTTATGTGGAGGACAGCAGTCGTTACTGCTGGTTTCAATACATTAATTTACTAGGAGATATGGAATCTCTTTCTTGAGATTGTAATTTTTCGTTGGAGGGGGGTCATTTGGTCTTGATATTGTTTGATATAAGTTGCATTTTCTGACTTGGTCGTCATCATAGATCTTATCAGTTCTTGAAGGAATATAACTAGACGTGTTTGTATTCACAAGTCACTTGCTTCACTTTCCCTCTCTCTGTTGGATTCAGGTGTGTCAGTTTGCCATTTCGATCTTGTAAGATTTTGGTCCCCTTGCGATATTTATGACGAAGATAAGGCTCTCAAAACTCACCAAGACCTTCTCCTACGATGATGTTTTAGTGAGAATTCGGCTTTATAACAGAAACTACTCTAATCCAGAAATATCGCTACAGATGTACTGTTTACGATGTCTATATGGCTTAATTCGTTAGGGTTTACACGGTCAATACATACTCGTTTGGAAGGTTCACCACAAACTTTGATTCTAGGCTATTTAATTGGGTTTGGCTACCATTTGGAACGTATGATAAGAGTCATTGAATTGAGATACGTCATATTTCAAGGGAGGCCAAATATGAAATTCTTTTAGTTTTGTCGATAGGTTTTATTTTACAAAATGGTCACATTCTTACCACATTCCCTCTGAATTTGACCTTCTGGCAAGATGAAAAAAATGGATAGCAGGATTAGCAGTTTCAGATTATGATATAAGCAAAATAGAATAATAGATTTGGGAAATAAAAAAGCCATCGACCAAATAATCATATTTTGTAAAGTTTGCATTTATAAAGTAAAAATCACTGATAAACTCCCAAGCCTATTATATCTCCAAAAATCTGCTAAAGAGGACTTACGGTCAGGGGAAATACAAAGCAAGGGTATGAACAAAGTGGCGCATTTTGAAAAAGATTGGTCTTTATTACACGATATTTGGAACTTTACAAACGATAGGTACAATTTAGACATAATACTATGTTTCTTATCATTATGGGTGTCCGTGACTTTTATTTGTTTGTCTGTCCTCAACCAATGTACTGATCTAATGTAATAAGTCTGCGGATATATACATAGTTGTTTAATTTTGAAAAATCTCTTTACTTTTTTATTACTGTGTTTTGTTGAAGAGAAGATAGATTGATAAACAAAACATTATTTGACATACAAAGGGTGGGTTTAACTTGTGACCTGCCATAGGGGTCTCATGAGATAGACTAAGTATCTCTGGACAGTAATTCTTTCGGACCAAAATCAGATACTTAGCCATCCATAAATACACCCTCATCCAAAGAGGACTTCGCAGAAAATATCAGGAAATCTGCCAGAATGAGAGATTCATATGCTTATTTATCCCATGTAACTATATATATATATCATTTATTGACTGTATTGAGATACAAAAATGATGTGTATACTATATTATATGTGTATCGTACAATATACTAGAGACACAGTGCTCTATGTTGTTAAATGTCCCTATACGTCCCCAAAACGATGTTTAAATAGTGTAAGTCGTGTGCAAATAATAACAAATAATGGTTTTGAAATATTAAAGACTCTGTCTGTTGTGAACAATGATATGTGTCCCTGTCTAAATTATGCATAAAACATGTTTAGTGAAGTATTCCTTCAAATGCACTGCACTGCACCTCTCTCTGTGCATCACTCCTTGGGGACGCAAGCCCCAGGGGAGTGCTAGGGGGCTGGTAACAATGTGGAGCTTAAGGGAAAAAGTTACGAGCATAAACATCGTACATGATGAGCTTTTTTTCTTAAAATAATTGCATTTCACCGATGAAAGTGTTTCATATCAGATCTGCCATACAATGCACTTACCGTATTGGAGATATAATCAGTCTTATGTCTCTATGCATCGACCCTACTTGCAGTAAATTATAGCCGGCGCTTACATAAGTAGTACTCAGCTAATATGTTTTAATAATAGATTATTGTGCTGCACCAAAGAGCAAATACCAGCATATAAGGAAGTGTGGTTTTTTTTGGGTTGCTAACCCCTGATGTACATGTATTAGATGGCAAATAGGAATGTCTCTAACAAGAGTAAAGAACTAAATCTTTTTAGAATGTGATAAATATGTTTGATTAGTTTGAGAGTTTCATATATCAATCTATCTGTACATACATACACAAATATGCACACATAGATATATATATATATTATATATATATATATATATATATATATACATATATATATATATATATATATATATATATATATATATATATATATATATATATATATATATATATATATATATATATATATATATACTTATTTGTATGTATGTAGTATATCTATCTATCTATCTATCTATCTATATATATATATATATATATATATATATATATATATATATATATATATATATATATATATATAAATATACATATATATAAATATATAATATATATATATATATATATATATATATATATATATATATATATATATATATATATATATATATATATATATATATATATATATATATATATATATATATATATATATATAAGCACACACAACTGTGTCAGTTGACCACGCCTCTAAAGTGACCACATTTTCCAGAAAGTTGAAAGGTAACGTGATGCGTTGATACGTTCCAGAGCCCTTATTGGAATAGATTAGGTGAAATCCTGAAAATTATTTTCTAGTTTTTGAGAAAGATAATTATCTAGATGCAAGCATACCTGCCTTTCTATCTGATGATGATTCAGAAATTAATGACAGTTCACAAATGTAAGAACAACAAAAATAGTTCTACCAAAACCTGTATCCCTCTAAAAGCACAATTCCACTTGAAGGTTCAGAATACTTTAATCTGCTACAGGACATCCTCACATTGGATTACTAGCAAAAGACTGGATTAGACAAACCTTCCCGTACGAAATGTTCCCACTATTTTACTATAGGATTCCTAGAGGAAATGAGGACCGGGAATCCTATCTGTATTTTGTATGCAAATGAGCAATTTCCTAGTGAATTTCCCAGGTTTTGTGCTGCTCTTTCATGGATCATTTCCTATTCTTTTCCAAGCTTGTGTAGGGAATGACTATGGCCTTCCCCTACCCATCCCATTGGTTTCCCATTCATTACCTAGATAAATCCGAAACCCTCCCTACATCCTCCCAGACATATCCCAGCTTGTATGGGGAATGGCTATGGCCTCCTGCCTACTGATCCCATTGGTTTCCCATTCAACCTAGTCATTTCCAGATTGTTTGCAAGCCCTACCCGCTTCTTCCCAGGCATCTCATAGTGTCATATTCCAATACTTTTCCTGTACTTTCCCAGCTAGTTCCTACAGCACCTTAGTAGGAAAATCTCCCTGGTGCATTAAATTAAAGAACAGTATTTTTCTGGGGAGGGACTATCAATATCAATCACATAATCAGTTAATCACTTATGAATATTCATAAACAATCTATTGAAATAAATTAATCTTTTACTGTTTATGGATTTGTAGAAGGCAGAAGATGACAAAATAGGCATTTATTAATATTAATGAATGATTTATCAATATCAGGATGTAAATAATGATATTAATAAATCATTTATTAATATTAACAAATACTGAGCATTTATTAATATTAATAAATGATTTCTTGATATTAATGATTCATTTCTTAATATTAAGAAATCATTTAATAGTAAATCCATTCTTAATACTAATAAATGACATGATTCATTAACATTAATAAATGAGTTATTAATATCAATAAATGATTTATTAATATTATGAAATGGAAATGATTTATTAATATCAAGAAATGATTTATCAACATTGTGAATAATCATCAAGTATTGATTATCATAAGTTCTTGTTTTCTAAATGTGTTTGACACTGTTTGCCACCAAAGGAAGTACCTTTTATGTAATTATATTCACTAACCTCTAGATGCTTTTGGTATACCTCATGTGAATAAGTGAGCTCTTCTTGTAAGTAAATATCCCCTCTTTTCTTAGTGTTCCAGAAGTGGTTTGTTGATCTTTCTCTTCTTTGATATTACACTCCTACAAAGTCTTTGTTTTCAGAAGATGAACTCAGTAAAAACCTAATTTCTGCAGATATGTTCAAGTAAATTGGATCTGCCTGTGTCATATATGGTGCCAACTTCCAGACAGCTCTAGCATTAAGTACCGGAAACTTCAGTTTAAAAGGTCAAATGGGAGATTTGAAGTCATCTGTCTAAAGGGGGTGCTGGCTATGTCTGTCATATATATTCATCCATTGTATTTAAACTAGAACTTATTTAAGATGCGCAAGTCAGTATGATAACAAATATTTTAAACTCTTGTTTATTTGAAATTGCAAAACATCAGGAATCTTAATAAAACATTCAATAATTGTGCAGTATACTTCCCTCCAAGGAAATGAAGAAGTCCAAGTTGAAGAAGTACAATGTTCATTACATTGTTTCTTGTATGCACATGTTGACTGAAAGCCTCTGTTAAATTATTATGTTTCAACGTCGCAACAAATGTTGGAAGGCAGGTCAGGATTTACAGAGGGAGAGGAGTAGAATTCAACCCATTCATTTCTCAGTAGTAATAGATCAAATCACTTCTTCCAACAAGTAGGAAGGTGCAGTTTCCATCATACCCATATCCCATATTCATTTCCTATTAGACATTTTATACCCTCAAACTGCATCAGTAGGTAGGCTAAGTATTGTGACTATATATTTCCCAGGCCTATAGGATGGAATGGGCAGATCTCCCTACTTTTCCTAAATCATATAGGAGGATGAGCGATAAAGCACAGTCATTCCCTATACCTGTGATACATGAGTAGGCCTTTGTCTATACTTTCCTATATGTAAGCATAGAATCAGGCACAATCCTACTGATTGCCTTGACTTACAGAGTTTTTACAGGACCATAATCAGTCATTCCCTAGTTCCACCAGGAAATTTGTATGAAAACAATAAGAACATTGGGAAATATCTGGGAGCATTTCGTACGGGTTACTATATAAGAGATGAAATATGCTATCAAGAATAGCAAACTCAACGAGACTCTTGGACAACCCAATGTTTTGGTTCTCCAATGAGTTCCCCAATCTCTCTTTTCATAAGAGTTTAAATTTTGGATTCTGAGAGATTCAAATGAGTCGATGGAAAAAGGCTCTCTTCCACATACCTTGTTAGACGGTACTTTCCCCTTTACTCAAACGGGTAAATTATGGAATGATTTAAAAAGGTAGCTCCCTTTAACTTAATTAAATTTCATTTACAAATTTCTTTCAAGTACGTTTGCCAACAGAATGAAGTCTGTTTTTCCAAATATTATCAACCCAGATCAGACAGGCTTCATAACAGGTATATTCATTGGTGGAAACACTCGTCTAATGACATTCTACCACATCCCCTATATATAGCATAGTTATGATACCTTCTGAGGCTGTAAACAGGGGGCCCTTAAAGCATCTAAACCTAAAGAAAGGCTCTTATTGACATGTTTACATAGCTACCACGTCAAGGAATATTCAAATAAACAGTTTTTGTCAATTTAAATGCATTTAGAGTTCTCATTTTCCTTTTCTATTTGCTAAGCAGCCACCCCCTCTGGGTGAGATCTTTTTCCTGATAATAACCTGCTCTGCAAAAGGGCTTTTACGTTCTCCCCCCTCTGATGTTAAAGGGTAAACAAACTGATTACAGAGGAAAATAACCCGAGCCCTAACACTTCATTTTTAGCTGCTGACTGGGCCAGGCACTGTATGACCACATTCATCCATTACCCCTGACCCCTGATCAATTCCTACACTATACACCCGTGCAAGGTCAAGAATAAAAAAGAAATTTTAGTTATACTGGACTTCGTTTGGTGGTATGGTATTTTAGAATGAGCTTTTGTTGAAATTTGTTTAATATTATTCACTTAAGGTGAAAATATTATTTCTATGGTAAATCTCTACCAAAACAAATCTTTCTCAAGAGTGGAACAAATTCACAAACATTACTCTATCTTGTGGACATAGGCAGGGCAATCCACCCCGCCTTACATGTGCACATCTTCATCATTTGCTCAGAAATCTTGGCAGAAGTAGTCGGGGGCAGTGATGAATTAAAAGGAATATACATCAGATGGGTTGTATGATCAAACCATCACAGAATGCTGATAATAAGGCAGCCTTTTAAAAGTTCACATTTTAAACAATTTAAGACACGCTTAATGGTTTAAAACGGTCTGTATCCTTGGTATTAATCGCGGAATAAACAAAGTTGCAAACGTTGAAGCTTTGAGAGGAAGGAGCATTCTTTGGGAAGATAAATAAGGCTTAGAATGGACCAATAACTATTATATCCTACTCATCTCTTACAATACAGAATGGCTGCGTAAAATGAATGAATTAACCATAAACAGAAAAAAGAGGGTATCTATAAAATATGTAATGTTAATATCTGAAACTCAAGAAACCTTACACCCTATGATAAAACGGTTGTTATAAGATCTCCATTAACATCAAAGCTTACCCACTTGTACCTTGTCTCTCCCAAGCCCCGATAAACAATGCCTAGATTATCTTGACAGCATAATCAACATTTTTTATGAACTGGTAAGCCAGCCAAGATCCAAAACGAAATTTTAGAAGCCGAAATCATATATCAAATCTATTTCTATAATTGTCTGATCCAAACCAACGTATAAATATTCCATTTGAAGCTTTACACTAACAAGGAATGAAATAACATGCATATTCACTGTATGAACTATTCCTAATTTGCTCTATGGGACTAGCCTCAATAATTTAATAGGGAAGCAGGTGTGAAACTGTCAACACATTACCCAAATGCCGATTTAGACAAAATATAGAATGCTATGTCCCTCGTAAACAACGAAAGATATTATGGAAATACATTTGCAATTCTGAGGCGAGGTGAAAGTTTGCAGCAATAAAGGAACGCTGGGAGCAATTGTCATGGCTAACTTTTCCAGTGCATGATTCTAGCAATACTGCAACTTTTTCACTTCGACAGAGAACTGCAATTACAATGGGTATAAAGACATTGTGTGAGACAGCAATAACACGGGACGTTAGAAATCCGACTCAGTATGATTGAACAGTTGACAATACTTTCTTCATGATCTCATTCAAAGCGCACCAGTCAGAAACAATGTGACATATGATTATTGTGACATTTGATTATATATATAAATATATATATATATATATATATATATATATATATATATATATATATATATATATATATATATATATATATATATATATATATATATATATATATATATATATATATATATATATATATATATATATATATATATATATATATATATATATATATATATATATATATATATATATATATATATATATATATATATATATATAAACATATATATATATATATATATATATATATATATATATATATATATATATACATATATATATATATATATATATATATATATATATATATATACATATATATATATATATATATATATATATATATATATATATATATATATACATATATATATATATATATATATATATATATATATATATATATATATATATATATATATATATATATATATATATATATACACACGCATGTCTCCACACTTTATTTTCTGCGCATGACTAGCAAGCGCTAGAGTAGAGTATTTTCTATTTCTTTTGGATAAATACAACTCTCTAATAAAAGCACGTAGCATGCGAAACAGTGATGTTTGCCTCTTCAGTCAATATGTCTATCAAGTGCGAACTGCGGACAGCAAGACCTAGATCGCTGGCATTCTCTACACATATGGGAGGAAATAGCTAGCAGGAAGTATGCAGTCAGCTTGATAGAGTGCTGAGGGCGCCAGCTATTGGACTCAGAGAGGATTACCCTACTGACAAATCTTGCCAAAGTTTGCACTGTTCCAGTTTGTCAACTGTCACCGTATCTGGTACCGAAAAGACAAAAGTATTAACAAATGTCCCTTTCTTCGCTATACTTATGACTTATGAACAAGCTTTGTACATTGATCTTGACCGTTGCTGTTTGCTGAAGGTTTTATCTGATTTCTACACCGTATGCTTTTATTCCATAATATAATGAAAGTGGTTCAATTAATAAATCATAAAAGAATGATGAATTAATTTGCACAACGTACCCCCAATAATGTTCACAATTCTCCATAAGATGAGAGAAACCTGATGTAGCAATATCATATTATCACAATTCTTTGTACTTGGTTTACGAAGTTTAACATGCACATGCCTCACATGGGTAGATAATGTGAATATCCAGGTAACCCACCGAGTGCATTGGTGTTTTCAAGGTGTCGACACAAGGACGAATGCACAACTGCAAACACCTCCAAGCATTTAAATACATTCTATTTCCTGTTGCACGTAATAGTTGAAGTGATAACCTGCCTACCGACACTCAGCATAAGCACAAGCTCTTTCCAAAACCTCATTACGATATCAACGAGAGCTCATAAACTCACTGCATGTTTTTGCATCAGCTGCGGGAGAGGCAGGGTAGCTTTTAAGTGTGGGGATACTTTGACAGGTTACACCATAAGTGATGGAGCGCGAGTACTATTGGAAAAGACTTAGCAGGCCTGTAGAAAGCTTGCACCGAATGACCCCACAGCACTTCTTCTGACGCAGTGGTGTCTCAGCGGCAGTTTTGTTGCCTTTCTGGTTCAATAGTAACTACACGTAGCTCTGTTGTGCTAGTGGAAGTAACTGTAACGAACGATTGCCAGCCAGGATGTGCTTTAAAATTGATACCACTTGACGTCAAAGGGAACATACGGAAGTAGCATTTTGTAAAAACGTTATGCATATATTTGTCTGTGCTGAACTGTGATGTGTTAGTTTATATTGTCAACTTGCTTGGAATCAGAGAAGATACTGTCATATAGGGCTTTTTTAATTGATGATTGAGAGAGATCATCTGCAGTTTCTTTGAATTCGTCGTCCATTAATATCAAATCGTTTTGTCTCTCACCCCAGCATTGCTTAAAGCCTTACCCATCTGATGTGCATGTGCATATTACAACATATTAATGAAGAAGAAACAATATGCATGTTTTACTTTACATATATGCATAGTGGCAAATACCTATTAGGACAATTTATCGTCATCAAACACGTGGCTTTCCTTTGTTCTAGCGCATGGGTGTTATACTCATGGCTACCAATGATGAAACACCCGAGTCGCTGACAGAGGCTTTGATAGTTGTTTTTAACTGCAAGGTAAAAAGGAATGGAATATTAATTCAAACTATGATTAGCGGGGAGAAGATTCCATAGTTAATGTACTTGGGGTGTGAACTGGTCAAGGCCTAGGTTGGTGTAATGAGGATGTGACGCCATTGCCATTGCACTCAGGTGACCAGTAAGGCGTACTTATGGCCTGATGAAATTACGGCAATGTATAGTATCGGTGCAGTTCAGAGCCTCAGCTGATGACCATCAACCTAGTCAACTGAAAGTGGTATAATCGGTATTAATATTGAGAGTAAACTTGATTCGACAAGCTTACGAGTATCGTTCCTATTTCATCAGTCGGAACACCTTCAGTGCTTACGCATCTGATCAATGTCAATGAGTGTCAAAACATGTGGGTGAGTACCACGCGAGTGCAAAGATCGCGTGGGTAAAAAGAGGGCGCCGTGCCTTATGCCTTGTGTAAAAAACAATAAAGGACAATGCAAATTACCTGAATTATTACAAAAAACAACATTAAATGACCCATTATTCGATAATTTGAGATGCAAAAACAATGCTCACTATGTTGCAGAAATTGAAGTTTTGGAATGTGTTTATGCTGATGTAATATCATGGCAGTTGCATCGTCATATAAAGTTGGGCGCTTCTCAGTAACTGAAGTGTAATCCTGTAATGCAAAACAAGGAGTTAAATTGCTAGGGTTGTAAACGAAATTAACCCCTGTGTTCTCCTCATACTCTAAGTTGTACCATAGATAACTATTTACACATACACTTTACAAAAAAGCTGCACCATTTATTTATACCATGTTAGAGTCACGCAAGTACGATATACTTCAGGTATAATGATGAATTTATTAATCGTGAAGCTCAAGAAAAAACAAAAGCGTTTAGTTTAAGATAACTGAACAAAACAACTTTAAGAATATGCATATACTAAGAGTAGGTCCATATGGCTTATTCTAGTGACCTTAAGATATATGTTCAGTCCTAAATAGGTAAAGCAACCCGAATTACGAAATACATATAGTATACTGAATTATATCGTAAGACCAGACGGGACATTCTGTTACTCGTGCGACCCAGAATACAAGTACATGTTTAATCACTGCGTATAGATTTCGCTTTTTTTCGTCCAATAAATATTTGTGAAGCTAGAATAATTCTTGCTTAGATCCTGTTTAGTTTAGAAGCAGCCATGTTTTATAAAGAGCTCCTTTGCCCCGATATCGGTATTCAAAGCTGAGAAGTTACGTGCCTGTCCCGCCGTACGTCTTTACTTCAAGCCAATATCAACTGACTCTTCTTATTTGATAGAGTCACGTTCTGTTATCGATTACAAAGTAATAGCGTTATTCTCTTGCAATCTCTTCAGAAATAACGCGGAATCATTGTGTTTGTCACAAAGAGGCTTGGGTAAGCACAGATAAGCCCGCTAATGCAGATATAATTGATCTAATCCTCCAGTAGCGCAAAAACCTATTATCCCTTACCACCAGCGGTAGAGAATGATTGAATATATGTCATTCTCGCCACCCCACCATTGAGCACGTCTGACGTCTTTCAAGTTTATGGCACTTTTTATTGAATTTCATTAAATAAGTTCCACATATCAAAGGCGAAGACTACATTCCATTCTCAAAGTCTTGATAATGTTTCTTCCTTAATCAAGCAGTTCTTTCCATGCACCAGATGTGATTTGTTTGAGATAAATAACATAATGTTAAGGGCAATAGTTCATCTGAAACACGTGAAATAATCACGAACGAAAACCCCTTTAAATAAAGCATAGAGGATTGGTTGACCATGCAATGAGTTAATACGCTTTGAATAAGAATATGCATTTCTTCATAAGGCTAAATACACCCATAGAATGACTCAACATGTATTAAATGTGGCTCATAGGGAAAGTCGTGAATATAGGTTCATTTTAAGGTATGTTGTACATTAAAAAACCCTGGAACCTTTTCCTCATATTGAGAGCAACTGTGAATATACAGGCAGTCACTACATACCTTTGAGACCAACTAGCGCAGAAGTTCATAAAGACTTGATCACAATGAGAGAGTTTTTTGTTTTGTGTTCACGTTGTTGAAATTCATTAAAGTTGGCGTGTAAAACATGCATTTCATATATCAAACTTTAGCAGATGTGTTTGAATTGGTATATCTTTTGCTCGGAGCAGTATAAAGCAAAGAGTCATTTCTTTAAATTATGACATTGTTCATAAGTTGAGCAACTTATCAGATGAATCAGCCATTTTTATAAAATTTTCAAATATGTCAGAAAGAAATGACTTCAAGATTTTGATGTTAGAAAAAGATACCTACCCTCCGTATTTCTCTTTCCTTTACTGTAGTGAAATATGATGGTCCCTTATATATGTTTGAGGGTAAGCCCTATTTAAATACACTATTCATGTTTCTTGAGTATTTAACCATGACACCATACACCCTGGTGGGATGGTATTCATGTTTTAAGTCACTACGATGTGTAGGATGAATAGTTAATTCGAATAAGGGTAGGGAATAAATCAAAATCAAAACTAACACTAAACGCCTCCTAGTACGAGTATGTGTTTGAGTGAATGGTATATATAATATTAATCTTGATGGCTTATATATAAGTTATTTATAACAAGGCATGCATTGTGCCTCGACGCAACGTCCAGAACGACCTCAGGTAGATCATTGCGCTACTTCAAATGGTCTTGAATATGAGGAATGTCATGGTACCAAAATCAGAAACAAACTGCATTATTTCTTAATTTGATTTTCTTACATCACTCTTTATGTTTGTTGTTCGTTTGAGTTGAAGCATTCTTCGAATATTTACCGTTCAGCTTGAAAATGTGTTGAGATGATTTTGTACCAAGACATACAATGTAATACAACACTTTTTCTTTTCATCCAATATGACCAAGAATCAATATATCACACTGGGCCAGAAAGCCTCTGAAATGGACACTTATCAATATGTCTAAGATGCCATAATGATTCATTTCGATACTTGGGATATGCAGTCTATGAGAGAAAATATTGCTTTTGTTTAAAAAATTTGATCTTCAAATGACCTTGAACTATGGAAAAAACATAACATAATATTTTGGCCATTTCTTTCAGGCATTTAGGAAGAGAAAATAAAAATTCTGAAATAATAGCGATGCCTTATCGATACTGAAGTTAATATTTTCACAAAGATTTCTTTGAAAAAGGCATTCTTGAAAAAGTTAAATGGAGCTTGAAAAAATAACAACATTCTCTTAAATAACAAGACAACCATCAATAACAATTGGGTAGAACAATATTCATTGCAAAGGGCTCTTTGAGTAGATAAGATTTTAAAAAGACACCAGCGCAATATCTTCTTTCTTGACAATGTTATGGCTAATTTTGTGGCCACCAACACTTTTATCCAAAATGGCCGCCAAGGTCAGCGGCCATTTTGAAACTCTAAAATTGACCGTAACATAGTTCCTAAAGGAGATATCGTCCTAGGCCTTTTTAGAACCATATCCACTTAAAAAGATCTTTGTAATGGGCATGGTTATACCTTACTGTTGATATTGGTAGTCTTGTTATTTGAGATGAAATGTGGTTATTTTTTCATGCTCCATTTAACTTTTTCAAATGTGCCTTTTTCAAAAAAATATTTTTGAAAATATTAACTTGAGTATTGAAACGGTATTGCTATAATTTTAGAATTTATATTTACTCTTCCTAAATGCCTGAAAAACAAGGCCAAAATATATATATATTTTTCACAGTTCATAGTCATTTGGCGGTCAAATATTTTCATCAAAAATTGTTTTCTGTCATAGACTGCATATCCCAAGTATCAAAAAGAATCATTTTGGCATCTTAGACATATTGATAATTGCCCATTTTTGATGCTTTCCGGCCAAGTGTAAATCGGACTAGTAGCCTAACCTTTACATCTTTTAAACGATGAGATATTATCTGATTTGTGTTTAACCCAGCATGCTTATCAGTATACTTAATTGGTATAATTTTAGAACTAGAATATATCATTATCATACACAAGTTACACTATCGCATTCATGCTGTGTGCCAATAATCATGGCTAATTCTAAGGTTGTTCAATTGCATTAATGCCAATTCTACAGAAAACGCTAAATATATCATTATTAGTCAGAACTGTTGCAAAGACTTTAAGTGAAAAAAATGTTCACAATGTGAGAATGACTTTTCTACATGTCCCTAGGTAAAAGACGAGTATAAATATATAAAATGGGACCGACTCTTACATTGTCATGGCAGGTTATAAAAGATGTCTTAATAATGGCTTTTTAGAATAAATCCTATACTTCACTATAGGATGGGACATTTGAAGCATAAAACCTTGCCACTAAAAGCGATGCATTAGCCCAAATATCACATAAAGCCTACTTAGGTCTCCCGGGTATAGACAACTTAATGCAAGGTGGGTTTGGTTCATGGTAGAGATAATATTTTGAGCACTGATTATTCTCCAGAAAACGCTGAATTTTCCATTGTTACAAATACTATAAGGTGGAAAATGTACACAGGTATATAGCGAGTATAAATATATATATATATATATATATATATATATATATATATATATATATATATATATATATATATATATATATATATATATATATATATATATATATATATATAAATATATATATAAAAATGTATATATATATATATATATATATATATAGATATATATATATATATACATATATATGTATATACGTATGTATGTATATATATATATATATATATATATATATATATATATATATATATATATATATATATATATATATATATATATATATATATATATATATATATATATATATATATATATATATATATACATATATATAAAAGGACATGCTCATACATTACCTTGGAAGGTTATAAAAGAATTACTTTACAATGGCTTTTTAGAATAAATCCTATACTTTACTACAGGGTTGGTCACTTAGAGCAAAAGAACTTACCACTAAAAGCGATTTATCCGCTTTGATTTCACATAAAGCTTAATTAGGTCTTCCAGGTACAGACAACTTTATGCAAGGTGGATTTGGTTTATAGTGGAGTTCGTATTTTTAACACTGGCACATACACGTGTCTGGTGCTCTATTAAGGTACTCCAGCGAGTACTTTATGTGTCTCATCTCAAATTACAAAGTTCTTCTGGTCTGGCTCTGCACTCAAAGTGGCCGATGGGCGATTCCTATTGATCTCTTAGTGAGGTAAGTGGCGCTTCTATCAAATAAGCCACTGTCATAACTCCTCTTGGGCTTCAATAACAAGTTGGTTGGTCTAAGCTATTGATGCTGTATCGTAAATCTATTTGCCACACATGCACGCACAGATACGTACCTCTATTGAATAACAAAATGACCTATAATAATGTTGGATATCCCAGACACTGTATATTTACTCTTGTATGGGGGATCTACATGGATTGCTATTACATTGTAGCTGAAAATGAATAGCCTCATGATTGGTATTTTGAAGGTTAAAGAGTATTACAATGCGGGAAGTATTAAAATGGCGCGACATAGTTGTTGTGGGCTAATATCATGCAAATGTCAAATTAGAAAAACAGATTTTTGGGATTTTTTCATATTTATTTGTTGAATATTCATATGCACATAATTGATATTTTCATCAAATGAATTCAAAGTGTGGAATGCTGGGAAATGCTCATAAAAGAGATAAATCATTGTAAAAGGTTACAATTTAGAATTCCATCGAAAAGGATAACTTAAGACTTAATGGGATACAGTAATGGCAGATACTCAACATGCATACGTTAGAATTGTTATTTGATAGTCACTCGCTAGGGGCAAATATATTGCTATGGAATGGCATTGAAAACCATAATCACCAATGACTAACCAATAGTATACTATAAGAACGAGTGCTCAAGAGCTTTCATTAAGGTTGCTTATCGGGTATTTCGTTTGACTATTCAGCCTGTACAAACTAAACATTTCGATAGGGAATTATTTGAGCATCACAAAAGTTCTCTCCTGTTAGTATGTTGGATAACAGCGAAAACCAAATCAAAAACATGATTATTATTTTCAAACTGAGCTACTAACAACAATAAGGACAAGGGTCCCTCAAATCATTTTAAAAGCCGAAGAAAGAAAATCAGTGGACAAGATATTTGATTGCCTAAAAAGTCATCCGAAACATATTAATATATTGGTATACTAGAACGTTGAGCAACCCCGTGCGCATGTATATCACAACCTTTTACATTAAGAAATGAAAGAATACCCCTTTCACCCAGTAATGGGACGCCGTATATAAATTAGCATGCTTTCAATCAAAATATATATTAGTACATAGGTATAGGGAGCATGACATTTGTGATATCATTAACCGAAGTTTGAAAGATTACTTCAGCAGACAAGATACAAAGGACAATTTCTACTCATGTGTATCATGCCAGAGCTTTGTCTTGATGAGAGTGCTCCACTTTCGCTAGAGACATTTTAAATGGTCCCTCATGTAGTAAAACAATCATTTGTTAGAATTATTTTGATGAAAAACATCCCCTGGCTACGTTGATTAATCTAGCGTTTTTGTTTCGATCTGTACCAGGGTGCTGTTATTCATCACACAATTATTTCCTTGTTGAAAATAGATCACATCATTGAATAGAAGTGGCACCCAAGACTTCATCACATGTTATGGCCACAGGCGTCTGTACCCATTTCGTGAGAAGTTTGTAAACACATAGAATAGTCATGCAATTGTTTGATAAATTTACAAAAAAAACTTTTTTATGTGGAAAGAAACTAGAACAATATTAGCTCCACAGATTAACCACAAGACATAACATGCAAAACCCAGTACCTTTAATTGACATGAATTAAGCCCTAAATTACATGTATTTTACATATTTCGAATACACAAATAACAACTGTTTTAAGATGTATTTTCAAAAAATGACCCTTAATTAACATCTTTTCAGAAGTAAATTCAAGCATTTATTCTTCGTTCAACATCAATCTAAATGTTTTCCTAAGTATTAAATTAGTGTTATATCCCTTTCTGAGTCCTCAGTTTGCCTAAATCTAATACGTTTTCTTGATAAATTGACATTTTCTCTAAGTTTCATTGCTATAGATTTAGCCCAGGAATAAAGTAGAAAAGAATAAGAAAAACAGCATTTTAATACGAATATTTAGATAAGTAAACAGTGCAAGACACCTATGCTAAGTTTCGATCCTGTAAATAAACAACAACTACACAACCCCCCCCCCCCCCCAAAAAAAAAAAATAATAATAATAAACTTCGCACCATATCAACACTACATCATCCCAAGTCTGCAAGCACATGCAAGAAGCTTTTAACGAATCCGGTTGAATCCTTCTGCAGGCACTCTCGTTCTAGTCAACTAAATGTGGCCATGAGAATTGATTTTATGATGCCATTGTGCCTGAAGACAAGTGTCTTTATTATACCTCACTTGAAGATACTGTATTCTGATTGGTTTAGAGAGATGGCCCAAATCTTTTGTATATTTAGAACACAGTTCCTCAAACGTTCAAGCTCCCTCATAAACGAAAGTAGGTTTACAGTAAGTAGGTCAGCATGGTCAGCTCAGATATTGCGCTGCCCAAGTGATTTTTTTTAGGTTTCAACTTGTCATGGATTTTGGGTGCCCGGGGGTGAGTAATTGGGCAGGGGGGCGGTTGTTCGGTATAACAAAGCAAATATGACATCCCAGCATGGTCAGCACGGTAAACCAGCTTCTCAGATATTGCACTGCTCAAGTTAGTTTTGTAGGTTTCAACTTGTCATGTTTTTTCCGTGCCCGGGAAAGTGGGCGCTTGTTTGCTTCGGTATAATAAAACAAATATGATATCCCTGTGGGGTGGCCAACCGGGTGACAATGCTCACTCGGGGTAGATCATCATGCTGGCCACCCCACAGGGATGTCATATTTGTAAACTGTTACACAGAGAAATAATATGATCGGTCAAAAGTTGCAAATAGCCGAACTTATTAACTGGTGAATGGGAGTTATTAACATTTATTTAGTTTCCAAATGTACTCTAACTTTCAATTCATCTACAGAACCATAGAAGGCTATGGTCATACACACATATTATCTAGATTTGCCGCAAGGGGAAGATGAATGAAGAACGACCTATTTCATTCTAGGTTACACCAAAATAGCTGAGATAAAGTTGTGTGATGAAAATACCAATAAAACAGCTATATAATGTCCAACTACAGTATAGACATTTAATTCCTGCACCAACCCATAGACACCCGGCTCGCCTCTTCCCAGTGCCTGGCTGGTAGACACACCGTGGCCTCACATCGTAACTACTTTAGCCCAAGCAAATCAATGACCCACGTACATGTATCACGTTCAGATGTGAGGCCAGCAGTGCATCCATGCCCAGGAAACTGGTGGCAAGCAGGCGTGCGGTAGTGTACTATGCCCAGGCATTTGGTGCAGGAATTAAATGTCGGCACTGACTACTCCTAAATAAGTGTTTAAAATATTTGTTCACAATATTCGGATATAGGCATATTTTTTCAATAATGATATTTCCATACTAAGGTTCAAATATAGAATCAGCTGAAAAACGACTTTAGATGCCGGGCATGTCTGGTTAAACTCCTTGGCAGACGCCTTAGATTTTTGATTTACGGCTTAAATGATTGCTCGCTAATGATATTTTTTTTATCTTACATCCCTTTTCATTGCAACTTGATATTTCTTCTACTATACCAGGTTTCACTTTTCTGGATTAAGCAGTGTATCAGGACCTTGTGAAATAGATGCAGCTCCACAATCCGTGGCCTAGATAGCCTGGATATCCAGTCAAGAATGTGCAGCAGCTACATGTATGCTGAGTTTCTTTTGAATAACTGATGAATTCACTAAATTAATTGATATTTAGTGAATGGTGAAATCTGAGATGTGTGATTTAAGTACAAGTATTGCACCAATGTGGAGGATAGGGGGCCAAGGCCCAGGATGGCAGATACCTGTTAAGCTCTGACTCCTACATCCTGAATGGGTGCATGATATATGGGATGGGTCAATATTGGGAAAGGAATCTAGAAGCTACTATTGCATATGGCTTAGTGCTACCAAAATTAGTGTTTGCTATCCTCGGCACTATTGAAGACGCAAAACATGGCGATGATGATGAGAACAAGGCAGAGTAGGAAAAGATTGAATTTGATATTAACATAATGTTAACATGACATAAATGTTCGGTCAGTTCAGGACTTGTCCAATGATGATCTATAATCCTCCTGCATATCTAACTCTTAATAAACTACGAGATGGCTATTCATTTTGAAATCTCCAGCAATGATGACATAGACTGGCATTGTATTCCTATCACCTTCATGTAAACTGGATATTTCTCGGCAACGTTTCCATTGATGTTGAAAAATAACAACAAAAAAGTAATTTTGAAATATTGTGTAGTTAAACGGAAACATACAAGACATTCGTATTGAATGTTAATGTCTTGCTACGTTCATTGAATCTGACGGTCTACTGAAATAAGTATATCATTACTTTATTAGTTAACTACTGTTAACGACAGCAGTACCAAAAGGCCTATCTTTAAAGAACAAAATCATACAAAAATAGTATTTCAAAAGTAGTCTCTTTTGATTTTAAATCAGTTTGCCCTCCCCAACCTTTTAAAATCAATTATTTGATACATGTAGTAAGCAAACAATGAAATGATATTTTCAGTGTTGACGTATTTTGTGCAAGCCTTTCATAGTTTCAAAAATTAAATTCAAAAACACTTTCTACAAAGCAAGGCAATAAGCTTTGGAAGAAGGGATTGAAAGTTGATATTCATTTTTACATTAAATGCAGATTTTGAGGTGCATCTTGGTACCGAATCATTGGCCTATTTGTCTTATCGCTGAAAAGGGAGTCGAGTAAAAGCACTGCATTTACTAGAAATGTTAATGAACACAGACACTCTGATTGTCACAAGTTATTTGATTAAGCTGGATAATCCTAGGGTTCTATGTACAGAATTCCCTCAAGTATGTCATTCGTAGAAAGTCGCATACAATGCGAACACAGACTGCCAAATATTGGTATTCTTATTCTTCGCATGCCTAGGGACCACCTCGGCAGCTTCCGTTCTCCTGTACTTTTACCTCTTAGGCAATACCGTATGCAGTTGATTAAGTGTAGGGTTATCCCTGTATTGAGTCTGATTGCAAAAAGACATGCCGAGAATTTCTGACACGGACTCTCTTCCAAAAATCTCGAGAAATATTTAGGTGATTGGTCCTTTCTGGAAGGATTTTTTGTTGCCTGAAGTGAACTTCTATTTCTCTTTATTGTTTTTCGAATTTGCTAATATGGGGAAGAAAGTCCCGTATGATGTCAGAACATATTCAGAAAGTTATCGATCTTATAAGGGTTAACAATCTTGAAACAATTTTAAATTAATATTCAGCTGCCTTTTCGAATATATATATATATATATATATATATATATATATATATATATATATATATATATATATATATATATATATATATATATATATATATATATATATACATATATATATATACATAGATATAAACACACACATATATATATATATATATATATATATATATATATATATATATATATATATATATATATATATATATATATATATATATATATATATATATATATATATATTCATACATAGCAATACGGAACAGACTCTATGCACTACAACTATCTTTGAACAAAGATATCCTAGCCTTGCCACCTCTCTCTCTCTTTCTATCTCTCTCTCTCTCTCTCTCTCTCTCTCTCTCTCTCTCTCTCTCTCTCTCTCGTTTTTAAATTCCTTCCGTTATATATTCCCACCATACCGCTATTAGAAACAACAGCAACCAATGAAGTGCATGCTGTTATTCCTATTGAATTGCCTGTCCAGATGAATAATAGGCTATTTAAAGGGGAACTAAAGGCTCACATACATATAAGCTTATATGAAAGTAATACACTTCAAGAATAGGATGCTGTCCTCCTTTTTCTCTTAGTGAGCCCATGAGGGGAGAATTTTGAGTTTTGCTACCAGCTTCAGCCAGCCCCTAGCAGCCCCTGGTAGCAGCCATGTTGCTCTACTGCTATCAGCTGCGACCTAAATGGGTGGCAGCCCACTTGCTGTGCCCTAGCTCTGGGCAGTGCATCATAGACTGTAGTGCTCTATACACCAAGTCTCTTCGAAAGTTGCATAAAAACTTGTATGAGTATCAAACAGATAAATGGTAAAATCATGAGCAGCAATTGGTTGTATAAAAAGACAGGGTGGTAGAGTTATTTTTCATATATTTCCTGTTGGTAAATTCAGACAAAAACAATGGCTAGCATCACTGAAACTAGTAAATCCACCTGTCTTGAAGTATGCAGTTCTATGTTCAGACCACTTCCCTGATGCATATTATGAAAGAAATCACAAACCACAGTCAGGATTACTTATAAAAGGGGAACTTGGGGACAGCAAATCATAAGGTTATTTGAAAATTCATGAACATAGCTCAACATCTGCAAATAAATTGTATACCTGTGAGACTATGAAGGAAGGGTTGAATAAAAACAATACTTGTATATACATCAATCATCCAGATTTTCAGTATTTGATTTTACTTGAAGCTAGCTGTTCTACAAAAACTGTTTTCTTTCATGTAACCTACACAGATACTAAAGGAAATGATTGCTGTCCCAAGTACTGATAGCTATTTCCTGCGTTGATTAACTTCTGTCTCCTGGGATCTAGATGTGTAATGCCACAAGGTTATAATTAACCCTTTGTTTATCCTTTTCCTTTAAG
This sequence comes from Maea johnstoni, assembly GCA_963942565.1. Taxonomy (NCBI): domain Eukaryota; kingdom Metazoa; phylum Annelida; class Polychaeta; order Spionida; family Magelonidae; genus Maea; species Maea johnstoni. Next base: position 14,033,407 of record OZ012689.1, on the reverse strand, counting down.
GAGTTGTTACTTCCTTGAATGGCACAGCACCATCCTGTTGAGTATTCCTGACTGCATTTTTGATTTCTGGTATAAAAAGAAATCAGCCAAGTGGTCTGAACATAAAATTACATACATGCTTCAGGACAGAAATTCAGTGATGCTAGCCACTGTTTTTGTCTGAATTTACCAACAGGAAATATATGAAAAATAACTCTACCACCCTGTCTTTTTGTACAACCAATTGCTGCTCATGATTTTACCATTTACCTGTTTGATACTCATACAAGTTGTTATGCAACTTTCAAAGAGACTTGGTGTATAGAGCACTACAGTCTATGATGCACTGCCCAGAGCTAGGGCACAGCAAGTGGGCTGCCACCCATTTAGGTCGCAGCTGATAGCAGTAGAGCAACATGGCTGCTACCAGGGGCTGCTAGGGGCTGGCTGAAGCTGGTAGCAAAACTCAAAATTCTCCCCTCATGGGCTCACTAAGAGAAAAAGGAGGACAGCATCCTATTCTTGAAGTGTATTACTTTCATATAAGCTAATATGTATGTGAGCCTTTAGTTCCCCTTTAACAATTAAACACAAAGTGCTTGTCTTAAAACTATTACAACACTCAGTAGTCCTTTAATACAAAGGAAATGCACATTTCTAGTTTAAACTTAGTTATGTAGTTTTTCAGATAGACTTAAGCTCGTCATGTAAACAATAGGTTTAGCGCATGAAAGTAAGAGGTATAGATTATAAATGTCCTACGTGTATGCAACAAAACCGGCACACGACGCATACGTTACCAGTTACAGCCTTAATCAAGTAACTGAGACAGCAACTGGGGGGGGGGGGGGGGGGGGGGGGGGGGGTTCGATGTAATTCCGAAAAGTGACACTGGTGGCGCCACTTACAATTTTTGAAAACACCACCAGGGGTCAACTGGTTTTAGTTTTCTTTTGCGATTACTCTCGATAGTGGGGCGGATAAATCAAGATTTTGGCCAAATCGTGCACTTTGGGGTGCAAGCATGAAACTTGGTACAATTATGGTTTAAGGAATGCTAAAAAAAAATGGAAGGGGACACAGGCTGTAGGTCACCCCTATGACTTATTTTTGGGCCATTTTAGGTCAAAAACGGACATTTTCGGGGATTTTACATATAAGACACTTTCATTAAACTGAGTAGAAGCATGAATCTTGGTATAACCATGGTTTAAGGAATGCTTATAAACATTGGATGGGGACACAGGCTGTAGGTCACCCGTATGACCTATTTTTGGGCCGTTTTAAGCCAAAAAAGAACATTTTTGGTGATTTTGCTGATAAATACTATTATGGATCTTGGTAGAAGCATGAAACTTGGTACAATTATGATTTAAGGATTGCTTATACAAATAGGAAGGGGACACACATTGTAGGTCACTTGTCTGACCTATTTATGGGCCATTTTAAGCCAAAATTGGTCAAAAACGGACAATTTTGAGGGATTTTGCTAAGAAAACATCCTTTAATTTCAGGTTGAAGCATGAAACTTTGTACAATTATGGTTTAGGTAATTCTTATAAAAAATGGAAGGGGACACATGCTGTAGGTCACCCCTATGACATATTTTTGGGCCATTGTAACCATGTTATAATTAGATATAAACTGACATTTTCCTGTCATTTTGCAAACATTCATTGACTTGTGGTATACATCTAATTTACAACATACATTTCCTTATGGATATGAATACATTCAAAGTGGTATTATTTATGTCATATGTAACCTAAACATCACATTTTTGGGGTTAAATGAAGCAAAAAATTCCAAAAGCTAGCACTTCTTGTAGGAATTATATATATCGAGTTAAATAATAATCTAAAAAATAAAACTTTGAATGTGAATGCTCAGTTTGGTATTTGTTTCTTCAAATGATTGAATAATAGCTCCTGACTGCCAATTTTAGTCATCATTCTACATTATATTTTAGAAATGTACTATCTTGAAATTTCCATATTCAAAAGTTTTGACTATGATTAACAGAATAATGCTATAATGCAGTAACAGAAAAGAGCTCTTCCATGTTTGATGAGTTTAGGGTGAAACATGAAAAATGTTTTCAGAAAGGAGAGGGATGGGATTTGTACTTTGGATTAGTTCTTTAGGCTTGCGTGCTATTCATAACTTTGCCTGATGGAGGTTCTAATTTTCTACCATTTCACTGATTTAAAACTGGAATTTTCAGAGTAAGAATGCATGATTTTAGCATTTTACCTTTTTACTCTTCGGAACAGTATCTCCTACATCAGTGTCTTAGCCAGTATTTAGAAACTTGGTGCCTAAAATTGGCAGTTGTAAAATTTTTGGGCATCCAAATTTAAATGGGGATCACAATATACTCATATTACAACCATAAACATGTATAAATTCATCAAAATAAGGCATAATATCATTAAACAATGTCATGGGAAATTGGGAATTATAAGGAGGTGAAAAAATTCAATTATAAGCTTGAGATTGAGATTTTTAGAAATTCCACACTAAACATTTTGGGTGTCTTGAGGGGTTCTTTTTAAGGGTTTTGGTGTACAAAAAGGCACCCGGACGCCCTGCTGGCTAAGACCATGTTCCACATTCACAAAGAACAGTGCAATTGAGATCACCTTTGTAACATTTACACTGGCCCTGCATGCTTTTCTACACTTACAGAAAGTTACAGTAAATGAGTTCATAACACATTTCCTAAGCCTGTGCCAGATTTGTCCCAAAAGATATTCCATATCTTTGTAGGACTTAGGAGCTCTGGGTCCTCTGTGTTTGTTGTCCCCAAATGTGTCCTCCCTGGTAGGCAGCAACTAGAGAATATGTTGCACAAGGGCTGTCTGTGATAGGAGAATGCTCTCTAAACAACAAGATTTCCAGGAGAAAAGGTGCTGTGTTGCAGAATTGACTCTACAAAATTCATGCCTTGATGATTTCTGGGTGCTGTTTTCTCAGAAGTCACAGAGACATTTTTGTCATTAGGGAATGCTCCAGATAAAGTGTCTGACAATGCATTAATAGTGATTGAAATGTTTGTGGTGCTGATATATGACAGAACAAATGAATTTTGTTCATCAGGGAGGACACATTTGGGGGCAAGCAACACAGAGGGACCCAAAGCTCCCAAGTCCTGCAAAGTGAGGCTGGAAAAAAAGTTTCGATATGGAAAACCTTATTGGAGAAATCTGGCATGAATTACGAACTCATTCACTGCAAGTGTAGAAAAGCATTCAAGTGCTAGTGTAAAAGTTATAAAGATAGTCTCAATTGTGCACACAGGTCTTTTTGAATGTGGAGGACACAGTTCTCAAGAGTAAAAAGGTAACATGACAAAATTATGCATTCTTACTCTGAAAATTCCATTTTTAGAAGCAGTGAAATGGTAGAAAATTAGACCCTCTAACAAGCAAACTTGTAAACAATGCATAAACCTCATCTTATTTAATTAGTAAGGTAACCGTAACATCGCTCCATCCCACCCCTCTCTTTTTTGAAATAAAAAAAAATCATCAACCATGGAAGAGAACTTTTCTATTATTGCATTGTAGCATTATTCTCTCATTCATAGTCAAAACTTGTAATGTGGAAATGTCAAGATTGAACATTTCTCAAATATATTGTCAAATGATGACTAAAAAAGGCAGTCATGGGCTATTATTCAATCATTTAAAGATACTTAACTGATTATTCACATTCAAAGTTTTATTTTTTAGACTATTATTTAACTAAATCTATATAATTCCTACAAGAAGTGCTAGCTTTTGGAAGTTTTTGCTTCATTTAACCCCAAAAATGTAATGTTTAGGTTACATATGACATAAATAATACCACTTTGAATGTATTCATATCCATAGAAAATGTATGTTGTAAATTAGATGTATACCACAAGCCAATGAATGTTTTTATTTGCAAAATGACAAGAATATGTCAATTTATATCTAATTAACATGGCTTATAATGGCCCAAAAATATGTCATAGGGGTGACCTACAGCATGTGTCCCCTTCCATCTTTTATAAGAATTCCCTAAACCATAATTGTACAAAGTTTCATGCTTCAACCTGAAATTAAAGGATGTTTTCTTAGCAAAATCCCTCAAAATTGTCCGTTTTTGACCAATTTTGGCTTAAAATGGCCCATAAATAGGTCAGAGCAGTGACCTACAATGTGTGCCCCCTTCCTATTTGTATAAGCAATCCTTAAACCATAATTGTACCAAGTTTCATGCTTCTACCAAGATCCAAGATAGTATTTATCAGCAAAATCACCAAAAATGTCCTTTTTTGGCTTATAACGGCCCAAAAATAGGTCATAAGGGTGACCTACATTCTGTGTCCCCATCCAATGTTTATAAGCATTCCTTAATCCATAATTATACCAAGTTTCATGCTTCTACTCAGTTTAATGAAAGTATCTCATATGTGAAATCACCAAAAATGTCCGTTTTTGACCTAAAATGGCCCAAAAATAGGTCATAGGGTTGACCTACAGCCTGTGTCCCCTTCCAATTTGTCTTAGCATTCCTTAAACTATAATTGTACCAAGTTTCATGCTTGCACCCCAAAGTGCACAATTTTTTCCTTAACCGCCCCACTACGATTGATCTTTCACCTCACGAGATTGGTGCAAATCTTCCGTAAGTCGCTTACATTTCATGAAAATGAAGTACGCTTCATTAAAATACGGAAAGAAACTTTAAAATGTTTAATTCAGTTGTCAACGAAAATAAATGAAGAAATTTCCTGATTGGCCCTTCGATTGCATGAAAATATTAAATTTACATTGTGTGGTGACGAAGTCTCTTGGGTTCGAAATCTCCCGCACTACCATAAGAGATATAACAAAATATGTTATGGATTATGAGTGAACTTTTAATTGAGTTGTCATATATCTTATAGTTTATCAAATACAAACTCATATTGCTTACTGTTTTGGTCACCAGATTGTTTGGACCTCTTGCACTTTCAAACATGTAAAACATGGATTTTACCTTTGGGAGAGGTTCAGCAATATGCACATCCTTGGGATGAGGGTACGAATTTCTGTTTAATTTGCCTAATTAAAGGTGAAATAGGTAAATAAAGTAGTTTTCTATTTTCTAAGAATATACCTACGCCTGCAATTGTATTTTTTTCACGTTTCTTGGACCTTTTCTAGGGCGACAGCACAATTATATGCTCTATCATTGTGTATGATAAACTACTTTCTATACGTTTCAAATATTCTACCCTGTAAAGTGTGAGAATAATAATAATATGAGCTATAATGTGCTGCATTTTCTAGTCTCCGAGATTTTGAAGTCCCAAATTTTAGGTCAGCTTTAGCATGTTTAGATCTTCGTCTCAGGCATCTAGACATCGCCAGTCACATAAGGGCGCCGGAAAGACATATATGTTAGCATCTTGAAGGCATGTCCTGCCAGTCTTAACTTAAACCCAAATTATATGCTCAATGCCATAAGGCTAACATCAGTTAAACATAGTCAACAAATAACAATTTAGTATTTAGACACGATTTTTAAGCCTCATCACCTGTATTATGTTTAAATGTGGTTATTCATATGTCTGTATTGACAAACAATTTATTCAAAACGGGAGGCAGGTTCAGAAAATACAGTAGATTAATGTTCCATTATTTTCTAGTTGTCTCTGTCGGGGCCCCTCTAGTGTGCAGTCATTCGTGGCAAGCCTACAGAGAGGTTGATTACTAATACAGCTCCCTGCTAGCCTAGTAGGAGTTAGTTGTTCTTTAAAGGATTTGCAGGAATCAAATGATCTAGGAGTTTAAGAGGTCGACGAACCCCCCTCACCTAACAAATTATTCTTAGCCTGCAAATCAAACACCTAGAATCTGTCTGTTGACAGCAGATAATCCCCGATAAACTGGATGTTCACCCACTCCGGCCAGCCCCTGTCTGACACAATCAGTCTGTCGCCTTCTCAAGGCAATTGCAATTTGTGACCGAGGCAGGATAAACAACTAGTTCTAATGCGTGTCCACAGGTGGCGTGGTGATCCAAAGTGACTCACCAGTCAGGGGGGGGGGGGGGGTTCGTCGAACCAGTCGAACCCCCCCTGGATCCGCAACTGGTTAGTATGGGATGTGATACGGTGATACAAATTCTATTTGCACATATTAACATGTGTGATGTATAGGGTGGTGGGGATAATTCTCGATTCTCAGGCCTATACAAGGGAGTAGGCTGGGCATCCACCGTTCAGTCATTAGCGAGGTCGCCCCCAGTGTTAGCTGATATAAAGGTGCACTTTATCGCTCGCTACTCCAGTGAAGCCGGTCAACAGGCATGGGAACACGAATGACCATATTCCAGGGGTCAGTGCTTACGCCTTGATTTTTAGTCAATATCACTGCTAGAATAATTACAGCGGCGCGAAATGGACTAAACGGGACACGTTTAGTGTTATCGACTGGTCACATATGTCCGGGGCAATTTCTATGGGCTCTTTAAGTGCGACTGACTACAATCAAAACACGTGGCTAGCCCTGAACCAGAAGTGAGATAAAACCCCGCCATCCACGAGTAAGCGTGAATGTATTGAACGTATATGTGTACTTCATTCCTGCAGTTGTATGACGCATCAATTACATGTTATTCTAAAAGGTTGTGTCACAACCGAAATAGTTATCCCTCTGGTAGTTTTACTACTATTTACATCCGATAAATTTCAAAACTCAAGTTGTCGTTATCCACTACCTTAGACCCTGAGATACTAAAAAACTACCACCCTGTTAGCAACCTTTCGTTTGTATCAAAGGTCTTAGAGAGGGTGGTTGCTCAGCGACTGACAAGTTACATGACAGATAACAATCTACATGAATACCTTCAATCTGCATATAAACCCGGTCACAGCACAGAGAGAGCACTGGTGAAGGTACAGAATGACATTCTTACAAGCATTGACCAGCATGGAATTGTTATACTGATCCTTCTTGACCTAAGTGCAGCATTTGATACCATCGACCATGATGTGCTGTTTTCTAGAATGGAAAGCACTCTCCAGGGTATAACAGGGCCAGCCCTTGAATGGTTCCGTTCATATCTTGGAGACCGTACTCTTCGAGTTCAGATAGATGATTCATTCTCAGCATCACAGGAAATCCTATGGTCTGTACCACAAGTATCAGTGTTGGGCCCTCTGCTCTTCCTGATTTACCTCCTTCCCTTAGGAATACTGATAAGAAAGCATGGTCTAGAATTCCATGCTTATGCGGATGATACACAACTCTACATCTCTATCAAACCTATCAATCAGCGTGTTGTGGACGAAGGTGTAGCTAAGTTGGAAAACTGCCTCACCGACATCTATACATGGACAGGGTCGGATCCAGGATTTGAGAAGGGGGGGGGGGGGGTTCGATGTAATTAAGAAAAGTGACACTGGTGGCGCCACTTACAATTTTTGAAAACACCACCAGGGGTCAACTGGTTTTAGTTTTCTTTTGCGATTCCTCTCGATTGATCTTTCACCTCACGAGATCGGTGCAAATCTTCCGTAAGTCGCTTACATTTCATGAAAATGAAGTACGCTTCATTAAAATACGGAAAGAAACTTTAAAATTTGCTTATTGGCCACTCGATTGCATGAAAATATTAAATTTACATTGTGTGGTGACGAAGTCTCTTCCCACTCTTGGGTTCGAAATCTCCCGCACTACCATAAAAGATATAACAAAATATGTTATGGATTATGAGTGAACTTTTAATTGAGTTGTCATATATCTTATAGTTTATCAAATACAAACTCATATTGCTTACTGTTTTGGTCACCAGATTGTTTGGACCTCTTGCACTTTCAAACATGTAAAACATGGATTTTACCTTTGAGAGAGGTTCAGCAATATGTACATCCTTGGGATGAGGGTACGAATTTCTGTTTAATTTGCCTAATTAAAGGTGAAATAGGTAAATAAAGTAGTTTTCTATTGTATTGTATTTTTTTCACGTTTCTTGGACCTTTTCTAGGGCGACAGCACAATTATATGCTCTATCATTGTGTATGATAAACTACTTTCTATATGTTTCAAATATTCTACCCTGTAAAGTGTGAGAATAATAGTAATATGAGCTATAATGTGCTGCATTTTCTAGTCTCCCAGATTTTGAAGTCCCAAATTTTAGGTCAGCCTTAGCATGTTTAGATCTTCGTCTCAGGCATCTAGACATCGCCAGTCACATAAGGGCGCCGGAAAGACATGTATGTTAGCATCTTGAAGGCATGTCCAGCCAGTCTTAACTTAAACTCAATGCCATAAGGCTAACATCAGTTAAACATAGTCAACACATAACAATTTAGTATTTAGACACGATTTTTAAGCCTCATCACCTGTATTATGTTTAAATGTGGTTATTCATATGTCTGTATTGACAAACAATTGATTCAAAACGGGAGGCAGGTTCAGAAAATACAGTAGATTAATGTTCCATTATTTTCTAGTTGTTTCTGTCGGGGCCCCTCTAGTGTGCAGTCATTCGTGGCTAGCCTACAGAGAGGTTGATTACTAATACAGCTCCCTGCTAGCCTAGTAGGAGTTAGTTGGTCTTTAAAGGATTTGCAGGAATCAAATGATCTATGAGTTTAAGAGGTCGACGAACCCCCCTCACCTAACAAATTATTCTTAGCCTGCAAATCAAACACCTAGAATCTGTCTGTTGACAGCAGATAATCCCCGATAAACTGGATGTTCACCCACTCCGGCCAGCCCCTGTCTGACACCAATCAGTCTGTCGCCTTCTCAAGGCAATTGCAATTTGTGACCGAGGCAGGATAAACAACTAGTTCTAATGCGTGTCCACAGGTGGCGTGGTGATCCAAAGTGACTCACCAGTCAGGGGGGGTTCGTCGAACCAGTCGAACCCCCCCTGGATCCGCAACTGATGGATGTCTCAGAATAAACTGAAATTGAATGCAGACAAGACAGAGGTGCTGGTCATGGGTACCCCACTGATGCGGGCGAAAATCTCCATTCCTAGCATTACCGTAAATGGTGTAATAGTACCAGTTCTTAATGAACCGGTCGGTATTCTGGGTGCTGTTTCCGATCCGAACATGAATATGTCTGCACATGTATCAAAAGTTATCAAGTCTGGAAATTACCACCTTAGGAACATTGGAAAAATAAGAAAATTTCTCAATACTGATACAACCATTGGTGACATCACGCCTTGACTATTGTAATGGACTTCTCTGTGGAATCACCGATGAGCTGCTATGCAGGCTCCAGAAAGTCCAAAACAATGCTGCTAGAGTGGTTAGTGGCTCCAAAAAGTATGATCACATTACACCAGTTCTAAACGATCTTCACTGGCTGCCCATCAGGAAAAGGATTGAGTTCAAGATTCTGCTTTTGACTTTCAAATGCATGCAAGGATGTGCCCCTCTATACTTGAGGGAACTGTTAGTCAAACAAGCCAATACAAGGACCCTAAGATCAAACACTAAGAACTTATTACAGATACCACTCACTAATCTGAAAAGGTTTGGTGACAGAGCATTCTGTGCCTATGCACCACGCCTTTGGAATGAGCTCCCTGACAACATCAAGGCTGCTGATAGTGTGCAAAACTTCAAGAAACAGCTGAAAACATTGCTATTTCGAAAGGAGTTTAATTCACTATATGGACCATGACAACTGTCCAATGACTCAAAAGCGCTTTTGAACATTATAGGTGGAAAGGGCGCTATATCAAATATCAATTATTATTATTAGTAGTATTATCCACTGTGGCAAACTAATGGTACCGTAGCGTTCTGCTATCTTTCCCATGATATTTTGTATATAAGTGTAACCTATTTGACGTGCACTGGTTCCAACCAGCCTAATTGCAGTAATGAACACTTGAAGAACACTGACATTGATCATACTCTTGCTCGGTCTCAAAAGCCTACAATGTATATATTCGTACTGCAATAGACATTCTCCCCCATTCCAGGGACACGGTATGATGTATCATGTGAGAGTGGTAATTGCGCATAGTAAATACCAGGGAGGCTTTCCACCCGTTAATCATGTTGCTATAAATATTGCGTCACCGGGACAGGTACAGACACCTCTACAAATCACCTGTAATTGGAAATCGGTAATCGTCACGTTTTCAATGTAAATACTGCCATTTCTGCCGTTTCTGGGCTAGTTAATGATTCTTGAGTTATCACAGTGGGAATATATTTGGAATTTTGGAAGTTTTCGTCACATTTGTGCCATATTGTGGCTAATTCGTTACTAGCCAGTTGTAAGTAGTGGAGGAAACTGGAGTACCCAGCGAAAACCACCGCCTAACTCAAAGTCACTGGCAAATATCTCACATGCCTAGGTCGGGATTTGAACCCATGCAGTCTGTGACGGCCATCCGAGTGGGAATTTACAAGAGCACGTCTGAGTGCAAAGCCAACTGACGGCAAGTCACTGGTAACACGCCAAGAGCCAAATTGGAACCCTAGACATTCGGCAGCCGGAGACGTTATAAAGTCTGAACGCAAAGCGCTAGACGTGTCGGCAATAAGGAATGCCCCTGTGACCGTTGAATCTGGAATTGTACCGCGAGAAGCCAAAAGAACCTTGTCCTTAGATGCAGGTGTAATTCTGTCTTCTATCAATATTTAGAAGCGTCGCCGGAAGTTGGAAGTGGATGTATTACTTCATAAGCGCGTGCGATACTTGACCCTGTCTGTAGGAATTAGAACCCACCGAGAGCCGTCACAAGGCGTTTACAGAAATGATTAATTCATCCTCCACCGCGGACAGTTATTCTGTTCACGCTTTAAACACTTTTCTCCACGCTGCCTGTACAATCGTGCTTTCTCATGCGCGCACAACAATCACACACGACAGCAAATATTGGCCGTGGAAATTCAAAGATCCCTATGTCAACGAATCAGTGTAATGGGATTAATAGTGTTGGTAAGAGCCTACTAGTGCTGTGTGGTAGTTATAAGCCATCTGCGAACATTGTCCTGTGTTAGATTAGCTGTGACGAAGAGGACTATTTAGTAGGGACATGCTCGGATTTATCGTGTAATTTAGAAATACTATTTCCGAAGCCGCCTATTAATCGTATCTTCTAATTGAGGTGATTATTTAAATGATGCATTGAGAAAGCAAAGTCATTCATCTTATCCCTCAAGTCTTAAGACTAGCGCATTTGCCCCCAAGTGGAAAAACTCATAGATAATGTATGTGTATATATGTATACATCTCAACATGTATTCATAGAATACTAGAATACCACACTTACATATTCAAACACACACACACATATATATATACATATATATATATATATATATATATATATATATATATATATATATATATATATATATATATATATATATATATATATATATATATATATATATATATATATATATGTACATGTATACATATATATATATACTAGTATATATATATATATATATATATATATATATATATATATATATATATATATATATATATATATATATATATATATATATATATATATATATATATATACATGTATATATATATATATATATATGTATATATATATATATATATGTATATATATATATATATATATATGTATATATATCTATATATCTATATATATATATATATATATATATATATATATATATATATATATATATATATATATATATATATATATATATATATACTAGTATATATATATATATATATATATATATATATATATATATATATATATATATATATATATATATATATATATATATATATATATATATATATATTTATATATATATATATATATGGTCAGGTGTGTGCGATGACCCAGCCATCTTATGATAATTTTGATTGGTGACCGCATTTGTGCGAAGGACGAATTGCCCAGTGCACTGCTAATATCCTTCACGTAATTCTCCTTTACATTTATCTTCCCAACTGTGCCTCATCTAAACTCTCTTTTCCCGTCTCAGGTAAGTACATGTATAAATATTATGGCAGTGTCACACCAGTCGAGAACTATACATAGTCATGCCTGCTCATCATTAACATTGTACTCTTATCTCCGGTCTTGTCGTGTTTTGCCCTTTTTTATACTTCCCTTTAAAAAAATCTTAACTAAATTTTCTTTCTTAGACCGTTTTACTACTCCTGAAGACAGTGGTGGTCATACCCATTGCCCGATGCTGACTGATTACTGAAATCGTTCATTCGAAAAACGATTAACCCCCTCCAATTCTGATGCTGCTTTCGGCTAAAGCACAAGAATTCTTGAAAAATATCTTAACCCTTTCATGTTGGTATTCTTTGGATAGCTCTTGCTAATTGCTCTCAGATGAGTACCATATGCCAGGGTTTTAGTTTTTTTTCTCAGAATTTTTGCATGATTTTGTATTAGCCAAATTAGCCCCCAGCGGTAAGAGGCCTTTATTGTGATTCCAGATGGTTGTCCCCACCACCCCGGAGACGTGCTGGGCCGCCATTAGAGAGGTTGGGCTATCCCGTTTCCGACATCGAGATCGGGTTAGCATATTACCTTCTATGCCGTTCCCGATCTCGATGTTGGAACATCGTATCCAAGGTTGGGCTTATGCCGTCGGGATAAGTATCTGACCATGGCGCTAGGCCGAGGAGTCGTACCGACAAGGCCACTACCAAACAAAACTCCTTCTGTCGGCATGAAACAATTGAAATTGAAATTGAAATTGAAATTGTTAGACAATACGTATGGTTAGCTTCCACGTAGCCACTGTAAGATGTTTTTAACAAACTGCTTACAGCATAAATTTAGCAAGAAGCTACGCCGTTCGATAATTACGGGATACAGCCAGTTTATGTCGGGTGTTGAGAACGGCGCAGAGTCGAGCTATGTGGGAAACGATGACGTCAACACATTCTATGGTGACGTCATCGTCGCCTATCCCGTTCCCGTTGTCGGAAACGGGATTAAGCCCAATCTCTCTATTGTCTCTTTGTGTGCACACAGCCCACACCACACTTGGCCTCCAGCCTCCTCCCGCTTCATCCCTGCCCTCATCACAGTGTAGACAAGCATAGCGCTATCATACTATAATACACACTGACTATTAAAACAATAGTACTTGGAGAGCTGCATAAAAACAACCTTATCAACATCATAAACAGTCAGATTAGTTATATACACACATTTAGAACAAATACAAATACTCTATGTATCAAAAATGTAAAATATGCGCTAAAGGATTTGTTTTCTTTAAAAAATATTGGACCAAAGCAAATGCTCTCTTAACAATCCTAGATCTATGGCATCCAATATTAGTCCGTGAGCCAGAGGGTTGGTCGGTGTCATATTGGGCGGCCAATTCTACCATACATTTCTGAAAAGCCCTGTGCTTCAGCTTCAATTTCATGTATGATAGCCTTGCACACGTTGGAGCTTTTCCATGATATCAGGCTTTGAAGAAAGTCAGTTTGTAATTCATTATGAACTCTGGACTGTGAATATAGAGTGACTGTAACAGGGCAGGGCTGATAATTTGGTATAGGGATAAAGATTGAGCCAGGCTGCTGTGTTGGAAAACCCAAGGCCGAGGGGGTCTGATGCATCTCACAGCCGAGGGCCGCAGGCCAGAGGCTGTGAGATGCATCAGACCTCCCGAGGCCTTTGGTTGCCAACACAGCAGCTTGACGAGGTCTTAATGGCTATTATATCATGATAAAATATATTTTGCTTTTAGATTTTTGGAAAAAGTGCTTTTAACTTGTGATAACCAGGGCTCTTTAAAAAGTTGTCTACTAATGGTTGCCATGACAACGTGCGTGGTGAACAAATGACACTAAAACACTTTATTCCTACCCTGGTTGCATTGTGTGGTAAAAAGAACAATGTTCATACATTACTAAGGCAATATGCCTTATTTTCTATGTTCAATTTATGGAAAAGGTACATTTGATTTATAAAAAAGGCCTTATTAAAAGTTGTTTACATATGCTTGCCATGACACTACGCGAGGGCAACGAAAGAGGGTAGAAAACCGAATACACTTTGGTATGCACTGTGTGGGAAAACAATGTCTTGATATTACTATGGCAACATGATATAATGTACATTATACCATGCACATTTTGTTTGGAGCTTACTTTTTTATGCCATTCTCTAAAATGTCAACGTTTGTGTTCCTGGGCTAGGAAACTTGAAAAAAGAAATTCTGCATTTTTATTGTGATATGTTTGTCAAATATGTTCCGCTTTGCACTGGTTTCAATCATTTATTTTCTTATTTGTCTGTTCCAGAAGTTCATTAATGTCCACCCATATCATACAAATATGACACCCCTGTGGGGTGTCATATTTGTTTTACTATACCAAACAAAATACAAAACATAAAAGGGGGAACAATTACAAACACCAGAGATTTTGGATAAATACTCGTCGTCTGCCTTGTTGAACTAGTTTCACCGGTAGGTCACCCAGCAAACTCTGTGGGTGTTCTTTGGTATTCTTTGGGCTAGAGGTAACTAATCAATTAGCCCATAGCTGTTACTATGGGCCAATTGATTGGCCAAAAAGCTGTTAAGGACAACAGCCCGTCGCTAAGGAGTGAGGAAAACATGATGATTAATCCATGGCCCTTGACCAACCAGAATCAAGAATCGTCACGTGATGTATAATACTAGAAAATGTCTATCCCTGTTAGAGGGATAATCAGAAAAATAAATGCTGCTGTATGTGCATGTAGACTTGATATATGAAGAAATAGGCCGAGAAGATTTCATTCAATGTGATGTTAGCAAAATTATATATATGCTTTGAAAAGTTTGTCTAGATTCCAAACAAATAATTTAGGGCCCTGGTACTGTTAATAATATGGGGACAAAGTAGGTTGGTTGGTTTGGTGTCGGACTAGTAATCAGTAGGTTGCTGGTTCAACTCCCGGCCAGGGCACTTTGGTCTGTCCTTGGGCAAGACAGTTAATTCCATATTGCCCCAGTCCACCCATCTAAAAATGGGTACCGAATACCTTTATCTTTACCTTTAAAAATATAAATCATGACAGTCACATGACTATCTGAAACAGTCTGAGTATCATGACCATCATGCCATAGCCCCTGTCCAGAAAACAAGAGGTGACCATAACACCTTTGTTGAAGTTTCATCAAGCATCTTCAAAGGAATACTTCATGAGTGTTCGGACAGTATCAGAATAGATGTCATATTCGATGTATACAGAGAAGAGACGATTAAAGACATAGAGAGAGCAGTCAGAGGTCAAGAATAATGTTCCAGGTCACAAAGTTCAACTAGCAGAGCCTGCTTGAATTTCTCATAAGAGAGTGCAATTTCGATTATCGTCACTTTTTCTGCCATATTGCAGCTGAGTCTTGACTAGCCAGTTGTAACTAGTGGAAGAAACAGGTGAACTTCAAATTCCAAGTCACGGTCAACTTTCGCACATGCCCTGGGTGGGATTTGAACCCTGGTAGTGATGATAGACAGCTAGCATGGCAATGCCTCTGTCGTGGCCTATTGTTTACGATGCTTGGCTCCCAAGTGTGAGGTCACAGGTTCGGGTCTCCGCTGGATCCCGAAGCTGGGTGGCCTGGTCTCTATATAAATGTGCGGCATTGTGAAGGGCTGTCTATGGTCCTTCTGCCACTGAAAGACCTCAAGGAACTATTCGTGAATAGAAGGAAATTTCTTCCCAGTTCCGGCTTTCTATATGAAATAGATAAAAGCAACGTAAAACCCCATCCCTTCCTTCCTACACACCACACGACCATCAGGGTAGGTCCCTACACAAAAGAGTTGAGACAACCGGCGTACCTGAAGGACCTGGGTTCAAAAATCATGTTAGTAACCTGTGGTGAAGTTTGCTACAAGCTGACCACCGGTGGTGCTGAAGAAGTGCCGGACCTGCTTTCAACTCAAGAGGAAGCAGATATTTGCATTTTGCCTGTTGCTCCATGCTGCACGAGCTGCTCCAGAAGGACATAAAGCTGTGTCATCATCTCAGATGAAAAAAAAAGTTTTGTGTCTGGCGTTTTTCCCCATATATTGGCACCATTGTACCTCAGGTGTTGTACAAGGATCCACACAAAATTTGTTAGCATACAAGTAGATGTTGTGAACTCAGATTGTTGTAAGTCAATGATTGGCTTACATACATTTATAGCTTAAGTGCTTTTGCTGGTCGCGACAACTCAGTCAAGTACTTTGAAGATTATTCAGAAAGACAAGAAGGACATGTTTGCAGAGCTAGGATCCTGTTGGGAAATTGAAGGCGACCTCATAGCAAAATTGGAAGCATTCACATGTGAGCTATACTGCCCAAAGTCTGGTACCACAGAAAGGAATGAGTTGAGATACAGGCTTTCTCCAGATGTTCTCTACCCTGTTGGACATGGTTTGTATAAAAAGAGGTCCAGCGACAATGAGGAGGAATTGCAAATTGAGTGGATGCATGGTCTTTCAGCTCCAGAGGCAATACTGAACCTGATGTCATGCAATAGTGTCAGTGCTTGAAAGGTGCAAATGGACTCAGGTGTACTGACATGTGTTAAGTCCAAGCTTGCGACAACCAGGCTTAGGACTTGGAGTCTGATACAAATGATCAATTTGTGTCAGATGACTCTGAAGAAGATACAGAATAATCTTGACTTTAGTTCTAAATATTTGGCTTGTATAAATTGAATTGTTAAATGCATAGTACGGTATTCGACAAGGTGACAGTGTCATCTGAAACTAAAGTCCAATTGAAAAATAACCCAGAGATAGAAATCAAATTAACTTTGCATGAGCTATCATCATTAGATCCCCTTTTGAAAATAAAAAATAAAAAAGGGGGGGGGGGGGGGGTGGGGGTGACCAGTTATCCCATTGCACCACCATTGCATTGCATTCATATAGGTGGCGGCCAAGTGGCGCTAAATTTGCAAATTTCATGTCTAAAATTAATAGTTAAATAAGAAAATACCCCATGGTTAGACTTTCTTCAAATCTTGCATAGGCTTTCATTTTCAGGTCCCATTTGTCTATCTTAATTTTTTTGAAAGCAGGGTTACCAGTCATGCTGTCCATATAGGTGGCGTGAAAGTGACAAACAATGTAATTTGTAAATGGAAGTGCCACTTTGGCGTCACCTATATGGATGGGATGACTGGTGAACCCCCTTTTATTTTTGATTTCATGATGATAGCTTATGCAAAGTGTAATGTATTTCTAACTGTGGGGTACTTTTAAATGGAATCCTAAGTTTTATATGTTACGGTCACCTTGTAGAATACCGTACTATGCCTTTAAGTTCCTTGCACTGACAGTCACATTCAAGGTTTTCATTGTCTGCCAGTTTGAATACAGTTCTTGTGGAGTCTAGAATAATACAAAACAATACTGGTATCTTTTGGAAAAATGTCTGGGTGATGCAGTGATTTGCGTATATTTTCAAAAAGAAATATTACATTTAAATTTCATGGCGAGGAAGTGGTGCAATTTCTTTCACAGTGTCACTTATAATTCATTTAAAGACCTATATTTGGACTGAATAATAATATAGAATGGGTGAATGTCATATTTGATACTTTAAGATAACTAACTTTCATATTGCAATTTCATAAGTGGAAACTATTGAACAAAACTGACTTTTTCTCACGAGACAACCCCAAAATTGGTAAAATATGTCAAGAGTTTTGTTTAAGGTACTTATAAATGCAATAACCTATCTAAGCATGTTTGATGATTTCAAAGTTAACTAGTTGTCAAGTTTGGGGATGATTGGGTGTCTATAAAGCACTGAATCGAAGATATTTGTTTTTCTACATATCACACGGATCTACCAGTAGTCTGATTATCACGGCCTATTTTCTCAGAAAAGCTCCACCCAATACAAGGCTATCATACATCAAAATGAAGCTAACACAATAGGCTTTCGGAAAAACAAGGTGAGGATTGGCCCCCAAATATGAAACCGAAAACCCCAAAAATGGGGTTTGGATCACAGACTATATATGGTGAAATAACAAATCTGAAATAAAACATTTTCAAAGATCATTATCATTACAGTATATCTCTCTATAACCGTTGGTCTCTTCCTATCTTTCACTGACTTTTCTCTTTATTTCATCCTCATGGATTTATACATATCAAAATTGCTTGCATGTAAGCAAACATTATTTGATATATCAGAATAGTTTTACTATGTATCCCCATGGTCTGGCTTGAAAAGCAAGTCAATAAAACCCTTTTCAAACATAAAAAAACTAACATTATCATATTTTACATTCGCGTTCAATTCCAAAGAAAACAATTAAAAATACCGCCTTGATTAGCCGCACTTTGGGCCATTTCATCGTCCATGTCTGCATCATGTGTTCAGGCGACAATACACACTGCTTAGCACCTGAGGAATTTCACGCTTGCTCCGATTGAACAATGGCCGCGAACCTAAACTTAAAACTAACAATGTCAATTATGAAAGTATTGTAGGAACAGTATAGTGGAGAAGATACATTGCTATCCATGGTTAATGATAGCCTCTTCATCAACACCACAAGATGGCGCAAAACAGCTGAAAGCAATACGTGTAAGGAGTTGACATAGACGACCCCCCTCATCCTCTGAGGGATCACGTAACAATTAGTTTTCAGGAGGGAGGATCTCTCGAGTAACGGATAACGTAGGAGATTAAAACCCCATCGGATATCAGTCTGTAACCGATCCCAAAAAGACATTATTTGCGTCATGTATATGGATTATTGATAAATATTACATGGCGTAATGGACACCGAATGGGTGATAAATCTGCTGTAGTTTGCGATGCCTGGAGGATGGAATCTCGCAGGTGGTGTTCGCTACCCAGGAGGCAACAGTCAGACCTCACCCACCGCTCATAGATGATGAACGGTTGACGGACCTGAACCTGCCTAATCACTCCGCATGCTTCCACATGTAGAGGGGCTGGTTTGGAGTGAACAGTCATAAAATATCATGAAATGGGGTTTTATTGAAAAAAGATAACTTGCACGCATCCTCGCATGTTATAACAATCGGATAAATTAGTGAAAGATAGACCCCAAGGAATCTGTGGTGTATGCGATATCCCGAGGTGTTATGAGGCGGAACCCCAAGGCTATCACACACACCACAGCTTCCGAGAGGTCCTATGTAGATTAAACCACAGTTGACTGCCTTTCACCAATCACAGGCCGGGAAAAGCTTGGTTGAGTTCTCTCGCTAAATTCCCTTGGGCTTAGGCAGCTTAGAAAACATAGGCTTGAAAAGTGTGGGTTATGTCCTATAACCCTACACTTTTCGATGCATCTGATTGGTGGAAGGCACGCAACTGTGGTACAATATATCATGCCTTAAGTTATCTAAACTCTGCCTTTTCTCATGGTGAGGTATATTCTGATAGTTATGTCACTGGCCCAATATGCGAGCTGCTACCTTAAACCCACGTAAAAACAGCTGTAAAGATTTCATATTTATCATGCAAGGAACGTTCATGAGTATTCATTCTGATTCAACTGGTTGTCAAAACTATGTTTATGTGAAATGTACTCTACACTGCAACGAGTTTCTGTACTGTCTTATAATAATAATAATAATAATAATAATAATAATAATAATAATAATAATAATAATAATAATAGTTTATTGGCCATTTCATAAGAAACGAAATACAAGTATACAAATAAACATAAACAAAACAAAACATAAGACAAAACAAGGAAACTGAACTATACATTTAAACGAAACATGTAAAGGCATTGTAATGCCTATTAACCAAAAATGCCTAAATTAAAAAACTGTTGTATTCTATGTGCGGTAAGGGGGTCCATTTGTCTTAGTACATATGGTACAGACATTTTGCGAAAAACGGTCTGATTGCATTAACGTACAAGGTATTGAGTTTTTAAGGTGGCTACCCAACTCCGCACCTTATATGTGGCTGATATTAGCTTTTTAAACTTCTGTTATACTAACCAATGCGCAATAAGTATAGGTGTGATTGGCGTCACAAATACAAGGTACATGTATATCTGTTTTGTCTCTGGCGAACAAAATCGGTAAGAGCTTGGCAAATGTTTGGGATGTAATGGATGCATAATGAATTTGGCAAAATGGCTTGTTACTTGAAACAAAGACGTCAATTACATTAGCGATACTATAAAGGGCCACTGGTGCTCATTTTGCAATTCACAACTTGCATACAGCAGACATAAAATGTTTCATATGCTGATTCACTTAGTTGAATAGGTGGAAAATATAACCACCAGAGTCTGTTGAATATAGCATTGTGCTGAAACGATGATTGTACGTTAATTCACCTAGTTGAATAGGTGTAGATTACAGGGAATAAAGGATCAGTTAAATAGTTTTATCATACCCACAGTGCTAAAACAATGGAGGTGGATGAATGTACTTTATCCTATTTTGAAGTAGTTGTGAAGACAATCAGAAGGCTTTGATGCATGCACGTTATGTTATGACTATTGGAAGCCCCAAGCCGTGGCAGGTGTACATACTTGCCCGTCATTAAAATACGTCCGCCGCATGAAATGAACTAATGCTAGGAGATCTCACCTCCTCTGCCTTTCCTGAACGTTACAGGAGATCTCACCCCCTCTGCCTTTCCTGAACCTTACAGGATATCTCACCTCCTCTGCCTTGCCTGAACGTTACAGGAGATCTCACCTCCTCTGCCTTGCCTGAACGTTACAGGAGATCTCACCTCCTCTGCCTTTCCTGAACCTTACAGGATATCTCACCTCCTCTGCCTTGCCTGAACGTTACAGGAGATATCTCCTCCTCTGCCTTGCCTGAACGTTACAGGAGATCTCACCTCCTCTGCCTTTCCTGAACCTTACTGGAGATCTCACCTCCTCTGCCTTTCCTGAACGTTACAGGAGATCTCACCTCCCCTGCCTTTCCTGAACGTTACAGGAGATCTCACCTTCTCTGCCTTGCCTGAACGTTACAGGAGATCTCACCTCCTCTGCCTTTCCTGAACGTTACAGGAGATATCCCCTCCTCTGCCTTGCCTGAACCTTACAGGAGATCTCACCTTCTCTGCCTTGCCTGAACCTTACAGGAGATCTCACCTCCTCTGCCTTACCTGAACGTTACAGGAGATCTCACCTCCTCTGCCTTACCTGAACGTTACAGGAGATCTCACCTCCTCTGCCTTGCCTGAACCTTACAGGAGATCTCACCTTCTCTGCCTTACCTGAACGTTACAGGAGATCTCACCCCCTCTGCCTTGCCTGAACCTTACAGGAGATCTCACCTTCTCTGCCTTACCTGAACGTTACAGGAGATCTCACCTTCTCTGCCTTGCCTGAACCTTACAGGAGATCTCACCTCCTCTGCCTTACCTGAACGTTACAGGAGATCTCACCTCCTCTGCCTTACCTGAACGTTACAGGAGATATCACCTCCTCTGCCTTGCCTGAACCTTACAGGAGATCTCACCTCCTCTGCCTTACCTGAACGTTACAGGAGATCTCACCTCCTCTGCCTTGCCTGAACGTTACAGGAGATCTCACCTCCTCTGCCTTGCCTGAACGTTACAGGAGATCTCACCTCCTCTGCCTTGCCTGAACGTTACAGGATATCTCACCTCCTCTGCCTTGCCTGAACGTTACAGGAGATCTCACCTCCTCTGCCTTGCCTGAACGTTACAGGAGATCTCACCTCCTCTGCCTTTCCTGAACCTTACAGGATATCTCACCTCCTCTGCCTTGCCTGAACGTTACAGGAGATATCTCCTCCTCTGCCTTGCCTGAACGTTACAGGAGATCTCACCTCCTCTGCCTTGCCTGAACGTTACAGGAGATCTCACCTCCTCTGCCTTTCCTGAACCTTACAGGATATCTCACCTCCTCTGCCTTGCCTGAACGTTACAGGAGATCTCACCTCCTCTGCCTTTCCTGAACCTTACAGGATATCTCACCTCCTCTGCCTTGCCTGAACGTTACAGGAGATATCCCCTCCTCTGCCTTGCCTGAACGTTACAGGAGATCTCACCTTCTCTGCCTTGCCTGAACCTTACAGGAGATCTCACCTCCTCTGCCTTTCCTGAACGTTACAGGAGATCTCACCTCCCCTGCCTTTCCTGAACGTTACAGGAGATCTCACCTTCTCTGCCTTGCCTGAACGTTACAGGAGATCTCACCTCCTCTGCCTTTCCTGAACCTTACAGGAGATCTCACCTCCTCTGCCTTTCCTGAACGTTACAGGAGATCTCACCTCCCCTGCCTTTCCTGAACGTTACAGGAGATCTCACCTTCTCTGCCTTGCCTGAACGTTACAGGAGATCTCACCTCCTCTGCCTTTCCTGAACGTTACAGGAGATATCCCCTCCTCTGCCTTTCCTGAACGTTACAGGAGATCTCACCTCCCCTGCCTTTCCTGAACGTTACAGGAGATCTCACCTCCTCTGCCTTGCCTGAACCTTACAGGAGATCTCACCTTCTCTGCCTTGCCTGAACCTTACAGGAGATCTCACCTCCTCTGCCTTTCCTGAACGTTACAGGAGATCTCACCTCCCCTGCCTTTCCTGAACGTTACAGGAGATCTCACCTCCTCTGCCTTGCCTGAACGTTACAGGAGATCTCACCTCCTCTGCCTTGCCTGAACCTTACAGGAGATCTCACCTCCCCTGCCTTTCCTGAACGTTACAGGAGATCTCACCTCCTCTGCCTTGCCTGAACCTTACAGGAGATCTCACCTTCTCTGCCTTGCCTGAACCTTACAGGAGATCTCACCTCCTCTGCCTTGCCTGAACCTTACAGGAGATCTCACCTCCTCTGCCTTGCCTGAACCTTACAGGAGATCTCACCTCCTCTGCCTTACCTGAACGTTACAGGAGATCTCACCTCCTCTGCCTTGCCTGAACGTTACAGGAGATCTCACCTCCTCTGCCTTGCCTGAACGTTACAGGAGATCTCACCTCCTCTGCCTTGCCTGAACGTTACAGGAGATCTCACCTCCTCTGCCTTGCCTGAACGTTACAGGAGATCTCACCTCCTCTGCCTTGCCTGAACGTTACAGGAGATCTCACCTCCTCTGCCTTGCCTGAACCTTACAGGAGATCTCACCTTCTCTGCCTTGCCTGAACCTTACAGGAGATCTCACCTCCCCTGCCTTTCCTGAACGTTACAGGAGATCTCACCTCCTCTGCCTTTCCTGAACGTTACAGGAGATCTCACCTCCTCTGCCTTGCCTGAAGCTTACAGGAGATCTCACCTTCTCTGCCTTGCCTGAACCTTACAGGAGATCTCACCTTCTCTGCCTTGCCTGAACGTTACAGGAGATCTCACCTCCTCTGCCTTGCCTGAACGTTACAGGAGATCTCACCTCCTCTGCCTTGCCTGAACGTTACAGGAGATCTCACCTCCTCTGCCTTGCCTGAACGTTACAGGAGATCTCACCTCCTCTGCCTTGCCTGAACCTTACAGGAGATCTCACCTCCTCTGCCTTGCCTGAACGTTATAGGAGATCTCACCTCCTCTGCCTTGACTGAACCTTACAGGAGATCTCACCTCCTCTGCCTTGCCTGAACGTTACAGGAGATCTCACCTCCTCTGCCTTGCCTGAACGTTACAGGAGATCTCACCTCCTCTGCCTTGCCTGAACCTTACAGGAGATTTACCTCCTCTGCCTTTCCTGAACGCTACAGGAGATCTCACCTCCTCTGCCTTTCCTGAACGTTACAGGAGATCTCACCTCCTCTGCATTGCCTGAACGTTACAGGAGATCTCACCTCCTCTGCCTTTCCTGAACGTTACAGGAGATCTCACCTCCTCTGCATTGCCTGAACCTTACAGGAGATCTCACCTCCTCTGCCTTTCCTGAACCTTACAAGAGATCTCACCTCCTCTGCCTTGCCTGAACGTTACAGGAGATCTCACCTCCTCTGCCTTTCCTGAACCTTACAGGAGATCTCCCCTTCTCTGCCTTGCCTGAACGTTACAGGAGATCTCCCCTCCTCTGCCTTTCCTGAACGTTACAGGAGATCTCACCTCCTCTGCCTTGCCTGAACGTTACATGTCTCTCCTCCTCTGCCTTGCCTGAACGTTACAGGAGATCTCACCTCCTCTGCCTTGCCTGAACGTTACATGTCTCTCCTCCTCTGCCTTGCCTGAACGTTACAGGAGATATCCCCTCCTCTGCCTTGCCTGAACGTTACAGGAGATATCTCCTCCTCTGCCTTGCCTGAACGTTACAGGAGATATCTCCTCCTCTGCCTTGCCTGGACGTTACAGGAGATATCTCCTCCTCTGCCTTGCCTGAACGTTACAGGAGATATCTCCTCCTCTGCCTTGCCTGAACGTTACAGGAGATATCTCCTCCTCTGCCTTGCCTGAACGTTACAGGAGATATCCCCTCCTCTGCCTTGCCTGAACGTTATAGGAGATCTCACCTCCTCTGCCTTGCCTGAACGTTACAGGAGACATCTCCTCCTCTGCCTTGCCTGAACGTTACAGGAGATCTCACCTCCTCTGCCTTTCCTGAACGTTATAGGAGATCTCACCTCCTCTGCCTTTCCTGAACGTTACAGGAGATCTCACCTCTTCTGCCTTTCCTGAACGTTACATGAGATATCCCCTCCTCTGCCTTGCCTGAAAGTTACAGGAGATCTCCCCTCCTCTGCCTTGCCTGAATGTTACAGGAGATATCCCCTCCTCTGCCTTGCCTGAACGTTACAGGAGATCTCCCCTCCTCTGCCTTGCCTGAAAGTTACAGGAGATATCCCCTCCTCTGCCTTGCCTGAACGTTACAGGAGATCTCCCCTCCTCTGCCTTGCCTGAAAGTTACAGGAGATATCTCCTCCTCTGCCTTGCCTGAACGTTACAGGCAGTACGCTATGTGCCAGACCTGTATTGCCTGGTGTATGCTCGTATCAGCTGCCTTTGTACTGTACATACAATTGTTTGGGCTGTGCACGGGTTAAGTTGGAAATTCCCTATAGAGTGTCGCGGTAATGTAGAACACACTGTCATAATAGGCACTTCTGTTAAGCATTAATCAGGATAAACCGCATTAAAACTGAATTTCATGAGAGAAAATTGTCCTTGAAAGAATCGGAGCAATGAGATTCAAGAACAACATCATATGGTGAGTGGCTCATATGTCAATATAATCATGTTACATCCCATATATATGACAAGGCTATCAAATTAGGGAAGTTGGAAAATATCGTCAATGCTATTACGAGTAATTGTCTGGTATCTTATTAAACGTGGATACTGCGCAGGAAATATGGCAGAACCAGATTATACATTCTGCTAACGTTCAGAATATCCCCTATACGAACCGCGCTTATGGCGTTAATTCAATATTGCATTATATAATATAAAGATTTTTTTATACCAGTCATGAAAAGCGTCTGTTTTCGTGATGAAATGCTTTGACATGTATGTTTTCCTTTTTCAACGTACCTCATAAGTGTACAGATCCTTTAGACTTGCTTTATGCAGGCAGCTGCTTCAGTATGGCTGAATTGTGTACACCTACACATGTACAACCTGTACATGATGGGGCTTAACCCATTAGTCATTTCTTTATCACATAGAAATGTATTAGTCTGCTTCGCGTGACGACTTGGCTTCTATGGAATGCAAGTAATGAGCATTCACTAGGGATGTAACACATATGTCTTACCCAGTGCGCCCTGGTGTCATCGTGGCCAGACTAAGGACGGAGTGCTGATGTCATTTTGAAGATGCCTGGAGGCGTGCATCTAATACCCACGCTCTAATGCTAAACAGGCATTAAACCTTTTATTATGGCTCCCTTCATGTGATTTAGTGTGCACTTAACTCGCGATAAAAACTGACTGAGGGTGTTTTCATCAATTTCCCTCTAGTGAAATGTAAACTCTTTCTTATCAAGTGAGGAGATTGGATATTTGGAATTGAGTGTGAAATGTCATTTTCTCATTTAGCAACTTCGATCTGAAGCGTTTTGAAATTCCTAAATCAGCTGCAGCTATGGCGAACTCTTGTTTGCATAACCATGCTAGTATTTGGTTTAAACCGCTTCCTGGCCAGTAAGACGTGGAGAACAGAAAATGAAAGCTGGCGCACGCTGAAGACAGAACGACACCTAGCGACCGCATCAACAACCTTGTATTATCTGATAGTCTTTTATCAAAAAGTGGTATCATTTCCAAATATAGTTACTCTCATTCTGAAATTAAAACATCTAAACATTTTAGGAACATGTATCAACCACCACCATTATAGTGGACCTATCGAACTTGTCAGGTCCAAGTATCTGATAAATTAAATATGTTAACTGAAATCAGTGCCTGATGTTTTTGTATTTTGGAGGCATTCTGAAGTGACGTATAGTACACTCTATATAGTGTTTTTAAAGCGTGGTATGTTTAGTATGAAAGCATAGCGATAGACGAAGTCAAATATGGCCAATATTTAAGCATTATATTCCGATAGATGCTTGTACCCAGAATCTTTCGGAACTAGGGTTGGATGCCATGTGTCGGCAGTAGAATGGGTGTAGTAAAGGGGGGGGGGGAGGTTGTTGTAACGTGTTCGTGTTCGGCGTTCATTTACACTACAGGTCTGTAGTGTAAATGAACGCCGCTACGCGTCGCCACCGTCGCGTATTCAAATTAGCTTCCAATTACTTGTGACGTCATCAAAACTGTAAAATCGCTAATTTCACTGATTTAAAAAAGGTTATTTAATTTCCTAAAAGTGTATTCTTAGTACAATTGGTCCATTGAATGTATCCATGCTGTTTGACCAAAACAGAGTGGACGCTATCATACATAACTGGAAGAACCAAGTTTTCTCTAATGAAAGAATCCATGGCGTTCCAGTAAGATATTCGACGTGTTTGAAGCCGCCTATCGGCGGGTTCCGGAACCTCACGTCTAGACAGTTGGTTCTTGATTGCACTCTCAAACTCCTTGTACTAATAAACATCAAAGAGTTCATTGGAAAACAGAAACAAAAAATCAAATTAGAAAAACGACACTACCTTGTTCCCTGTGCACCATGCAGTGTCAACAACCTAATGGAAATCCAGGCGTGCTCATACAAATCACCCTGCTAGTAGCTCCTTTGTCATATGCCAACACTAGTGGGCGACCCGTTAGCGAAAATTCAAAGAAGAAACACAATCTCTCACATCCCCCCATCTTAATCTGTTGCAATATTTGTTATCTGCCTCACCTTTTTAATCTTGTACTTCAAAGCTATCTTACATACAGGAGATTAGTAGCGAAGGTTGAAAGACCTAGGTACGTAAACATTCATGACACCTATTAGTTGCAATAGAATTACCGGAATCATTAATGTGGAATTTGCAGTAATTCCTTAATTTCAATAAAAAAAAAGAGCTAGGGAAAGGCACCACAGTCTCCATTGGTAAATGTAATACCTCAAATGCTGAAATCAAACAGGTAATAGCATTTATCTTATTTGGATTGAATTAGTGTGTTTTATTGATTGTGAAACTTTTTAAGTATTTAGTGTTTTTATAACAATCATGCATGCGCTACTTATACATTTGTACTTTGAAAATGTACATTGTTTTGTAAGAATTTTCATTTATTTATTTCTGTGTAGTTGTTTTTGACAACAAAAAAAGGACATTTATTTTAAAGGAATGTTGTGGCACAAAATGGCCTTTTTGTGCCGATTTGACTTTAAGCCACCATTCATTCATTCAACACTGCAAGGACTGCCAAGGAAGCATGGAGGCATGGTTTACGCCAAGAAAAGATACGTTTTGCTCCAAATAATCCTCAAGTAATCTCAAGAAGTCATGCTCTATTGACATATACATTTTGATGCCCAGTGTTTTATAGATTTTTTTTAAACGGGTTTCATTCTAACACCATTTCAAAGTATGTTCAACACTCGGTAGGCACATGTTGGTTTTCTTGTTCTGGGCAGTTTGTTGACTAAATGTTGGTCCAGCGATTGATTTGTTCGTTATTCAATTTAATGGTATGCCTGAAAGGTGAGTTAGGTTGGTGTACATGCGTATATTTTAATAAACGAACGTGTGTTTAGACTCCATTAAGGAAATGAATATCATATAGTATGCACCCATATTCGATATCTATGATATACATATCATTGTCTATTGATGTGATTTAATTTGTAAGATGTGGGACTAATACACGAGAAACGTTTTTCCACAAATACCATTATAGTTAAATGCCATTTTACATAATGTAATAACTAGAAATAGTTGTATAGCAACAATGCATATATCTACAGGCAACCGAGAATGCTTGCCATGTCCAAATA
Organism: Maea johnstoni; assembly: GCA_963942565.1. NCBI lineage: Eukaryota > Metazoa > Annelida > Polychaeta > Spionida > Magelonidae > Maea > Maea johnstoni. Next base: position 14,005,149 of record OZ012689.1, on the reverse strand, counting down.
TGCTACAACATCAACTGAACATGGGGGAATAACAGTGGAGTGAACATACGATTAATATGCTCTGTTGATTTGATTATGTGCGAGCACGTCCTGGGAAGTGCGTGTCAACGAAAGTCCCAATTGCATTAAACATATCGCACTTGAGGAACGCGATGTGGAGTTAGATTAGCTGAAGTCAAGTCCCGCCGCCGCCGAGCCCCGTCACACTAACTGTGAGTAATGCTACGACGGGGAGGGTCTGCAACCAAGCAAATCACGTGCCAGCAATAGGAGCCCTCCTATTGTAATTGACAGTGATATCATATAGTCATCAATTTGTCTGCGTTATTTGCCAAGCCAATAAGTCTGCCTTTAACTGTGTGGACGAATGGGGATTGGTGAATGACTTCAGGGATGTGTGTGCTCGAAAGGGAATAGACGCGTGTTGACAGTACAGTAGGCTTTAGTATATTAGTATCAGAGGAATAGCCACCTCCTCAATAGGCCCGAACTCATGCAATATCTCGTGTCCAGAGGTATAAACTAGCTGCAGCTATAAATTGTCGACAAATAAAGTTGCACCAGAAAGATGAGAAGGATGTAAGCGTCTGCCTGTGATTTGCGTGGGTAATTCCTATAAACAATGGCAATATCTTATCCCTCATGATTAGGGGTTGACATGTTAATATATGAGCATGATGATAGTGTTCCCAAGTTTATAGAGTCACAAATGTATTAAAAAGCCTCGTAGGTATAATAGATATTGCAAGCGTGTGGATATGTTGCAACATGAAAGAGGAGCATATACTGTATATAAAGCATCATCAATTCAACCGATATGGCATTATATTTTTTTTACGTCTTTTAGTTGTGTTATTGCAAATAGCCATAGGGCTAATTTGAATAACTATGCTAACAAGTGTAAGAAGAGGATAATCAAAACTATCAAATTACCATTTTTTCGTATGATTTGCAACAATAAGGCTATCAATCATTTTATAAATGGTACCTTTGATAGGATGCTTATGTTTCAGAAATGGGGTTTAATTAGTTCATCATCAAAATAAAATAGGGTGATAAACCAAGGTTAGCATGATTAACATGAGATGATGCACGAACCTTTGTTTGGTAAGTCAACAACACTGTAAACCTTAATTCCTACTATCGTGGAAATCCAAGAATTCTAAATGTTTATTCAAGATTTAAACCATGTATATGTAATAATGACTGCAGTCATACCTTATCAAGACTATTTTGGTTGAGATGTGGGAAGTTCTTGGATGGACCACATGTGGTGACACGGCAGACCAGCACGAACGTCTTGAGTTGTTCACGACTTTGTCTCAATAACATGCGAAGACATACTCAAAAGTATGTCAAGATACCAAACTTGTGAGATCAAGCGGCTGATTTCTCAACTAGATCGACGTGTATACACAAATATTCCGGCCAAAAAGCTATTCATGAGTCCCTTTCATCACTAAATTGTCCACAACAAGGATTGACAGGTTGCGATAAGATATACAATAGGTCAATATAGCAATTAAGACTCCAAATATCGAATATATAAAAAAAGTTGGCGATCTTGCTGCGCAGACGTAACACCGTTAACTACACACAAACAATTAGTATGGAGTCTACAAATGAGTTACATGTAGTTACCAGCTATGAACAATAAAGAAAACAACCAGAAAAGAAAATGCGCATCAAAGCTGAGCTCAAAAAGTACAGTTATTCCACAGTTGCACCTCTTCTTGAACTGCAACATCCTGAGACACTGCAAGGCTCGTGTATATATAAAAGATATCAATGACTTCATTTCTGCAACAGGACCAAGTGTGCAGTATTGTAGATAAGAGTTTTTGTGTCGTTTCTCAAAACGAAATGATTCAAAAGACATCAAAGAACACAATATAACAGCAGAACAAAATTACGAAGAAATTGTCTAACAATCGTACATAACAGACACAGCGCATTCAAGGTAGCCGCATAATGACTAAAACACAGTAATTAAAATAAATCACCAAAAGTGTGTCAATGCACATTACTGATGTTGACGCTTCCCAGCTTTGGCACCAATTCCCAATTAACATCACACGAAACAAGAACACAAGATCAAGAATGAAGAGGTAATAATGTTCAAAAGACTGTTTATAGAAACAAAGTAAGCTGGCATCCATGAGCAAGGCAAAGGAAACAGGAAAGAACTTGGGCAAAGATCTCATCTACAGTAAGCTCTGGAAACATTGGACATGCCTTCAAATATCATGAAATTATATTGAATTATTATACCTCACGTGAAGATTCTTGATTCTGGTTGGTCAAGGGCCATGGATTAATCGTCATAATTTCCTCACTCCTTAGTGACAGGCTGTTGTTCTCAACAGCTCATGAAATAGTTGAATAATTCACGGCAACAGACATGAATTAGTTGAATAATCACCGCTACCGGTGAAACTAGGTCAATGAGCTCGAGGCCACCAGTCAAACTAGGTCAATGAGCTCGAGGGAGGTGCCGACAGTGGACTTTTTGCAAGTATTGAAGAAGAGGATATTTCTAGACTGCTTGCTGATTAAGGCAGTAAAAGTACAAACAAACAAATAAAGTTCAGAGTCTTGCTAATAAATTAGCACCTAGATTGATTAAGAGGTGGTATCAATAAATGGAGTTTAAACGTTATCTGATACAGATTTTATTTGGAAAAGGAAGCGAAACATGGAGTAGACTTATTTGTTCATGTTTTCAAACAGAGATTGAACATTTTCTGCTGTTGTACGTTTTGGGGCTTCTGTTGCACTCAGATGCGTCAATGCAACAGTTGGACATTTTTGTTATTGTAATTTGTAAATTTCGTACAAACGAGTATTTATCCAAAATCTCTGGTGTTTGTCATTTTTCCCCCTTTTGTGTTTTGTATTTTGTTCGGTATAATAAAACAAATATGGCATCCCTGTTTGGTATACAACAGGAATAACTCCCCCTCGAGAGGTTTGTCGCCCTCGGGCGACAATCCTCTCTCGGGGGAGTTATTCCTGTTGTACACCACACAGGGATGTCATATTTGTATAATATTGTATCATACTTTGAAGTAATTTATACATTTTAGTGGAAAGACTGAGGAGCTTCTTAATTGCCATGTGCACAAGGTTTTGCGAAATCTCTTACAGGAAATCTGACTCTAGCTGATGATACCCAAAAGATAGAAAGGGACCAATCAATTCATTACACATTTCTGTACACACATACACACACACACACACACCCACACACACATATAGATATATACATATATATATATATATATATATATATATATATATATATATATATATATATATATATATATATATATATATATATATATATATATATATATATACATATTATATATATATATATATATATATATATATATATATATATATATATATATATATATATATATATATATATATATATATATATATATGTGATATATATATATATATATATATATATATATATATATATATATATATATATGTGATATATATATATATATATATATATATATATATATATATATATATATATATATATATATATATATATATATATATATATATATATATATATATATATATATATATATATATATATATATATACATGTATATATATATATACATATATATATATATATACATATATATATATATATATATATATATATATATATATATATATATATATATATATTATATATATATATATATATATATATATATATATATATATATATATATATATACGTTTATTGTGTGTGTATGTGTGTGTGTGACGAAATTGAATAGCCGACTTTCCTGAAGCAGCATGGTATCATTGGGCTCGCAATTGACCATCCATATTCCATGGTTTTCTGATGAGGTTTATCATAGTCTTACATTTACTCTGACGGCAATGTTCTAAAGATACCGTAAAGCACTGAAAGAATAGCCAATGAGATGTTCAACTCAGACATACATGTACTTAGACTGCTACACAAGGTCTAGAGGTCTTGACTGACTGCCTAATGTATTATATAGATTATGTTTAGCTGTCATATTTAAGTAGGAGACATGTGAAATCACTGCAACATTGGGTATGATACTATCTAATTACTGCACATAACCGTCATCTCCATGCAACATTAGGTCTTATATAAGGTCATTAGCTTCCAATTATCATTATCCACACGGTGTTGATAAATAACCCATTAACACTTTTAATTAATGTCCATGGTACACGCAAACACTTACTGAGATTAGCATGGGGATGCTGATGATGGCCATTGCAAGGTTAGGGTAAGATAGCATCTCCATAGATACTAAATCAAGTTATGACATCACACAGCCTAGTCGACTCACGTGAGGAGCATGATAACTTGAAG
>OZ012689.1:13989316-14000562 GCA_963942565.1 Maea johnstoni | reverse complement strand
AATGTTTAAAACATTAGAATGATGTTATATGTGACCAAAATGAACTCGGCCGTACAATAGATAGGCTTGGAAAAGAAATGATATTTCATTCATTTACGGTTCTCATACATTTGTCATTAGTTTTCAACCAACAGTTCTCTTTTGAATATTTTTACAATTGCTCTGATCATAAGGTTATAACCAGGTCAATATTCAGGCATGAATGTGATTGAAGAAACGCGCCCTGTCTTGAAAGTGGACTGTCTGCGGTCGAGAGGGCTGCACCCCGTCTGCGGCCGATTGAAAAGAGATCGTGCCCCCCCCCCCCCCTCCCCCTTCCCTGTACTGAAGCACCTTAAATTTACTTGACTTTGAAGAGAGGGTGGTCCAACGAATCTCTGAACCAAGTTTCGTAGAAATATGTGATTTGAGCGAATTGTCCTGTATGTCCTCATATGACTAAATAGATAGAACACGTATACGATATCAACTTTGAACTTGCTTTGTCTTGTACAGGTGTGGCATATGGCAATGTGACCTCGGCCAATACATCAGACTAAATAGCTAGAAAAGCCATAGATCATCCACGTTGATCTTGTTTTTGGTCCAGATGTTGCATATGATAATGTGACCTTGGTCGTTAAATAACCAAATAGCCAGAACACCTATAAAATATCATCTTTGATCCTGTTTGGCTGCAGGTGTTACATATACTAATGTGACCTTGGCCAATAAATGTCTAAATCGTTAGAACAGTTATTAATTATCCACTTCGCATATGCATCATATTCAACATTAGCCCAGCAAGAACACAACATATCCAAACATCCCAACACTAATACTTTCTGGGCTTGTCACGCATTTGATAGATTGTGATATGGTTGTGGGAATAAAAGTAAATCCAATAACCTAAGAATGCTGGGTTTTGAGGTATTTTAGAATTTCAGCTAGCACGAGGACCTCATGATATAGATTTAGTAGGATGTTAGATATGGCTCCCATGGACCCCTACTGTAACAGTTGCTTTTGTTGCGGCAACCCGCTGTCTCGGTCTCTCTAACCCGCGCTCTATGAGAATGTCACCAATCGATTGTTCTGATTATCAATAATGTCATTGTGAGGGGAAGACAGTGTAATTACAACGTGAGATTCTACCTGACTGATCAGAGCACAGGGAGAACAAACTATTTCCTGCCGGGGCCGCCCGCCGAGGGGATGTCATGAGAGGCCCCGGAACCCTAGGCAGGGGGCACGGCAACAATAGGAAATGATTGTTATACGATCACGCCAAGCAGAAGTGCTGCAAATGATATGTGCTCGGTGTCATTGTGCATGGATGTGCGTACTCATTGTGTTGACGCTGCTTACATATGTAATCAATTACATTAATCATTTTATAGTCGTGAAGGATCCCATTGAAGGCTCTATTATATATAAACAAAACACTTACTGATCTTAGGGCGGTCAGGTGTGGCAATGCTCAAGGTACGTTGCTAGCGTTAGTTAAGTCAGCTTGTAGCTATCTATGCTATCAATCAGGCGGGATACTTCATTATAGGTATTTGGGCCGAAAGTCGATATTGACAAACTGGTTTCCAACATGACCACAACAGTTCTTATCAAATATTTGGCTTTGCGTCTGGTAGTTGTCGAGATGCCGATATCCAATAATTCACTTAGTGATTCTCACGCAATAAAAGGAATGGTCAATAATAGTTTTGGATTGATCTCGATTTAAGACATCTTTATTAGAGTTGATCCCATTCGCATGAGACTGGCTGAGCGTTGGCAGGTTTAAATGGTACAAATCCCCTTCTTTTTATTTCGTTAAATTTCTTCTGTGTGTGTTTTTTTTTTTTGTTTCTTACTTTTTATGGTATGATATCCATCAGTATAATTTTGTAAATTGTGTTTACTGTCAATAAACATTTATACATAAGGCACTCATTACCTGTGCAGCGTCAGCCGTTCTAGGAATCATTATTGTTGAGGATTTTGTTAATAAAATGATAGTTATTACCAATCACCATAAATGCAGGTATATGGTAGTACCGTTACGTCATAGTTACGAACAATAGGTCCATGGAAAGTGATAGTCCTTGACATGTCGTCGCTTAGCTGAGAAAGGCTCCTTTCTCATTTAACATTTAATTACACACCGTCACAAGATAATCTCGTTAACTCGCTGGCATTAATACACTAAGAACGTTAAGCGAATAACACCAGGTCGTGTGGCACTTTTCGGTGAAAGATCAGATTCCATAAAACATGAATAAGGGAAATTGAATAGCTTTGCTGAGGTATGGTTCATATTCTTGACACCTCCTTTATATCAACTTATGCCCTTTCATAGTAGAAGGTATCATTAGTTTGCTTAGGTGGCTTATCGGATTAATTCTATAAATATAACTTTTTCTCCGTATGTAGTTTCACAAAACATTCACTTCAAACACGCATGTTTGGGTTAAACAAGCGTAGAAGGATATGCTCGCAATTTGGAATACAGCATGTAATAAACTAGGGGTATTTTGCTTATATTGTCACATTTTAATATCATTCTACATGTACTTTGTTTCAAAGTTATGCAATCTCGAAGATGAGAAAAGTACACTACTTTCATTATCAACATAAATCCAAATTTGAAATTTGAACAGAGTGAAAATTGGAAAATATGTTGTCTCATTTACATTACTAGGAACTCCCCCAGAGTCATGGCCTGGTGGTCCGCGATACATTATAATAGATAAAAGATTCGTTTGAAATCACAGTCTTCCATGCCATGAAAAAAATTATCGGTGGAGATTTGTACGGTCCGATTTTCATACGCTCCACCAATGAACGTTCTTTCTATAAAAAAATCACCTTCAATGATTTTGAATGGTGATTATGGTATGTCGTTTATTTAGTCCTTACTCGATCTAGTTTAATGCGTTGTGCCCAGCAATGTAAAACGACCCACGTATAGTCCACTGTTCACTGTTTACCCAGTAGCCCCCAGGGCTATACACAGACATGAGATAAGATGTTACTACATTATTATAGCGCCAATGCCTGTATGATATCAGATGCAGATACACTGATATTAACAAACAACAAAATTTGCCAGTCTTTTCCCCGAGGGACCTCTTCAGCGACACTCATAGATAACAGTAACTTCAGGAAGATAAACAGTTGTGGAGTGTTGGAGTTAAGCAGCTTGGGGGTAAGCAGGGCGTAGACAAAGAACTAGACTTGCGCAGTGTAAGTCTTAGGAAAAGAACTACAGAACTGATATTTAAGTTCAATACTTATAACTAGGGTATGGTGCTTTTTCGCAAGTCGTCTATATGTACATGTAGAGTGATCGGTCGTTTTCTCGACTGTGCCTGTAGTCGCTTTGGGCTCTCTGGTCGCACATTGATAATCATTTCACAGTCTTCCGTAGTAGCTTGATATTTTGGGCTAAATCTTTGATTCAAATGCATAGTAAGGAATATGTCTGAAGGGGAAACGTTCATAAGAATCCTATAACTTACCGGTACTCTACTTGAAATATTCAAAATGATTCATAATGTCTACGTTATTGTTAGAAGCATCATAGTTCCCGACGACAGTTTCAAATGTAACATAACTGTTAAGTATTGCTGGGTTATGTCAAGTGCCTATCTTTTGGTAATGTAATGACTGAGCCCACACGATTCCGTGCGTGAGGGTATTGCTGTCGTGTAGGTTCTTGTAGGCGTTTGGTAGGCATCTTATGAAACCGTTTGACACCACGTGAACATCGTGCTCCCTTCAGGGGCCTTCCTGCATATTCGTATCTATCCATCTTTACGTCTGGTCATCTGGTCTCAATGCAGGAATTCGTTTTCATTTTGATATTTTTCATGTTATATCAAGGAAAATATCTAGTTTCGAGGTAGATGACACAATACAAGCATCGTGCCACATCGAGTATTCACTACAACACTCACGATGGTGGGGCCTAGCTATGGTCGTAGCAGGACTTTTTAAATGCCTGTCCAAAACAGTATTTTCAAAATTCTTGCCCGTCCAGATTTAGCTACTAACCTACTTCAAATCTGTATATACCAACTAAATTTAGTAGCCTATTGTGTCAGAAAGGACAATTCACACTTCAGCCATTTTCTTTCTAGAATATAGTTTGTTCAGAAAATGTGTGCTTATTATCCATAAAAAAGTCACATTTGAAAATTCTTCATATATATTTTTGCTTGTTGATTTTCAGGAAACTACATGTACCTGTCCAAAATACAGGCTGGACGGTTCCATGACCTAGCACCTTGGTGCTATCATGTTTGACTGAAACCTGATCTTCCCCCTTATGTTAATCACTTATCTTTAAGTACTTCTCAAATATTCCTCAACTGATGGGTAAATATGCAAATGACTAGATACATGTGGCTGTACCCAAGTGGGGCATACGTTAGTGTTGGCATAAACTGCTTTCATACTGTATAATCCTAATATTAATAATAGTTGGCAAATAACACATAAGATGACTACATGTATAACCAACTACTCTGTTGGGATAAACAAAATCTGTTCTTGGTACTTTGCAACAAGCAATAGCAATAGCACGTGTGAGAGGTTCTGTTGTTGATAGGTATATTTCTAGCCAGTCCAGAGCATAGCATTCATTACCCACATTGCTCACAGGTAGAAAATCTGGCCAGGCATAGACGATATACGATCATACAGTCATACACATGAATATTAATATACCTTTACCATATACATGTACATGTACGCCGTACAATATGCTATACAGCGAATCATTAAAGCTGAGTGAGAGTAATACCATTGAGAGGGTGTGTTATCAATGTACATCCGGCCTACATCATTTACCCCTAATACCACTCAATCAACGACAATGGGTCGCTTTAATTATTAATTCGAGTCATTTTCAATTAGTTTCCTACCCCCCGGCATGGCTATGAACTCGAGCCTCATCCTCAGTTCATCTTTCAATTTACTCGTATCCAACTCTTTTTGTTTTGCAAATTATCCTGGTAATTCTAGCCTCTGTCTAGCTATAGGCGTTTTAAGCTACATGTACAGTTCCTTTGTTCCAGAGTGTCTACATGTACAGTAAAGACATATCATCTAATTTCTGCACCAGTCGACCGGACGTCTGCCAGTGCCTGGTTGTATAAAACCCTATGGATAACATGTCAAAAAATAATCCAAGCACATCAATGACCTTAACGTAGCTTTCTAATACCATCTACATGTACGTTCAATTTTGAAGTAATCCATGCATCCATGTCCATGAAACTGGGTGCCAATCGGGCGTGCGGTCGTGTAGTATGCCCGGGCTGCCCACACATTTAGTGCAGGAATTAAATGTCTGCACTGTAGTAGCCTTTATATGCTACATGTTCCGTACCTATGTGCTATATGATGTCATGTGTTGATCTCACTACTAGTGTGCACGAGAGGTAATCTCCCAGGGAATGATATAGTGGACAGGTATTATTTGAGGCAAATTAAGAAAGATGTTCAGGAGTAATATTGTTCAAGGGAAATTAGCTTTTCTGTTCTGGGATGTATGGTGAATTCCCACTGTCAACCTACGCCGTCATTTTCTTATGTAATCATGAACAATCTTACGAGAGGAGAGGAGATTGTAAATAAGGTATTCACAAATGTGTTGCCTTGATGGACTTTCGGTGCATTCAACAAAGCAAGGTTTTCTGAACACGTGACAAGTTTCTTAAGGGATATAGTTGGTCAAATATTTCAATGGAATTGTCCTAAAATAATTGCTCATAGAAAATGACTTTCTGAACATTTGGCGCTACTTTGCTATCCTTCAGAAACATGTATCAGTTTTCAGATAATTAAATCCCCATAGGTGTGAACAGCAATGATTTCTGGAGAACTTTCGTGATAGGACTTAATTATAGTCTATAAACTGTACGTCAGGTGACACACACCATATTCTCAAGAAGTTTGTCTCCCTTCGGGGCACTTATTTCTTTTTAGTAAGAAAGGTATATTCTCGATAGCAGACGCTCCTGTTTTGGAAGGAATATATGAGCCTTGCACGTTTATTTTCTCGTTTGCTAATTTCTCTCTGACAAAGGTGGCTGACACCATGTGACGTGTTGTAAAGGCTAGAGGAGCAGTCTGCACGGTGCAGCAACACACTTGTGTTAACACACAGTTCCATCACACTGGCCATCAAGTGCCTGCTTAATCACTCGCTGACTGTGCAAACAATACAGGCCGGGCTGCACGACATATCTCCATATCATATCTCGCCCACTGCTGGCCCCAATCCTGTGGCATAGTGGCTGTGACAACAACGTGTCAACAATGCTAATGGCCTTGACACTGCCACTGGGTATTGCAAGCATAATGCATAATTCGTCAGTTCACTGGGTATATATATACACAACCGCACACGAACACAATGTCCATATGTTTATATAGATCTGAATGGGATCGCTAATGCACTCTGGGTACATTAATAGTACATGTAGAATCAATAGTGTCCATTCATCAGCAGCAGCAGTGATTCGTCATCAGTAGGAAACGCTAATCATGGACTCTCCAAGGTATCAGCAAGTTTATCGGTCACACAGCATAAACGGAAAGAGGAAAATTGGGAAAGGTCAGTTTTTTTTAGTATTTTTAGGGCATGGTTAATTCGATGATCATATCTTGAAAGGCAATATTTAGGATATTACGCAAAAGGAAAAGGAAACACACAAGACCGATCAACACTTGGAGCCTTTCTCCATGAACAACCTGTCTAGAGCACCGTGCAAAACATTACAAAGGTCGCGGGTTCGAATCCCGCCTCGGGGGAGGTTTTCGGTTGCCTGGGTTTAGTCGATGGATTTCCCCGTGTTTTTCTCTTAGATAAGTTAATGGAAAACCCGGCTGTATACAAAAAATATATATTTTTGAATCAAGGCAAAGTGCCTTCGGATGGACATAAATCAATTGACATTGACACACTATTCGTATAAAGCTTTGCGGGAAACGAAAAAAACAAGAAGATTCCTGTCACATACATTCACCTCATGTCAAAGTCCCTCGGCTTGGTTATTCCTTACTAGGCGGTAAATAACTTGTCTAAAAAAATATCAAGAAGTTCCAATTTAGAATTGGATGCACTGTGTTAACCTATGCCCCTGAGATTAATGGAGTCGCCTACAGTGATATAAAGACACTCAGAGGGCTATTTATTTAACTGCTCTTTATACTATTGATCACATTGAGCCATTCTGCTGAATCGCACACTCTTATTCATGCGCGATTACCTCAATACCATTTTGACGTCCATATTGTCCTGAGTGGAAATGAGTTTTTCGCGATAGAATTGCTCCATTGTTACATTAACTAGTGGCTATTCCGTACGCTGCATTTAACATCCACCACTGTTAGGATAAGAAATAGCTTCCTTTAACACTTTCGTTGAAATTCTTTTATACGCGTGCACACAAGCAAGTATACATACACAATACATTTCATACATACATACATACATGAAAGGGGAAGATCCTCCACAATGTATGGCCTGTGATTGTCAGTTGACTGTCAAACATATTTTATTTGAGTGTGTCGATTTTATTGAGTCCAGAAATAGACATTTTAATGTAGATACCTTTAGGGAACTCTTTGAAAAGGTTCCTCCAGACAGCATTTTATCTTATTTACATGAGATTGGTCTGTTTTACCGATTGTAAAACCTTTTAAGAATATATAGTTTCTTTTGAAACAACCTGTTATACGGAAATTATATTTTGAAGTTGTTCATTGTTTTGTGATCATTTTTATTCATCTATTGCTTTGTTATTGTTTTCAACAATAACAAAGGACCATTGTTTTAAACAATTTTTATGGCACTAAATGGCCTTTGTGCGCCGATGTGCCCTTAAGCAATCATTCATTCATTCATTCATACATACATACATACATACATACATACATACATACATACATACATACATACATACATACATACATACACACAACATACATACATGTACATACAGACAAACAGACAAACTTACATAAAAACAGTGCCGGCATTTGGTTCCTGCACTGAATGAGTGGGCAGTCGGCATTATAGACGATCGTATGCCCTATAATGCCACCCAGTTTCCTGGATATGGATGAATGGATGACCTCACAACTGAACGTAGCTTTGAATTGCAAACTACGTGGGTCATTGATGCGCTTGGTTTGTTTTTTTGACATGTTATCCATGGGTGTTTGTACAACCAGGCACTAGCTGACGTCCGGTCGACTGGTGCAGGAATTAATATCTTTACTGTACATACATACTTGCATACATACATACATGCATACATACATACATACATACATACATACATACATACATACATACATGCATGCATGCACGCACGCATACATATACATATAATTCTCCTGTGTAAAATTTACTTTTTTACGTCTCATGTGCTTGGCAAAATATATAGTGAGAACTTAGGAACGTGTTCCCAATACACGTTGGTAACGTTTGGCAGTTTCAATAAAATAGTACATCTAGAATCACGAACTGAGCTTTTCTATTAAGTTTTTGCACATCTTCCATGTTCGTTCGGAGTTCGGAGTTACTGGAGAAGATGAGTAAGTTGGCTTGATATGAGACTGATATATCACTGAGCAGGACATGTTGTGTTCGGGAAGTAACACACAAGGCTTACAAGCAGGATATCTATATATACATGTAGTATTTTAATGTTCGCCGCCATCGAGATTACCTGTATGTTCTATACATTAAACGCATTGTTCTTTTAATAGTACTGCTTTATGGCACCGTTGAGCTACGCACAGAATCTCACCTGCTACTAAGCATTAAGGAAAGGCTATTGACTAAGCGGTCTCGGGGTTTTGGTTGGTCGCCATATTACCTTATAGCTTTTGGATTGGGAATTTCGTTTTTCGTCACATTTATGCCAACTGTGGCTAATTCGTGACTTAAGGCATTTGTAAGCAGTGGAGGAAACCGCAGTACCTGGCGAAAACCACCGCCTAACCGCAAGTCAATGGCAACTTTCTCACATTACCTTATAGCGTACTAGTGTACATATAGTTTCGAACATCTCAAACTGACAAAATAAGCTCTTCCAACATATTCAATTCTCTACCAAAATATAGTCAGTGAGGCATACTAGTATCTTCAATGTAAGAAAATTGGAGAAATGCAATTGTGAAATCTGCAAGATTCGTGCATGTTTGTATCTAGAATAAAGGCAATAACCACCGATTAATCATGTTTCGAAATTATCTTCTCATGTCTGTTTCTCCTCGACGTTGATTCTGCATGCCTGCGGATACAGCTATTGTAGAAATGCGTTATTTTTCTAATCTGTCACAAGACAAATAATGCCTGTCAACCTGCATGCATTTGAATAATAAGGAAACTATATACCCAAAACATAGATTTATATTAATATCTGTCTATTTCCATTTCAGAGAAAAAATCCCATTCGCCCATATTGGTTCAGTTACAATTACCGCAGCTATTCATAATATGCATTTTCACGGCGTAGAATTGATAAGTTGCAATCTTTTCCAGCTGAACTTGATATCCGCTTACTTTGCCTCATAATTCTCTTTTAATATGTTGGGGGCCGGGAACATGATACTGAAGGAGGTTTGAATGCGCGCCTAAGAGAGTAAGGAGATTTAGACGAATGAACTAATTACGCTCAGTCGGTCCTTTCCCCAGACTCATTGTTTGCGGAGTTAATACTGCTTTATCAAATTAACCATATGTTTGCCTATGAATAAATGTTTCCTAAGATGCATAAAGGCGTCTATATTTCGGAAGGTTGCACTCGGCGTATTACAGTCGTTGTGTATTGAAACCGATTTTTACTCGTGTGCTAGACTTACTTATTTATTTCTTTTCTGAAGCAATGCAAATTCAAGTGGTCCGATCGGTCACCAACGGCCAGATTTATAGGTAACGTATCACATTAAAGTATTTCGGATATTTTTTTTAATATTTGTATTATTTTCTAACCTAAAACCCATCTTAGTAAGACTCATACAAAGGAAAACGGGTTTCTTAAAATAGGATCAATGTCGAATACAGTAGTTTCCTTTTTTAATGAATAATATAAGGCTGATTGTGCAGATGTATGTTGTTAAACAAAAATGTATACATAGTTGGTTTTTCATAAAAAGAAATATATTTTTGTATTCAGTTGTGAGTGTTCCTGTATAAACGACGAGACAATAAATAAAATATCTGCTTTGCAGAGAACTACAAAAAATCATTAAAGGGGCGGATGTTTTTAATTTGATATGACCTAGAACATATCTGAACAGTTCTATCTCTGAGTTGTAGTCTAAATTTCTAATTACTCCATGCAATACATTTATTGGAATTAAAACTAAAATGTATCTTTTTAGTTATTTATAACCCTGACTATCGATATATATGTTGTCCATTCAATACCATCTGACCCATTAAAAGGTTATCTATGCATTAACATATTCTATGTATGTTTTGTTGTGATAGTGCATATTTGACTCATATTACGTTAGTTATGATGGGATAGAAGTCATATACTCAGAGATGGTGCCAACCTTTCTGTAATATCAAGTCTACACCCAGTTTCTAGTCTAGACGTATTTTATTATCACTACCATTACACCACCCTAAACAAAACTCTATGGATGTACGCTATGCCTACCTTGTCATTTCCTGTTCCAAAAACATCTCCATGTAATACCCTAGTGTACTGAGAAAATGGTGCCAGTCTTTGTGTAATATCAAGTGTAGACATCATTTCTAGTCTAGACGTGTAGTTGGCGTCATCTTAGTATCACTACCATACCACCACCATAAACAAAACTATATCGATATACGCTATGCCTAACTTGCCATTTCCTGTTTCAAAACACAGCTCCTTTTTGAATACCCTGATATACTGAGAGACAACCTTTTAGACTAACATTTCTTAGAGATGGTATCGATACAAGTCATCGAGTTCCCCAGCACTAATGTTCCCTGTTTCCACTGATAAAAGGTTGATAGGTATCGGTAGCACACACCCAAGATGCCAGCCTAGTAAGAGTTATAAACTTCACTGTTCATATTACTATTAGTTCAAATGTTTTTGGATAAGTATACATACTATCGAATTTGGAGGATTTGGTGACTTCACTTATCAATTTGATCCAGAGTTTTTCGGAACTAGTGTTGGATGCCATGTGTCGGCAGTAGAATGGTTGTAGTAAGGGGGGGGAGGTTGACTGTAACGTGTTAGTGTTCG
>OZ012689.1:13974316-13984316 GCA_963942565.1 Maea johnstoni | reverse complement strand
AGTTTAGGTAAATAGCCTTACTCTACCTTCAGGAATCCAATTTCCTTTTCGTTCGCAAATTAAAGATAAACAATAGTTATTGATAAGTCTTTTCAATTTATTTTCAGATTCGCATTCATGTGACTGACAGAGCCGTTGAAGCTACCCGAAAGTGAATGGTGAGCATATATAAACATTGTATTGTCATCTTAAAATTACTCCCGACGAACGTCAATGTCGCTCTCAGCATGGAACTTTGTCTTAATTTCCTAATATAATACGTATGCCGGGTGCAATGGCTAATTCAATTCCTGGGTGACATGTGATCGAATTAATACAGAGCACTGGAGTTTTATAGTGAACGTCGCAGGTGTTGCAAAAGTCTATTAACTGTGCAGCAACATAATAGTTTTACTCTACACAGTAAGCGCTTGAGACTTAATGGTCAAGTTATTAAGAGAAGTTTGAAGTACGCTACTTGGAAACTAGAATTCTTAGTGCATCATTTTGCATCGTTAGTGTAATTCTAGGATAAAGCTCCTAATCCGCAATTACCTTCCCATAGTGACAAACTTTAAGGCACATTTTAGCAACATTTTATGGAGCTAGGTGTTCTTACAATGCCATATGATGTTGGAATCAGGTGCCTTCGTGCAAGGCTCACTACGTGTAACCCCTTTACTCCCGAAGCCATTTACTGACTGAAGAACCCAGGACCTATCTGAAACTATACCTCTTTGATTGTCTATGGCAACCTGTTGCCAACTGGAGTAATGCCTTGGTATCACTGTGCGAAGTTGAAGAGAAATGAAGTAAAAGGAAAGTGAAGAATTCCAGTTGAAAGCGAAAATATATTGATATACACCGCTGAGCGTGTCACACGGGACATGCAGGGGTAAATAAATTAAGTTTATAGATACGAACTGTATAAAATGCTCACTCTATCGGAAAGTAGAAGAATCCCTTAGGCTCGTACTTGCTGCAGACTAAAAGCCAGTGGCAGCAAAAGTAATAGCATTTCACGAACTAAGTGTTAAGATATAGTCGTATATGTTGTATAATTCATTTTCCATTATAGCAGTGTGGCAAATATATAACACTGATTACCTTTCTGTATATTTATAAACAGTTCATTTATTTACCCCTGCATGTCCCGTGTGACACGCTCAGCGGTGTATATCAATAGATTTTCGCTTTCAACTGGAATTCTTCACTTTCCTTTGACTTCATTTCTCTTCAACTTCGCACAGTGATACCAAGGCATTACCCCAGTTGGCAACAGGTTGCCATAGACAATGTATGTATGTATGTGTATTGACTATACACAAAAGGTACAAAATCATACGAATACACGGTTTTTACAAACAAATAATATAAACGAAAACAATAGAACTTATAAACCGAAATATTTGAAACTGTTCTATCTAAACACAACTCAAAACGAATAACTCAAAAAATATCACGTATTTACATTATAGCAAAGCAAGACGAGAGATCACCCATAGGGGCTCAACACGAGCTTAGAGGTGATGTCTCACAAACATAGGGGGAATTGTTTCATTCCGTTCAGTTAGGTTTTACTTTAAAGTAAAATTACTCATAACTTTGTCATATCTATTTGTCACACTATCATATATTCTAGAGATGTACTTCCCGGAGATGAGGCACAGATCTACCATATTATCCATTTCGACGCCATCTGGTTGTTTTCCTAACAGCAAGTGAAAGCTATCTGGGGCATTGTTTAAAGCATTGTCTATACTTTCACATCGCAGACGTTTGATTTCCTCGTACATTTCTTTTCTTACATCCTCGTAAAAGGGACATTGCATTGTTATATGCTTTGCACCCTCAACAATACCTAAATCGCATTTATTGCATGTTTTAGCCCAAAAGGATTTACCTTTAAGTCTTACATCTGTTGCCTTAAGAAGGCTTGAGTCAGAGACAATAGCAGCCATCTTTTCACACATTTACGTGTCCATAGAGAAAGATTTATGTCTTACCATATCAGCGTGTGATACACCGCCAATAGTACCTATTCTGCTTGGTTATTTATTGGCCATAAGTATATTTCTAATTCTGTATGTTTTTGAATCATATAACTTTTAATATCACTTAAAGATAGCATTTGTGTTCATCCATCTTTTTGTATATTTCGTTTTTTATGGTTATTATGATTTGATTCAAATTATTGCTGTTTTCTGAGCTACCGAGTGGAGGCATTGTAAAGGTGCATTTTCGGCCAAAAGGCATTTTTAGCTATTCTTATTTTACTTCTAAACATAGTGTTTCTAAAAAGCGATCATGGTACTTGAATCGAATTCATTTTAGTAAAACAAATATAAGCAATGCCAATGCCAACAATTGAATAACCGGAATATGCTGAACGACTAGGTGTGCTGATGCAAGACAAGTTCTATATCCGCAAAATCTCGCATGTATATGCCAACAGTGAAGTTATACCTTAATCCTAGACGATTTGTCAATGCCAAGAACTAGATATCTCCTATAGGTACAACAACCATTTAAGTCAATACCAACAATGAGCACATGTCTATATCTATTTCAATAGTTGTATGTCTCAGATTATTCAATGCCAATAACTAGATAATCCCAATAACCGCGTCACTGCAACGAGATGATTCAATGCCGACTAGCATATGATAATCCCTTCATCCTGGGCAAACAATCATCTCCTAGATCCGCATCGTCCAATTGTGTCAAGGCCACCAAAACATGATAATTATCGAGTTTATGACAACGAGATACCCCTACCATCCTCAATAACTAGTTGAGCCTTTACCGAACATCGAGATATCACCCCTATATCTTGGACAACCACGGATGATTCCCACACCTTCAGGGTATGTCATTAGCAACGGTCAAACATTTTCACTAAACTCCAACGTTCACTTATAATCCCGACGCTTTCGACAACCAAATAATCCTCAACAAGCAGATATGTCAAAGTCAACTGTAAGATTATCCCTGCAGCCCACCAGATCCACCAATGGGTCCCGATAGACTCCGGATAGTGGTCTGTCGCATCTGAACGATCATTTTCCAATTAGTTGAGACGCCTCTGTGGTATTGTTAGTCCCCCTGGCCTCGTTATCCGTCGCCATATCGAGGGGATTCCATTACCCCCCCCCCCCCCCCCGCCTCAATCTCCAGCTCTGTGCTCCTCCTCTGTTAAGTGGCTAACCAATAAAAGCATCTCGGCACATCGCTGATTTAGGGAAACGGCAATCTAGGTGCTGGATCGTTGGCGTGGGACTAATGATGAATACATTACATCGCGGTTAGCCCTAACGTAGGCAAAGGCAAGGTATCACCTGTTGAAAAGTCAAACATGCCTGCGCAGGCGATAGGAAGTACCTGCGTCCAGGTAAGATGTGTTTCAACCATAGAAGCGGATATCTATGGTTCTTATTAGCCTAAATCGTCTATTCTTGGAGGAAAATTAAGGAGTACTTCAGGTAAACTGCTGGTTTACTAATTAAATCACTGACAGTTTTTTTCCTTTGCGGACCTCAACTCAATTGCGAGATCCGTCGTGAGCTAGTCGGTTGCAAAGCATGGTCCCCAACACGCGTGAGGTCGCAGGTTCGAATCTCCCCTAGATCTCTATACGCAGGTGGGCTTTGGTCGCTGTATAAAGTGCGGCGTTTTGAAGGGCTGCCTGTTATGTTTCTGCACAGGTTTCATGGAGCTATTCGAGCTAGGCTGTTGAAAGCGACATAAAACATCTCCGTCCTTCCTTGTTTCCTTCCTCCAAACCCAATTGTTTCGATAGCTGCTGAGACAATTTTTAGCATACAAGGCAGTTTCATTTCCCAATACGAACACCCTCGAATTAACGGTCAATTTTTTAACTCGCCATCCAAATACTGATTAAACTCCCAGATATGTTAAGAATGTTATTTCGCTTCAACAGCCGGTGAGCTAAAGTTTCAAAAGTCAGACATTGCATCCAGTATTATGTTCCCCAATATCCGTCGTAATTACAGCGCTTAGAATTCTCGAGACAGACTCTGAACATCCATTAAGGGATTCTACAGGCTAGCCAAGTCAAGATAGCCAGATCACCTATGGGGCCAAATGGGCCCAAATTGTGAAGTGGCCCTGTATCTCTGGAGTGCATGACCAAAGATTTATGAAATCTGGCTACCAAATAGCTTGCAGAAGTACAAAACACTTGAAAAATTAAAATGACATTGATATGACCTCTAATGACCTTGAAATGACCTTTAACTCTGTATTTTCAACATATCTGATTTTTGGTCCAAGTTAGTGCCCCCTAATAATACAAAAATGGAAATTACTCCCCCTCATTATCATAGATATCATACATATATATTTTCAAGAAAATCTGTTCAGAAAAACAACTTTTGAATTTTTTTTATAAAGTATGATATGAAAATATTTATTTGCTTTTCTTGCGCCATAACCAGCACCCCTACCAATACCAAACCCACATTATCAGGTTGGGCTCAAGGAGAAGATATCATTTTAAAAAAAGATCACCCAATATCTGCTTTCATCGCAAAGTTATGTCCTATTTTAGAAATCTGCGATGACCTTTGACCTCAAAAATCCAAGATGGCCGCCCTCGGCGGCCATCTTGGATTTAGAAAATTGGACATATCTTTGCAACGGAAGCAGATATCGGCATAGTCTTTTTTTAAAATGATATCTGCACTTTTAGCTCTAATTAGTTATGTGGTTGTCATCTTGGTAGGGTTTACATGTCTGGCAGTAGACAAGAAAATGCATATGTTAATTTCGACCTTCACAAAAATTTTTCATTTTTGTACTTTTTGTACCGATTCTTTTGTAAATGTATTCTAAAGTGCCTTGCTCAAAATCGTATGAGAGCAGATTTTTCATTTTCAGATAACTTTGGGCAGAAAATGTGATTGAAAGAGGGATATGCTGAGAAAAAAATGTTTTCTTATGCCATTTCAAGGTCATCCAAGGTCAATCAAGGTCATTTGGGTTTATCAATTTTTTTGTATCCCCACTGGCTATTATGTGGTCAAAAATGATGAGAATATGAAAATGTCTTACAAAGATATGCCCACATATGCTCTCAACTTCCCAATTTGGGCCCATTTGGCCCCACAGTGGAATGAATCACAGAGAAATTAATTAAAACCTCGAAGTGCAGGGGCCCCAATAAGAAATGAAAACTTGGACTGATGCAAAGATGTTTACAGCATGAGGTGTTCCAACCAGGAGGTATTCATATAAGGATGAGTTCCAATTCGGATATGTTCAGAAAATCGTAAGTGATTACAGTCAAAGTTGTTCAAAGTTGGAGAAATTTACATTTGAGTCACAGGTGCTTCAACTTAGAAGCATTCATTTCTCGTGAATGTCCTAAAGTCGATACTGGTAAAATGGGACCGAGAGAACCAGAAATGATTTAAAAGACTCCAAAGTGTGGTCCACTAGTCTTACGCTTACTGTACACAACCTCGTTTGCTGCCAAGATGACCATATGGACAAGTATATCACCATTATTTATCCCAAAGAATTTATCAATTTCATGTTTCTATGTTGATTTAGTTTGTCTCTCAACCACAATATAATATGATCACCCTGAATTGATACATGACTGCCCAAAATGATCGCCGTGGTGTGATGCATACAGATTGACCAATAGAAATGAAAATAATTGCTATAGTACTAGAAAGTGTTCTAATGTGTTTGGATACGACACATATTGAAAAAAAACAGTATTTAAACAGAAAATCAAACCAGATTTGTTGACTAGAAAATTACGCTTACCAAATAAACAAATAGTGCAAACTGAAAGACATTTGATAGTTAGCCGCCAATTGTCATTCGGAAGTCACTCAATATGTACCAGTAGATCGTCGTGAAATGTAATACAAAACAAGTGAAAGTTTTCCTTCTGATGTCTTAACAATTAACTAGATATAATTGTGTTCTACTTACTGGGGTTACATGACAAGCGCATTCATTTTCTATTGGTAGATACTGATAAAGTATACACCTAGGTGCACGTAGTTGGAGGAAATGTTTATTTTCCGGTGGCCACTAAATTTCAGGCTTTAAACTGTTATTCTAGATATGTTTGGATGAGGTACAGACGAAATTCCATGTATTTTTCTGTTGTAATTGGCATACATTTATTCTGGATTCCTTGAAATCCACTTCGGTGCCTCGTTTCATCATGTATGCATCTCCAGGGACGCTATGGCTAGCGCCGCAAGCGTTAGGAACCTCCGAGAAAACGCCTCGTGCCAATCCAATGTTGAAACAAGTTTAAGTTGACGCCAGAGTGTCAATCATAAAAGCTCCCCGAGACATGCTAAGACAGCGCGCGCAGCCAACTCGTGTGCGTCTGCCAATCAAACAGCCCCTAGGCCTGCTCTCGCGTCAAGTAACGTGTGACAAGACGAGATTGGTGTCTGCCAGTAATGTGTCCTGGGGGAAGATGCTTCAATTAATGAGGCTAGATATGAACATTAATGGCTTGAGTAGATTGGTGCTTTTTGCTAGTTAGTTCAGAGAGGCCGCGCTCGTGAAATTGATTTTGTCACGTTTGGGTAATTGTATTTGACAACGTGCATTAGTCAGAACTCCTTTTTAGTTGACTTGGATTGTATTGATCGCGGCGGCCAAGACAGATGTTGCTGGAGGTGACACGCTGACGCAAAACCACATATTCAGGTAGGCGTTCTATGAGTCTTAAATGCAGCCTGTTCGCTTTCATTTGCTGGACCTTTATTTCAATGTTGGTCTACATTCGCACTCAGCAATTGTAGGGTAAAGCCTGACGGCAAGCAATCGCACTAAGGAAGAAAGTGGGTGTGCGAATAGAAAGGCTTTATGTTATCGTAGAGAATAACACCCTCGTCGTTTCATATACATGTAGTATAATTTCTAAAGTGCTACACATTGATCCGATATCCACAACAATATCTTTGCCCACTGTCTTATATAATGAATCATATATCATATATATCATATATATATATATATATATATATATATATATATATATATATATATATATATATATATATATATATATATATATATATATACTATATATATTATATATATATATCTATATATATATATATATATATATATATATATATATATATATATATATATATATATATATATATATATATATATATATACTATATATTATATATATATATATATATATATATATATATATATATATATATATATATATATATATATATATATATATATATATATAATTGATGAATCCATTTTGGTTTTACGATATAGTCTCAGTAAAAGATCTTATCAGTAGAAGACAACCATAGTATTTTGTAGAAGCTTGTACCTGTCCGATTTGGCACATATCACAGATTTGCAAAATAAAAAATCATACCAGGCTAAAATAAATAGTCAGTATTTGGTTGAAAGGGAGACCATGATTGAGACACTGGGTATATCATGCAATTATTTAGAGCATTGGCAGTTGAAATTTAAAATGAATAACTAAAAAAGTAACAGAGATGGTACATTTTTTACTCAACCATGTTTCCCTTTTTTATTCAAATCGTCAATTCATCACCACAGGGATTTGCACACATATATAGAGAGAGGTTAAACAAAGTAACAGGAATATTTGTTTCCAAATCAAAACAAATTGGAGTAAAATGTTATTTACATAGTAGATTTTAATCATATGCAATCATGGTTTAGACTTTACAAAAATAGAACAGATTGTTCAAATCTCAGGTGCATTCAATTCAAGATATTGCATGATAGACTTAGTGAGTCACAATCACTTTTCCAAGATGGGAAATACTCTGAATATTGCATAACAGATATTGATAGCCAGACATTTGCATTACATTTCTGTCCCACCAGTGTCCATTTGTGGAGAAAATTCAAAAGTGGATCGGAAAAGATATTTATACCATGTATGCTATGGGATAATTGATTTTTGATTACCCAAATCGTCTTATATCATGAATGTTAAGATTCTAAATACTAAGAAGGTAATCTGTATGGACAGATAGACATAAAGGAAAACGCATATTGAATTTAGTAATTTATTAGTTTTACCGACAATACAATGCAGAGGAATATAAACTTAAGCTTGTTATAAGATTCCAAAGTTTTATAGAAAATATTGTATAATCAACTTCTTCAGAATACCTACAATTACTTTTGAAAAAAGGAGTTGTGGTTCAGCACAAAATTAACTGTATAACAGTTGCAATTAAAATAATCCCTTTGAGGATCAAAAAAAATGTCAAACAGAAGCAGAATCGAGGAAAACCGAGTCAATGAAATGAACTTCTTAAACTACATTGTGCCTGACCTTTTCATTGATTTCAGTTGCACAACTGTTCTGCAATATTTGCAAACCCCAGAGATAAATGCACAACAGTTGCACGACTATTGCACAACAGTTGCACGACTGTCGCGCAATAGTTGCAAACCCCATAGATAATTGCACAACAGTTGCACGACTGTTGTGCACTTATCGCGCCTATTGGAATCGCTTCCAATTCTCGAAGGGACTTATTAATAATGCTGGCTGAGTTCCAACTTGTGATGTCCAGGCAGACGTACATATGATGTAAGCGTGGTCACGTCGAGAGTGTCTGAGGTTGTCACTTACTAAGATTAGCCTCAGTCACTTACCATTGCAGCAGGTATATATGTATGTATGTGTGCATGCATGTCTGTGCGTGCGTCTTTGTATGTATGTATGTTTATGTGTATGTTAGTAAGTATGGATGTATGGATGGCTGAATGTATGTCTATGTACAAAGGAAGAAACACATGCACACAGTCATTCATTGCATGTAGTTATTTTAATTCGTGCCTTTGGGTGGTTGGTCGAGGATACAATACTCGTACCTAAAGTGAGGAAAAACTTCTAATGAAAAGCGTAAGAAAATATAACTGAATCGCTGGGACACCATGGTTTTCTAAAATGATGTTCTCGGTGAATGTTCATCCGGAATTTAAACGAAAGGGCGAGAAGTGAAAGAGCAAAACACATAAATCTGTTTGCCGCCAGCAAGTGACACCATTTTGATCGATGTATCGCGTGCATGTCAGACATGACTAATAGCATCCGCCAAACTCCTAAAGGATGTGTCGTTAAGCATATGGCATTAATTAAATAAACGGACGGTGCTTGATTTCATTAAGGAAAAACTCCCGGGAATGAGACTGTACTTGTTTGTGGACACTCGAGATATGTTACGTAATATGCACTTTGACATATGTCGTAGGGAATGATTGCCGTAGCAGTAAATTAAGTTAGTTCCACCAGTTAATAACACCAGTTTCTTATAACTCGATATCGTGGTACAAATGATGTTTCCTTTTTCAACAGCAGAGAATATTTAGATTAGTGAGTTCGATGCTACTTAAATCATCCTATTGTAGTTCAAAGTTTCTTTAAAAAACGATGTGTACTCAATGATAAAGCCTGTGTAATTGACTGGGATTCTAATTGACTTACACAGATGCAAACAAAGATTGTCATACATTTTACTAATAAACAAGTTTTGATTCTATACATACGTATATATATCAAAGTGTCTTTTTCTATGTGGTTGTTTTTATTCATGAAGCACTTACAGATCATCATATTGAACTTAATTGTCACCTGTATATCCTAGAGGCATATATATATATATATATATATATATATATATATATATATATATATATATATATATATATATATATATATATATATATATATATATATATATATATATATATATATGTATATATATACATGTATATATATATATATAAATATATATATATATACATATATATACATATATATATACATATATATATATATATACATATATATATATATATATATATATATATATATACATGTATATATATATATATATATATATATATATATATATATATATTTATATATATATATATATATATATATATATTTATACATATATATATATATATATACATATATACATATATATATATA
>OZ012689.1:13971179-13974116 GCA_963942565.1 Maea johnstoni | reverse complement strand
TATATATATGTATACATATATATATATATACATATATATATATATATATATTTATATATTATATATATATATATATATATATATAGTATATATATATATTATATATATAGTATAAATATTTATATATATATATATATGTGCGTGTGTACATTTGTTTATATATATATATAATTATATATATATAGTATACTATATATATATATACTATATATATATATATATATAGTATATATATATATATATATATATATATATATATATTTATATATATATGTATACATATTATACATATTTAAGTATATATATATATATATATATACATTTATATATATATATATATATAATATATATATATAAATATATATAATATATTATATATATATATATATATATATATATATATAATTGATGAATCCATTTTGGTTTTACGATATAGTCTCAGTAAAAGATCTTATCAGTAGAAGACAACCATAGTATTTTGTAGAAGCTTACTACCTGTCCGATTTGGCACATATCACAGATTTGCAAAATAAAAAATCATACCAGGCTAAAATAAATTGTCAGTTTTTTCGGTTGAAATGGAGACCATGATTGAGACACTGGGGTATATCATGCAATTATTTAGAGCATTGGCAGTTGAAATTTTAAATGAATAACTAATAAAGTAACAGAGATGGTACATTTTTTACTTAACCATGTTTCCCTTTTTTATTCAAATCGTCAATTCATCACCACAGGGATTTGCACACAAATATAGAGAGAGGTTAAACAAAGTAACAGGAATATTTGTTTCCAAATCAAAACAAATTGGAGTAAAATGTTATTTACATAGTAGATTTTAATCATATGCAATGATGTTTTAGACTTTACAAAAAATAGAACAGATTGTTCCAATCTCAGATGCATTCAATTCAAGATATTGCATGATAGACTTAGTGAGTCACAATCACTTTTCTAAAATGGGAAATACTCTGAATATTGCATAACAGATATTGATAGCCAGACGTTTGCATTACTTTTCTGTCCCACCAGTGTCCATTTGTGGAGAAAGTTTAAAAGTGGATCGGAAAAGATATTTATCCCATGTATGCTATGGGATAATTGATTTTTGATTACCCAAATCGTCTTATATCATGAATGTTAAGATTCTAAATACTAAGAAGGTAATCTGTATGGACAGATAGACATAAAGGAAAATGCATATTGTATTTTGGTAATTTATTAGTTTTACCGACAATACAATGCAGAGGAATATAAACTAAAGCTTGATATAATATTCAAAAAAAATTATAGAAAATATTGTATAATCAACTTCTTCAGAATACCTACAATTACTTTTGAAAAAGGAAGTTGTGGTTCAGCACAAAATTAACTGTATAACAGTTGCAATTAAAATAATCCCTTTGAGGATCAAAGAAAAAATGTCAAACAGAAGCAGAATCGAGGAAAACTGAGTCAATGAAATGAACTTCTTAAGCTACATTGTGCCTGACTTCTTCATTGATTTCAGTTGTACGACTGTTCTGCAATAAGTACACACCCCAGAGATAAGTGCACAACAGTTGCAAGACTGTTCTGCAATATTCGCAAACCCCAGAGATAAGTGCACAACAGTTGCACGACTGTTGTGCAATAATTGCACACCCCAGAGATAAGTGCACAACAGTTGCACGACTGTTTGTGCAATAATTGCAAACCCCAGAGATAAATGCACAACAGTTGCACGACTGTTCTGCAATATTTGCAAACCCCAGAGATAGAGTGCACAACAGTTGCACGACTGTTCTGCAATAGTTGCAAACCCCAGAGATAAATGCACAACAGTTGCACGACTGTCGTGCAATAGTTGCAAACCCCAGAGAAAATTGCACAACAGTTGCACGACTGTTGTGCACTTATCGCGCCTATTGGAATCGCTTCCAATTCTCCAAGGGACTTATTAATAATGCTGGCTGAGTTCCAACTTGTGATGTACAGGCAGACGCACATATGCTGTAAGCGTGGTCACGTCGAGAGTGTCTGAGGTGGGTCACTTACAAAGATTAACCTCAGTCACTTACAATTGCATCAGGTATATATGTATGTATGTGTGCATGCATGTCTGTGCGTGCGTCTTTGTATGTATGTATGTATGTTTTATGTGTATGTTTGTAAGTATGAATGTATGGATGGCTGAATGTATGTCTATGTAAAAAGGAAGAAACACATGCACACAGTCATTCATTGGCATGTATTTATTTTATTTTGGGTCGAGGATACAATACTAGTACCTTAAGTGAGGAAAAACTTTTAATGAAAAGCATATGAAAATATAACCAAATCGCTGGGACACCATGGCTTTCTAAAATGATGTCAATGTTCTCGGTGAATGTTCATCCGGAATTTAAACGAAAGGGCGAGAAGTGAAAGAGCAAAACACATAAATCTGTTTGCCGCCAGCAAGTGACACCATTTTGATCGATGTATCGCGTGCATGTCAGACATGACTGATAGCATCCGCCAAACTCCTAAAGGATGTGTCGTTAAACATATGGCATTAATTAAATAAACGGACAGTGCTTGATTTCATTAAGGAAAAACTCCGGGAATGAGGCTGTACTTGTTTGTGGACACTCGAGATATGTTACGTAACATGCACTTTGACATATGTCGTAGGGAATGATTGCCGTAGCAGTAAATTAAGTTAGTTCCACCAGTTAATAACACCAGTCTCTTATAACTCGATATCGTGGGTACAAATAATGTTTCCTTTTCCAACAGCAGAGAATATTTAGATTAGTGAGTTCGATGCTACTTAAATCACCCTATTGTAGTTCAAAGTTTCTTTAAAAAAACTATGTGTACTCAATGATAAAGCCTGTGTAATTGACTGAGACTCTAATTGACTTACACAGATGCAAACAAAGATTGTCATACATTTTACTAATAAACAGGTTT
>OZ012689.1:13941179-13966179 GCA_963942565.1 Maea johnstoni | reverse complement strand
TAAATCTTTGCACAGACTTGGAACTAATTTGGACGAACAAATTCACTTCTTTAGGCATAACTTATGACGTGCAGAACATGGAAAACATAACTGAACAAAATATCAATTTAAAGGAGAAAGAAATCAAAAAATTAATTAATACATGGAATGGCAGAAATGTCACTCCCCTTAGAAAAGTCATATTAGTTAAAAGCCTTCTAATATCCAAAATAACGCACATCCTGTTGTCCCTCCCAACACCAAAAGATCAAACATTCAAAGATTTGGATAATATTTTTGGAAACTTTATATGGGGTGGAAAACCACCTAAGTTAAGGAAGGAGATACTTGAAACATCATATAAGATGGGGGGTCTAAAAATGACCAACCTGAAGATTTTCGATCAATCTCTAAAAATTTCTTGGTTAAAACGTTTTAAAGATCACACAGATGGTTGGGAAGAAATCCCACGAAAATTCAATATACATAATATACCTATATTCAGTGATAAATACCCTACCTTATTACGTAAAAATTTAAACAATCAGTTTTGGAGGGATGTCGTAAATGCGTGTGAAAACTTACAAA
Source organism: Maea johnstoni (assembly GCA_963942565.1). Classification (NCBI taxonomy): domain Eukaryota; kingdom Metazoa; phylum Annelida; class Polychaeta; order Spionida; family Magelonidae; genus Maea; species Maea johnstoni. Next base: position 13,965,612 of record OZ012689.1, on the reverse strand, counting down.
ATAAGATAAACAATATTGCAACAAAAACTTATAACATTCCTCTATGGAACAACAGCAAGATCAACATTAGTTTCAGAAAAGAATGGTATAAAAAGGGGTACTTAAATCTTAGTGATATTTAAGACATTAATGGGAAGCTCTGTAACTTTAACTTCAAAAGGTCTGTTTCTAAACTTTTTAGAATATGAAAGGATAAGATTTGACATATCCTTAATAAACATTCGACATGAAAACTCTTTGAAAAATGGACCATATTTGCCATTCATAATTTTTAAGATGGGCTATGATATAAAAGGTTGCGCCATAACATATAAGATTTTAATGAACTTTAACCAGAACGTGATATCAGAAGTTAATAATGGATGGGAAAGGGTGTTTAATGAAGCAATTGGAATACAAAGATTTGAAAAATCTTTTAGAAATTTACATAACATAAAAGAAGGCTCTTTCACAAAATATATACAATTTAAAATGCTACACCGAAGGATAGTAACAAACAAAAAACTATACGATATGGGAATAAAGGAGAATAGTTCATGCCCTCATTGTACAGAACAAATAGAAACAATTGAACATGCATTTATATATTGTAATATAGCAGTTAAAATATGGAAAGAGGTTGAAAACTGGCTACGAGTACATGTAGATGGACATATAAGTATTACGGATGTGGACAAAATTTGTGGAATAGACCAGGGAGAAAATATTGTATATAAAATGATAATGGCAACAAAAAAGGTAATTTATAGAAACAGACAGGTAAATAAAAAATACAGTATTAATGAAATAATAGCAGTTTTAAAGTTACAAATGAAATGTGAAGAATATAAAGCGGTCGTTGAGAACTCCTTCCAGGAATTTCTGGATGTTTGGGAAATGATGTATAATTTAATATAATAGTACAAGCTTTTTCTTTCAAATATATATGTACATAAGAAGGTAATACAATAAGCCTGTAAACAGATTTATATAGTTTTTATAATATATTTACTTGACAAGACGTAAGTACAGGAAAATGCTCTTATATTTGATATGGTTTGAAACTTAAAAAATGAAATGCGTCTGATGGAAAATATTGCGTGATATGTATTTTTGTATGAAATATTTACCGGATACACAATGTTTGTATGTTGAAAATATTGCGTGATAGAAAATAAAAATCAGCATTGTTTTTGCGAAATTAAAAAAATATATTTTGTAGAGAAACACACTCACAAGAAAAACTCGAATGACGCACTTGCTTGTGGTTAATACGTGGAAACTCTTTCAATTTGGCCAGACACACACTTTTTCTCAATTGCCTGAGGTGGGTCGTTGATTTTCTTTGTGAAAATAGGTATTAAAGCATGGTAAAGCATCTGTGTCGCCAGGAGCACAGTGTTAAGTAGCAAATAACTCGTCGGCAGTATTGCAGGTCGGGTGATGATTTTCCTCTGACATCAAATGCGCACGCCTGAGGCCATGCGCTAGATAAATAGCGTCAGAGCCCACTCGCTTCCTTCATCACGTTAACTTTGTCGCTTGGTCAGAATATAGTGAGGGGAAGCTTTCGGAAACAAAGAAACATTTCTGAAGGCTTCTCCTTTTAAAAAATAAACCGTAGAGCAAAAGTACTACTTCATTGTCTTTTAAAACAGAATTTGGAGTTACAGCATGAATATATATATATTTACACACATATATATATATATATATATATATATATATATATATATATATATATATATATATATATATATATATATATATATATATATATACATATATATATATATATATATATATATATATATATATATATATATATATATATATATATATATATACATATATATATATATATATATATATATATATATATATATATATATATATATGAATATATATATATATATATATATATATATATATATATATATATATAATATAATATATTGATAATCACACATATCCTACTGGTATATTAACTGACTCTTTAACTTATACCACGCGGATGTGTTCATGTTCTATTCTAATTTGTTCCACTATATGTTGTATTACGTTATTCATATTCATAATCATATCGTATTCTTATCATATTAGTTTGTTCTTTATTACCCATTCACATATTCTTATTCCTACTGGGTTTCACTATATATATATATATATATATATATATATATATATATATATATATATATATATATATATATATATATATATATATATATATATATATATATATGTATATATATATATATATATATATATATATATATATATATATATATATATATATATATATATATATATATATATATATATATATATATATATGAGTATTTTTGTATCTACACATACGTATCCGAAGGTAAACTATTGAATTTTATTTCGAATCATGATGAATTACATATAAGCAATGAAAGCAATTCCTGAAATTCGACGGTGATACTCTTAACACCGTCATATGCATCCTTAGACTAAGTTGCTGAGATGCTAAGTAAAATTCCCCTCTGCACGCAGATACATGTATCTATTAATTATGCCAATCGCTTTATTCTAGTCACTCATTGAATTATATATAGATAAATTGACAATATTGTCTTCTCATATTACGATTTGTAATGCATAACTATCCGTCCAATAGTCGCAGTATCCACCATGAAATTGAACGGATAATGAATGATGTGTACAGTAGCGTACGGCAAGAGAACTTCAAGTCGGACCTTTTTGGATAACTCTAAAGGGCATTCACCCCACATGCTGTATACTAAGCACACTGGGTGGTTACTGAGTAAGTTGAATGTCTCGGGAAATGTCTTTCCCCTTAAAGGCTTCGCGTTTCTTTGAATCAAATATCAAAAAGATTATAGATCAGTGATCTTTCTCTGTGCGTACACATTTCTGAATATGAGAATGGTACAAGTAACCATTAATGCTTATATATTTTTAGGTCGTGTAGTATAGAATATCTAATTGATCATACGAGTAAAATGCGTGCGTGCATATCATATACATTCCATTTGTTTAAGACATTGCGCCAAATTAGAAAAAAAGTGTCCAGATTGTTTGTAAGCATTACTCACGGATATAATGATAAGCAAAAGAACAGATGGGAGAGCACTTCACTTTGAGTCTTTGATGGTGTAGTGCAAATTCAAAACTGCGTAAATGTGAATGATTATTTTGATTGTAATTATAGGATGCACACAGAATGGCATCTTCTGCTTATCTAACTGAAATGATCCTTTTACTCGAGCTATACTTCGCCTCCGTGTCGCGATCTGCAACGTAAACTTGACGTTAGTGCTAAGGTATGCGTGTATGCATTAAAGATTCTAGACATCCTCTTCTTCTAGAAAAATCACGCATTTTCTCCATATGATATGTCTTTGATATCCATCATGAACTCACTTGTGATCGGATTGCCAAGTTATTTATTGTAGGACATGTTTTAAATATCTGCGAAACGTGTGTTCCTTTTCTTTTTTATTTCAAACATCAAGGATAGATAAAACACAATAAAACAATAAGCACACTGAATGATCGTGTTCACAGAACTAATACATACCTTATGCATCTTTTTCAATTTAAATAGAAAATATTGACGTCATCAAATATAATTATGGACATACTTTTTAAAAGGTGATTAATCAAAGTCTTTTCATTAATTCATGTATTAAAATTCCACCATTTCATTTCAGATATTTTAGCATTGTCTTTGAATTAGGTATTTTATTGGTTAAATATTTGAACCAACATTTATTCTAAGACTCATCTGTACATGTGGGTTATTTCATCGGTAGCATTATTGTACAATTTAGTAATAAGTTGATTATCATTTCTTTGATGTATTATCCATTTGTTAGCCTGTTGGCTCGAGTTATATAACCATTGTATTATATTAAGTAATACAACACACCTGTACATATCGGTAAATTATGCATGGTTACTATCAAAAACTTCACAGGCCGATGAGGTTGCTTATCTGTTAGTTTTTGTCATAGTACGAATACCATGTCTCAAAGCTCTACATAGGGCTACTCTATAGTCAGATATTCCCTATGAATCAAAGATGTATCTAACAAGTTGAATTGAATAATACCTGTTCATACCAAGGGCAGACAAATATTTTGTATCTGAACTCTTCAACTATTATGTATTAACCTCAAGTTTACATTCCGAAAACATCATGTATCGTACTTTTACGCTATTAAGCGTTGTCAATAAATATACATACATTAACTCAATTCATATTGTATTTGCTATGATTTTGTACATTATTAGTACAGTCAATAAACATACAATACAATACAATACAATTAGGCAAAAATATGAAATATGGTTGAGCTTATATCTACTCTTACGCACTCATACTTTAAAGTACAAATGAACACAAATTGGGGTTTGTTCCTATTTAGTTTGCATATATATATATATATATATATATATATATATATATATATATATATATATATATATATATATATATATATATATATATATTTATTCTGATTTGTGTGTTTGTAAGTTCTCACCTGAGTCGCAATATGCAAATATATATGTTTAAAAATATTACAATAAGTTTCTCAAATCTTATTTTTACTCAGCTCTTCGTGGGATTATCGAAGAATAAACAGATTAACAACACCAGCGTTACTTGAGGAATTCTCTTGTATTCTTGTTGGTTCCTCATTTAATCTTTTCTCGGATTCTGGCTGGTCCTCATGAATAAGTTGTTGACTTCATGTCTCTTCTAAATGATGAGCACTCAGACAACATCTATTCTGTTCTTAAACAAGCTACATGCTGACATGTTATTGGCATAGCCAACAAAGGTTGTTATACTATAGCAGAACTGCTCATTGTTCAGTTTGTCTCTGCACTGCTATTGCGGAAAGCCTAGATAGAGTAGCGTCCATATTTTACCTTCAATGGCTAGACAGTGTCAACGGCCTTAGAGGTGTAGAAATATGTCACAATGCTAATGCTGAGTGCAGACATAAGAAGCCCTTAAGACATGCTCCTTGGCTATGAAATGACACGCTACCTAAACCGCCAAAGCTCCAGACAAGCCCATAGGAGAATATCAAAGATGTTTTGGGCTAGTAAGCAGTGTGGGTATGTATCATAAATTCCTTTAGTTTGATAATGCTCATTTGAAGAAACCACTGAAAGAGAGTTTATATATTTCAAGCATACTTATTAGGTAGATTTGCATCATGCACATGACTATCATTGGAAAGTAATTTATAAAACATCGTTGTATAGTTTATGTTAAGATGACTCCAGGTAATGTTGCAGTGGTCAACACATAACGTTGATTGTTGAGTCCAAAAAAGTGGACATGACTGTAGTTGGGATGTCTTCTAACTTGTGGGTCTGATACTTCCTATTTTTATCATTAATAGTATACCTTTCAACTCTAACCTTCTTTCATTTTCCATCATGTGAGGAATTTGAGCATTATTCTATTGCAATCTATTTTGTTCCTATCTGAAGAGCATATAATGTTATATCCCATCATGGTAGTTTGTGGGGTTTATTTCTTAGACTCAGTTTTACGTCTACTCTGCTTTTATTTGACAAGTAAGCCTATACAGATTATAAATTGCCTGAAGGATCTCCTGATGAGGAATAATTCAAGTATCACAAAAGCATTGTCAGGGCAGAATGTAAAAACTGAAAGAACATGCATGGGATTTTCAAACGGAGCTCTTACCCATACATACGGACTGGGGACCTCTAGATTTCCCAAATGTGGGAAATGATCGGTTAAGAGGGAGGGATATCACAGTTTTTCAAATGTTTACCTCTCTCAAATTTTGTAACCGTTTCGGTTTCGTTTTTTGTTAAAAATGTAAGTGCATTTATCAATTTTCAGATTCCGTAACTTTCGAACAAAGTTGAAATTGAAAAATGTTTGATATCCATCCCTCTGAAATACCCTTACCTATAACTGTGTCAGACTTCAAGTCCGTTTAAAATTGATACCCAGAATGCATGTTTAAGATAAGTGTGTTTTGGTGAAATCCTATATGAAGAAAAGGGCCAAAAACATTTCCTGCATGTGTGCATGGCTATTGGAACTCTCTGTAACAGATGGTCTCTCACTCTAGGTGATGGCCTAGATATTCACAATTGATCTGAGTTGGAAGAAAAGGGTATAAGCTTTTACATATGTAAACACATCAAAGTAACGCTATATTATAATAACAAATTAACCCCAAAAGCCAACTTAGACCATATCACACAATTCTGACAACTTGAAAAAAACTCCCCCGTTTAGTCAGCTAGCAATATCATTCCCGAACACTTGAGTATGATGCACCCCAACTGAAACTTTTCAGTCTTTGCCAACAAACAATGGGTTAAATAAGTATTGATATTTTTATCTTTGATATTTGTCTTATATTTTCATTATCTATTTATTTGCATGGTCCAAGGCTATTCAAAATAGTCTAATTACTTCTTTTACTTAAGAAAAAGATAATGTGATTGGTAAGAACGAAATTATTGCATCCCCCGGGGGGGGGGGGGGCACTTGGGTATTTAGGGGGGTGCATACGTTCGTTATCAAAATTTAAAAATACCCCTAAAGCACTGATTTCTGGCCAATAAAACACCCTTATTTTAATAAAACGCTGATTTTTTCCACGAAATAAACACCCCTTCTTTTATCAAAACACTGACATTGGATGAACGGGAACACATATTTTAACTTAAGATTTTATAATCCTCTGCGTGTTTAGCGACAGCAAGTGGCGGCAGCAAACTCGGAAGCCCAGTCACTTCGGTAGTCACTCGGCGTCAGAGCCGCGTATATTTCGTGGATTGTAAGGGGATTTTGACCCCCATACTTCGTACCTTGGTACAAAAAAGTACCCTTCTTTTACAAAATCACGGACATGCGGAGGTCTTAAAAAAAGACCCCTTCTTCCGCGAAACACGTAACTAAGGTGCGGCCCCCCTCTGTACCTGAGTGCCGCCCCCCCGTGTTGCATCCTTAACATTTGTGACATGAGTCTGTGTTATCCAAAGGGATTTGGCGTAATGGGTGATAGGATTTCTACCCAAGTATACTTATATAGAGGTGGGTTCAATGTACGAGAATAGTAGAATATTGAGGTCTGAGAGGATATGAATGCATTAAGTACATATATCAAATGAAAATCACAATCCCCATTGCTTTTTGAAATTCCCTTTCATGTTTAATCTCCTGCGTGCATATCTCTTCTCTCCAGTGAGTAAATCTCTTATTTACAAATGTCTAATGTTATTCTGTATCTAGAGTGCTCACATTTCATAAAAGACTGATGAATTATACCTAAAGTTAAATAAAAAGTTAGGCAACCAGTGTGTTGGCGATTAATTATGAATGGCGTTGCCCCTAGGTGCCTATGCCCGTGTTTGAAGGAAGAGAGAGGTACTTAGGGGCCGGACTTGTTGTGTCGAAGGTCCCCATAAATTGCCATGAGAGGTAGTTATACCTACGTGATATGGGTTTTAACGAGAATACAGCGGATTTTACTAAGCCACGGGGAATATGCTGATAACCTCAGGTGAGTATGCCTGACTGACGGATCAAAGGTGCGACTCCTGCACTCATCCCCATTACTTCTTAAAGAATGTCAATATCGACCGAAAGGCTTGAGCCTGAAAAGTCTTTAATGGCAGTTTATGTAAGCTGCATGTATCAGGCAACTAATAGAATCCGTAGTAGTATGAAAGGCAAATAGTCAACTTTGATAACGTCAGTGATATTCTAGGCTAAACATGGCTTAGATATATTTAAGTTTTCGCAACGCAACGACACCTACATATATCGAAAGAGCTACTAAATACCATACGATTTGGAGTTTAGAATCTTACGAATCCTTTCATATATTTGCTAATAAAGGATGCAAATTTAGATGAATAACATGAATACACTCTAGAACACCCCGATATCAGTTTATATGATATATGATATCATAAGAATAGGCCACAAGGGGTGCATATAGTCTGATTGATAACCTAACATGCAAACTCAACCTTTGCAATCCGTCTTATTCGATGAATCGTTTCTATGATTCTCGTTGAATAGTGAAGTAATAAATGTATTGAAATGTAATTGATATTACGCGATCTGTCATATAAACTAGATGATATGCATATTTTTTTTCTTCGAACCTAAACGAACCTGCAACCTCAGGTGGAGTACTTTCTACAGTGTTCAACTGAAGAACTATTGCTTAAGAGGAGGAAATTTCTTCCACGTTTTGGATTTTTCTTCTCTCGCATTGTGATCTCAGCTGTGGAAAGTATTAATAATCCTGACAAACAACAACGATAGCAACAATAATCACCTGAAGCACGACAGCAACTATAGCTGTATGTAAATGAAATATACATTTTTATAGCGATCATACCTACTCACTAATGAGCGATCGAATGCTGAGGGGTCGGACGTTTTAATCAATAGCCAAACAAAATTTCGACGCGTGCTGCCAAATGTGCATGTCATTACTACATAACATGAAGACACATATGGATAGTTGTCAACATGCTACTTTGACGAACACTCAGAGAATACGAATAAGAGGTATACGTATATACCTTAGTAACAATTTTTGTTATGTATATCCTGTAGCTGTAAATCTGATCTCAGATATATGCATCTATATTAAGAACGTATACCGTAACATTAGCCTGAAATTCTCTATGCAACTGTCAGGAAGTGGAATTATTAAATATTTCCTACACCTGTGTTCATATTTCTGGAGCAATTAGCTTAATGGGATACGGTTATGTAGTCCATTACTACTTGTCATTTTTGATTAAATCAAATTAAAACAGAGCTTTCAATAGAGAGTATCGTATAAGGGGGAAGTATCAGAAAGAAAGCAGTATTGTGTATGTTGAATCTTAAATAACATAATAGCCAATTAGAATAGAATGCAATCTGATCAATATTCTATGGAAAAAAGCACTTCCAAATGAGAGGCCTTAAAACATCGATATGCAACAGCACGAAAAGAATACATTGGTCAGAGGGTACAGTTTGGATGTTGTCAGGACGTATTATACGCAGGTATAAGTTATAGGTTTCATTATATCTATGATATACTAAGTAATCGAATTGGCAATTTGAAACCAAGGAATTTCGACACTCCACAGGCAAGAAGAAACCCAAGTACTGCTAACGTAAAGTCTTAAAGCATATGCAAAATAAAATCAGAACACGAGGAATTACAAAACAGTGGTAGAATATGAAACCAGGGAATTGACGGAATCTTTGATAAAAGCAATATTGGGTTCCATGCTGTATCTTATCTGTTGAATCTTAAGTGGCAGGTGTATAGCATGGGGGGAATACTTTTGCAAAACAAGTAAAAATAAAAGGAAATGATCGACAGGCAGAGTGTATGAAACTGGCATATCGAGGACATTGTAGAAGAACAGACAGAGGTATTTCATATTATCGTATGTGTTGAATCCTTAATAACGTAAGTGTCATTTCGAATACAATTAAGTATGTCAGCTATACAGGAGTAATGAGATTAAACAAGCAAACACCAATGGAAGCCTTGGAACAAATTGTGCAAAATTAAAATTGGAATGGAAGGGAAACGATAATGGGTAAAGTCATGGAGTCAACAGATTTACACTATCCATGAAAAAGAAGAAAAAAATGTTATTGACGTAGAATATCTGTTAAATCTAAACTTTCCGCGTTGTTATTTCGAAATCAATACATTTCGTCATTTAAACAGGATGGCAAAAAACAAGTACACAATAACGAAACCGTTGGAACACAGCACGAAAAGTAACAATACACGTAAACAAGGGAAATATTCAGAGCTAAAGCATGAAATGAGCAATTCAGCAGTCTCACAATCATACTATTATTCTAACAGTTCTGATACAATGCAATTAAACAGTAACACACGGATGAGAAGTAATACAAGTTTACACTCATGAGAAAATTAGAACACATTGCACTGAACATATCGCAAAATACCAAAAAGAAGAACGAAAACTGACGAGAATTGAGATAAAATGTAATATGGGTTTGTTTAAAACGGCGGGCGGTCTAACTTAATGTTTAACTGCTATGCTAGCAAACCCGAATGCCTCGTTATCAAAATGTGTAAGTCCTTGGTAAAACCCCTACAGGTACTGTAGCTTCTACATACAGCGTGTGTACTACAAACGTTTGCCACTACAACTCCACATGTATGAATGGAACTTAGCGACTAAGCATATTCACCGACGCTATTTTCTTCAAGCTGATGAAAGAGACAGTTTTCTAGTATGTTAGAACTCAGTTGATCTGGGGAACCTATGGGCATGATTTCGTACATTATATATCAGTGTAACGTTTTATCCTGGAGTTCCCTCGGAAAATGCTGACATATTTGAGTGTTCTGACCTCACCAGCCCCGTCTCTTTGAAGGTCTTTGGACTTGAAACAAATGTTAGTGACATGTTTAATAGCTTGAGTTGTCCCCGGGGCTACTACACGATGGCGTGCTAATCATACAAAAGGGGAATTGTTGTGGAATAGATTTTGGTCTACTTTGATGTTGCCTTACCCACCATGGCTAAGGGCAAACAGTATATAGGTCATACCACCAAGTTCAAATATCATCCGGGGCAAGTGAGAAGGTTTCAAGTGACTTAGGGTGAGAGGTTGGTTATTGCCGGTTCCCTCCGCCACTTTGTACTACCCTAGCAGATTTGTGACATTTGCGGCATTGCACAAGCCAACAGGGGTAATTATAACTATAGGTAATAGAAGGGCGACATGACGACACTCCCTATAGTGAAGTTTAAACGAAGTTCCTCATTAGAATAGGCTAATCTGGTGTCACCTTAATCATAGTCAAGAGCCCCTTAAGGTAGACCGACACCTTCTCTATATATGGACTAGACCCTGACTACTGGTACAATTTTTGACGCACCTGGAAATTTTGTAAAACTGTTATTTGTTCCACAGTTGTATCTTGTTTTTGTATATATATATACAGTCAGTGTCAACAGTGTGCCAAAAAACCTCTCTGGTCTCATGCTATAACTTTGAACAATGAGTGTGCATATAAACATAACTAAACGTCCAGCGCTCAGATCTCCTATTTCGTCGCTCAGGTAAGCCGTAATTACTTAAACGTGACTTTTAAAAGTAAACATATTAGCCACTTAATAGAGTTGATTACTAGGAAAAAAACATGTTGTTTTGACACCTTCCTGAATAACAACACAGTAATTAATACAGAAAATGAAACTTTAAACCAAAATATTTTGGTATTAATGATCACTCTCAAAAAGGGGATTGGATTTCCTGATTGGAATATGAAATATTGCAAGAATGTGATAGTTATTGCGTTTCTGTACTGAACATAGTGTCTTTTTTAGGAATGATTTTGGGTAATTTATGTGAAATACAGGCTTACCTCGTTTTCTATTTTAAGTGATAAACTTTGAATAATTGCAACAACAAACAGAAGACTAGTTAACGCGGTTATCTAAATTGTCTAAACACACATAGATGGTTAAAACAGAATATAACATCACATATGAAAATTTCGCAGTCGAGTTCGAATTGCTCACATGATAAAACGGCTGATTGTAATCACTATACATGTATTAGTTGAATATTTTCTAAAATTAGTAAATTAAGTTCAAGCGAAAAACCACATATATTGAAGAGCAATGTACATGTAAGCGTATCTGTCGCATTCCGCCTTGCAATTATTAATTCACATCTCCTGTTCATTGTTCGCTATTAGTAAGTGCATCTGTTAATATAGTAATGGTATTTTCGTGTAATGCAATTCTAGTGCCAATCTGTCAATCAGGTCTATTATTGTACATTATTGTTACAGATACGTTCACGTGGAAATGTAATTTTCTTATTCATCTCCCTTGTGTGCCACGACATTAAAGATGTAATAGCCGGAACTGGAATGATAATATGTTAATATTAAACAATGGATCCCTAGCAACAAGCTGGTCTCAGCATGAGAATACATCGGTCTGAGTCTAGTTACCAGTGTGAGTGCTTACTTTCATGATTACTGTATCACCATATTAAATCGTACCCTGGGGGGCAGAGTAGCACGTGGAATGGTCGTAAAGCTAATGCCATATCGCAAGGGGACAGAAACCAGGGACGGCGAAGAAAAATATGCTATACGAAGAGCGGAAAGGGATGTTTCATTTTCAAAGGCACCATTGGCAGCCATGTGTAACACTACACGTTTGTATAGCGACCACGATGCCAATATTCTAGTACGTTCGCAACAGAGACTTCGTAGCTGCTAGCCTTGCGTGCTACCAATACGCCACGACGGCTCCTGACTAAACTGCATTAGTGCTACTGCTGATGCCGATGGGAAAGGTATAGTGAGACTGTAAGCGACATGTGTTGTGTTGAATTTGATGCCAGCATCAGCCGATTGCCCACCGCGAGAAGGTGAACGTACGCAACTATGAATAATGTGGAAATAATTGTCTTATGGAATGCGACGAGCGTTTTTCTAATCAAATATTGTACAAATACCTGGACTACTAAATAGATCGGGTTAGTTTTTTTAAAACATTTACGTCACAACTATAAGAAATTTTAGTTACAAAACAGGGTCTGTCCCTTATGGTATTTAGCATCAAATGCGAAATAGTTTTAGCACTGCACGGTTGAAAGGCTTATTGTGCTAAGGGCAAGGAATGATTCATTTCTCATTTTGATCATGGCCTTTCATTTAACATATATTGCAACGCACTCATGTCAATGGCTCATATAGTGAACATATTTCATCCTACGTCAATATATATATATATATATATATATATATATATATATATATATATGTGTGTCTGTGTGTCTGCTACAGTTTACAATTTTCTTACATAAGCGTGAATAACGGCGTCGATTTCAGAACGATGGCCTTTCAATTCCCCTACATGTGTATGTGCATTCATGATTGAACATTTAGATCTCAACAAAATGGTTCATATACATTGCATGTGTATACTCTCACGCGAATAATACGGTTGATGTCCACTGTCGTGCATTTCATCTCCTCAGCATACAATGTACATAACACGTTGAAATATTAATCGTAATTTTGTGAATTTTGACAAGAGAGATAAGAGAAATCAAATTCAAATTACTTTCATTTTGTTATGTACCGTTGAACATATGCAGTGCAAGTCGTCATAAATCAGACGGCTTTTTTAAAACCTAGCAATATATTCTGTACTAAATGTGATTTGTCTACACTTGATAAGATCACTCATATCCTTATGCAGTGTCCAGCAAATTTGGAACGCCAGATCAGATTTATACCAAAAAAATGTTATCCTATACTAGGCAGTATCTTTACATACAAAGCAGAGTGTAACCTCTCAAATGTTACGTGTTAGCTACTCGATGACGGTATTGATGAAGTTGATAATGAGATCGTGACAACGTTTTTGGTCGATGCAGGGAAAGGTAAAAAAACAGATAAACATGAACGTAGTCAAAAGCAAAAGGACGGTTGGCTAAAGTTTCCATTTATTTTTTGTCAATCTCCTTTGAGTTTATTGATGGTCAAGTTTTGAGATATCCTTGATCACTCTATCTAGAACCTCACTATAAAGTTTTGTGCAGTTAAACGAAAGTTCCTTACTTTGCTTGATCTTCAGACTAATATTTATTTTGTCACTTAATATGCTCGTTATATTTGTGTTAACTGTTTTGTGTAAAAACGTTGATGTTTATGCTTCTTCTCCTGTAATCTGCTCTTTTCCCGAATGTTTATTTCTGTGTTTTCTAAATTTAGCTAAACTTAAGGCATAGGTGTATACTGTGTCTGGCTAACTCCTTTATATTGAACTTTAGATCCTTGTGGCGAACATGCCATTCCTATGCGTATGGTTCTAGCCCATGTTAATACCACTGGCTGCCCTTTTTATCTTCATCTTCCCTGGCGCGATGCAGTTGATATCATAAAACCTGTTTATGAGTTTCTAGCCAACTGAAAGTAGTTGCAAGTTCGTGTAATGGTGTTGGCGCCTTGCTACATGTATGTTGTTATGGGTCTCAGACACTTTGCCCTTGCGCATGACTTCCGTTTCGTCAATAAAACATGTGTATGGCTTTTAAGACAACTCGTATGACAGACTTAGAGTCATGTGTGTGTCTGGTATTATATAATTACCTTGCACTTAAGCTCGAGCGGAGACAGATAAGTTTGGCATTAGGAATACAGTATATCAGCTACTTGTTCTAATAGATGATACACATTTCTCTCTGCAGCAGCCTGTTGATTCCATTTCTAATGGCAGGTGGTTTAGAAACGCACCTGTACGCCCATAATTCATACATTTAAATTCCTCATCTGCTAGCACTTGGCTAGCTGCTGTGTGCGGAGGCGTGAGAGAACCATTGCCATCATGGCGGACAAATGGCGTATCGTCTCTCGGCTAACAACACTTTATCACCCCTTATGAAGGCTAGCCCCGGAAGTAAAGGCTCTTGAGAGAAGATACAGCAGTGTGCCTTGCGATGAAACACGCCAAAGGTGTTGCGTTCCAAAGTTAATCATAATAAATTCATTTTATCACGTAGTGTAAAGTTGGATCCAGGGTGGTCGGGACAGAACCAGGTGTGTTGGACTGCCTATTTTCCATAAAGAAAGAGAGCAGGGTGACCTGAGCACTCTTTTGATTAAAGGTGATTATTACTAACTCTGTATGTTCAGAAGCTAATGCAAAAAGGTGGTAGTAAATGGGTGTGATATAATTAGACAGTTGTGCTCACACGGCTAACGGCTTCGAATCATAGTCATTTTCACAATTACTGTAAAACTGGTAATGATTGCGTGATTTTAATTATTGCGTTTTAATGCGAATGCATGAGGACGCAATAATTAAAACACGCATAAATCTGTCCCTTCTGTTTCAGATATCTGACGTCTGGTCTGATTCGCATTAATTAAAACACGCATAAAAGAGAAAATGAAAAAAACGCAATATTTACTACACGCAAACATTACCAGTTTTACAGTATGCAAGCCATCAGATTAATTGTGTTTGCGGGGTCTGTTTTGGATTATTTTCGTCTGCGTATTCATTTACACAGATCAACAAGTCTACCATCTGATTCGAATCATTTTTCTTACTGTCTTGATCGCAATTGGTGCAGAATTATGTGCTTTTTAGTGTATTCCTCTGAACAATCATTAGCGTTTGGAGATTTGTTCCTAAGTTCATGTACTTTTACAATCACATTACTGCTCGTATTCCATGAAGTAGGATTCATAACGTCAAAACAAGTCTGAAATTCTATAGTTATAAACCATTCGCGCTTAAGAATGACTTCTTCTCTCAATTGCCCACTAGGTCTATGACACTTTTCATGGCAAATATGTAATATCAAAAAATGATTTGACAAATCGTTTGAAGATGAGTTGCTGCCAATGTTCTGAATAATATTTCTCGCTTAACTCATAGAACCAAACATAATATCACACTTGTTTCCACTAGATGTGATAAGATGATATTTTCCCTCAATTAACGTCTATTCATTTATTACTTGAAACTACTTCAGTCTATGTAGATCTGTAATTATTTCTTAGGGAGCAATAGATTATAAAGTTCATACCTGCTTTTGCTTCATCAAGACTATTTTTGCTATTGCAAGAATAAATGGGTTGAAGAAGACCCCTATGTTATAGTTTTGTAATACACGTGCTATTACATTCGGGGTACTTAACAACGTTGGAAATAAGGCACTGCCCGCCCGTGGTTTCCGGTCCGACAAGGATGGAGCATGATTTAGAGGTTATAAAAGACGCTTTTGTTCATGTGTGCGATTGCTATATGTTACGAATGTTATGCCTGAACGGAACAGCACCTAGACCGAAACGGCATCCGAAGTGCGCGAGCACGTTACTGCTCGTAAGGTGTGACAGGGAAACATATGTTAATATGATAACTTTATAATTTCAGTTTGTGTAGCAGATCACAATTGCTGCATGATAGTAAACACACAGTTATCAAAAACACGCAGATAACTTTGGAACTGAAAATGTCGTCATCAACAACATTTACATTGTGTGATCTTTCCAGACATTGTGTGATCTTTCAAGGTCAAATACTTACTATGTTCAGCATATTATGAAATTCTTGGCTCTTGGCTAGAAAATAGATTAATTAGTGGGGAATGGTTGATTATTTTTGAAAGTTGGCAAACTAGTAGCGTATCTGAAGATTTCTGACCAAGTTATATAATTCATACATGTTAACATTCAACCATCCAAAATCAGGAGATTTTTTCCGCGGTTCCAATCCTGGCCACCAGGGGTCTGGTTAGTTTATTAGTTTAGGAGTGTGCTATTATATGTTACAGGTGTTGGCAAATTGATAACCATACAAGTATGATTGTGAAATAACTTTAATTTTATGTAGCAGATCACACTTGCAGCATGATGACAGATTCCCAGTTATGAAAAACACACAGAGATTGCTTTTGAACTGAAAATATCATAATAGTCCATGACCCAGAGGGTTGGTCAGTATCATATTTGGGGGGGGGGGGGGGCAAATTCTGAATGTTTTTGAATTTCCCATATTCTCAGCATCATGGTATTTCAGTAACAAATATTTTCCAAATCAGACCTTTTTTTCTTTTCCCAGGTGAACTTAGCTTTACATATTTGCACGATCACTAAATTGCTTTTACTAGTATTCACTACCCATATTCCTCATATTTCATCTCTATTCATTCCCCTTGAGACATGGATCTGTGCGCCGGCCTACATATCTTGGTGCACGGATCCATTCCTCTTACCATACCTGCCTAACCTTTGCGCTGTGTTGCGCCCAGCGCCACTAGCTTCATACTACTTTTCATTCCTTTCATCTCCACTCCTATCACCTTGTATCGGACTTTCTCTGGGTAGATTAATTGGCGATTGATTTGATTTGATTTTATTCGGTCTAGTAAGATGTCTATTACATAGCATTTGGCACACAAAAAATCATATATAACGGTGACTACATGTAGATGGAGAGTCATTAACTGCTATGCAATAGAATTCCAACCAGACACAGGATATATACACTAAATGTTAGAAACTTATTTCATATAGTGATCCCATTTGGTGTGATGTATCTTTCCTATTCGATGCATGACCCTGCTCACAAACAGGGAAGCGTAGACGTTTAAGCCATTGTAATGTTCACGTATTAGCTCGACGAGGTTGTTATTTTGTGTGGATGTCTGTCCGTATTGAATACAGTAATAGAATCATCGACCCCCTTATCAATGGTCCACGCGGCCCTCACAAGCTAGTCTGATTACACGTGCCCGCCAATATCATACATTAGCGGCCCCCAACATGGCTGATTGTAAGGTACACAAATAGGTCACGTAGGGCGCCCCCTAATATCGCCCTCCTGACATTTGATGAAGTAACAGCAATTGCTTGGCTCGCTTCTTAGCGTGTATTTGATGAGAGTTCCGAGGAGGAAGCGCTGAATGGAGGGAACAGCGGGGGCTCCCCTGCCAATCCCCGGCTCCTTCCTAACCTATTACCACTCGCCTTTCACCAGCTCTTCTTGCCTTTGCAGAAAAGGAGGCAGAAAAGGGGCTTTCATCTTCTCCAGGAATAGGCGAGGAAGCGACGTATGGAAGCATGCTCAGTTAAGTGAAGAAGGCTGGTGAGTGCACAACTCTCAACAAATATGGTACGATTCTTTAGATATCTGTGTATCTCGCACAATCTGTGTAGACTACATGTAGCAAAGTCAATTCCCGAAACTCGTATCAAATCAAACATTAATTGTCAAAGTAAAATATATACTGTTTTAGGATTTCATGTGCATAAGTGTCTTAGAGAAGTAGCAGCATGATCATGAAATAGCCGTACTTACACACATGGCTAGATATCCTTTTTTCTGCATTCCCTGTAGCTAGATTAATGATATCACAATCTTATTTCGGGAAGAACAGTTTATTACCTTATGAGATCAAGGCCACATTTATACGCTTCTTTACCATACCATACAAATGCTCTTTAGTCCATTTATTAAACACACACACACACACATATATATATATATATATATATATATATATATATATATATATATATATATATATTTATATATATATATATATATATATATATATATATATATATATATATGTATATGTCTATGAGATATTATAAGTACAGCTGCTACATGTAGTAATACGATTTGAATAAACTTTATCTCAGCACTTACGAAAAGGTTGAAATTCCTCAGGTTATCAGCTACTAATTGTGAGAGAAGGAGGTTTGTAAGTTAGGTCTTTTATGTGACTGCATTAAGATGGTCCAAGTGTGAATGCAGAAAAAAATCCGCTTTCTCTGGAACGACAAAAACTTTCCCCAAAACAGCAGAATTTAAAAAAGATGATTCCACCGTTTTCCAAAAACAGCAGAAAAAAATTGAATTTTTTCCACGGTTTTCCAAAAGCAGCATATCTGAAAAAATCTGCTGTTTTTCAGAATTAGCCGAATTGTTTTTCTGCTGTTTCAATTGGTTTGCCCTCCTCCCGCTAGATGGCTCTCGTTGCCAACGCTCGAAGCTTGATAAGGGATGTGTGTGCATTGTGCAGGTGCAAGGCTTATTGTGTCACGTGACCTCACGTCATTGGGCGGAAGTGATGTAGAAGCCTACCGCCAACGCGAGATACCAATCGGATTTTTTACGAATAAAGGATATTAATTAAATAATTTTACTTATTAAACAATTATATCCGAGTTATCAGTTGTGTAACTTGGTATAACTACCGAGTCCGACTTGAAAAGAACCGAGTGAAAAGAACTTGCTTGTTTATTCGTTCATTCATATATGTATTTTTTTGGTCTCTGGTAAGCTGACTTGGTCTAGCCATGGGATTGAGCAACTTTAACTGGGGAACTTCGATACTGACGGCCGTTGTTTACAATAATGTTTAGACGACCTTTCGGCTAGCTATTTCTTTAGCCAAAATACATCATATAGAATGCGTTGCCCACGTCCCGTAGTTCGAGTTACTACGACTGTAAAGGTTCATTCTCATTGCCGACAGGACAGTCTTGAGAACTCCCAGAACTTACCGATTTGTATGTACTTCGTGGGGTTCGAGGAGTTCTGGAAGTTCTTAAGTTATTCTGGCCCCTGTTTCGTGGAGTTCTTGTTTGATGCTTAAGTCTGTCCCCTGTGAGACGTCTCACAGGGGGCAGACTTAAGAAGTACAAGAACTTTGCAGTTGTTCCTCATCAATTGCAACGGCTGCTGCAGCAAGAACCAACATTTGATCATCAGCTACTCTGTTTATATCCATTTCCGTAGGATATATGTGCTTATTCAATGGAAATTTCGCCAAGAATGGTCTCCGTTCTGATCTGCGTTGAGTCTGGGTGTAGTCTGCTACAAGAAATGGCTGACCTCACCAAAAATACCTGGATGTTCACGCCAAGAACAGTCGGGGACACAACCCAAACATGTCCCCCCTAAATTAGAAAGACTTGAGATATACTTAAGACATTCTTCAAGTTCCTGAACCACAAATTGTGATATTTTCTTCTAATCTTATGATTCTTGAGAATGTCCCCGACATTCTCAAGAATTACAGGAGACTTAATCCAGAATGTCGGGATCAGTTCCTGGTTTATACCACAACGTTACCAGGAACTTGTATAATTCTTAAGTTTGTCCGCGACATAATCACGATCAATCTTTTTAAGTCTGGGATACGTCGAGGACAGTCTTAAGAATTAGTGTTGTCTTGCAATTCTGCCCCAAAAATGACCCAGAACAGCCAGAACCAAGACATTCGGCCAGTTCCTGTGGGTCCCAAGTATGTCCTGTCTGCAATGAGAATGCACCCTTAAAGCTGACAGGACTCGGTAGATCTTTACAACACGTTATTTCCAAGTGCTGTGCTTGCACTTGCTGAACTTTTCGGGGCTAAATTCATATCCATGTTTGCATTTTATTCATTAATTTTTCTTTCGAGTTTAAATAAGCAATCACATACGAGATATATTGCAGATATTTGGCAGTACTTGGTGTGAATTGAATTTGGCGCCACTTTCATAAAGATGCGGTGTCAAAACCATGTGACACAATAAGTCCCGCCCCTGTACAATGCACATAGTAGGGATCGGTCATTAAATGCCTGATTGCGGACAATTTCAATTTTTGAATACTCATAATTAATTTTGAATATTCAAAAATGAATTACGAATATTCACAATTCAATGTGAATATTCGTTATTCACTTTTAAATATTCTTCATTCATTTATGAATACTCGTCATTCATTTATGAATATTTGTAAATGAGTTATGAACATTCAAAAAAAGAACAAGTTTATGAATATTCGTAAACGAATTATAAATATTCAAAAATGAGTCATGAATATTCGTACATCAATAATGAATATTCAAAATTGATTTATGAATTTTCAAAATCCTAATTAATTATGAATATTCGTAATTTTTTTTTTGAATATGAATATACATAAATGTTATATTTTGAACATTCATAATTCTTTTCCGAATATTCATAAGTGAATTACGAATATTCACAAATCAATGTGAATATTCGTAATTCACTTTTGAATATTCGTCATTCATTTATGAGTATTCGTCATTCATTTATGAATATTCGTAAATGAGTTATGAACATTCAAAAAAAGAACAAGTTTATGAATATTCGTAAACGAATTATAGATATTCAAAAATGAGTCATGAATATGCGTGCATCAATAATGAATATTCAAAAATGATTTATGAATATTCAAAATCCTCGTTAATTATGAATATTTGTAATTTATTTTTGAATATGAATATACATAAATGTTATATTTTGAACATTTATAATTCTTTTCCAAATATTCATAAATGCATTGCGAATATCCTTAAAGGAATTAAGAATATTCATGATGAATTTAAATATTTGTTATTCATTTATAAATATTCAAAATCAATTATGAATATTCAGAAATGTCATGACATTTTTGTCACCCCGCAAGGGGCACACCCTTATAGTGTGTTGACACCTCCCGGGGAACCCTAAGCTGGTGGGCACCCTGGTGGGCACCCTGCTCGCCTTATGAAAGAAGGGGGATATGTGGATCTGTCTGTGAAATCAAAATTTCAGATTCAAAAAGAAAATTGTTACTGCCTATAAGAACTCCATAATTGATACAGTGATTTTATTGACTAAGAAGAAAATATACAAAACCAGACAGAAAGGAGAGGTGACTAGTATTGCAGAAATCAAATATGAACTATCAGTGCAGTAACAATATCACCTATACTATGCCGAGATTGAGGGAAAACTTCCAATATTTGAACAAAAATGGTCAGATCAAATTCACATTTTAGGGTAGTTTTGGAAATCGTATCTCATGTTGACGAGATGTAGGGTATATCATTTAAGATATTTGTCTCTAAATCCATAATCCTCCATTTTTGTAGGTAAAAGATGCATTTGTTGCGTGTTATATGTACCAGTATGTGTTTTTTTCTATATTTGTGTGTTGTTATGATATAAAAAAACATGCGTTTTGCAGAAATTAAAAAAAAATGTGTATCTGTCTTGGGATACCCTGCATCTAAAATATCCCTTCGTCTTCTTTGGATCTGAAGGCTCTGCTCTGATACTCTCCCTCGTTTTCTTCCTTCACTTAGAATAATTATGCTTTGTCATTGTTCTTCAATAATAACAACGGACCATTTTTTGAATGACACTAAATGACCATTGTGTGTCAATGTGCCTTTAAACATCTATCCACTCGGTCAGTCAGTCAGTCATTTTGTCCACAATTAGGCATACAATGACCGGTTCTTAATATTGAGACAGGTAACCAGTTGGTTGGCAACGAGAGCCATGTATAGGGAGAAGGGCAAACTAATTGAAAACGGTTGACGAAATTTGCTGTTTTTGGAAAAAAAACAGAGGAAATTTCTTTCTGTCGTTTTCCAGATAACAGTGGATTTTTTTCTGCCGTTCAGACCTGCACCATCGTAGTTCACCACGAGTTCATATAACATGAGTTCCAACCGGTATATTCCATAAACAATACGTGCCCTTTCCATACATGAAATTTAAACCAACCTAATGAAATACATCATGTAGAATAACAATACTATGGTGCTAAGAAGTTTGTTTTACTGGGAAATGAGTCTGATGGGCAGCACCATAAGACTCATTTTCCTTCATTTTCCTCCCTCTGACCTTTGTTCGTACTAGGATGGCTGTTGTGCCTGGAAACGGTCGCTCTCGGGACCCTGCCATTCCTTCCACCAAATGATCTGTGTCTATTGAAAGGGTTTGTAATATTCTAGCCTGACTAGCCTAACGCTATATAGCATTTACGGCTCGATAGCACGTGTTCCCTAAATGCGGAGGATTTGCAGTCAGAGGATACGTCAAAGATAGTTTTCCCACGCCAAACCTCCAACCACAAGATGACATTAGCCGCGACCGATTTACGACCTATCTTCGCCATCCTACGACCAAATCATGACTTAACACGACAATAAATTACCACAATTTAAAACCATAGTCCTTTTTGCGAAAACAAATCATACAAATGTAAGATATAGAAATAATAGCAATATATCGCATGCAGAAAAAAACTTCGAAAGAAAACCCTTTTCACTTTTTGATATTCAATGCAAACATATATCTGAAGGTATCACGCCCGTACCTTAATGTGTTTTCCATTGAAATCTAAGTCTTCGTGTTTTTCGCACAAAGAGACATAACCATTAGAACAAATACCCAATGGAATATATTACGGAACCATTGAGTTTTGCCTTATCTCATAAAACATTTTATCTTTTTCATCTTGTCTTGAGGAGCACCAGCGTGTTTTATATCCTGGATCCTACCAAGGGATTGGACTTTTTTGATATTTGAACTATCCGATTTCAATAACACGAAATTATTCCTTGTTGAGTGGCCAAAAGCAGTCGACAATTATGAAGAAAATCTTGCAGGTTTTCGTTATCAGCCGATAAGAGCTGTCAGCTGTAGCATAGTGGCGAAACTAGCTGTATCAGGATGTATTTATCCGTTATGATTTGGATTTATATCTATAGACATTAAGGGAATATAAGTGCTATATCGTGCTAATAAGCATGTTGTTGGTGGAAGAAACCGGAATATTGCTGAAAACCACCGTCTGCCATAAGTCAATGGAAACGTTCATTGGCGGGCCCCTCAGGCCACGCCTATATGGGAAGCTGTTTTGAAATGTTCATAGTCCGGACGGCCATGTTGGAAATGCTGAGGCCGGTCTGAATATAATTCTCTTTTCTGATTGGTTATGATATAAATGTTGGCCCGGTACATTACCTTTGCTTGATTTAGCATGAAGTTTTCAAATATATAAAATATTTTAAGCGGACATAAAGTATATTTTTCAGTATAGGAAGGATAATTACTAAAGAAAAAAAAATACTATAGTCTGTCTGACTTGATTGGGCTAACTGCTTTTTTCCTCTTTTTTCCCACAAAAAGTTCGTTTGTGCCTTCCAAACTTGTCAAACCTCTTAGTAGCACAACCGCGTGTATGTATAAACATACTTTTTATCTCAACTCTGCAAAATGTTGATTTTGCTCATTAGGTCCCATTGTAAAATTTGCCCAAGAGGGAAAAGCTGTTAGCCAAATCAAGTCAGACAGACTATATTTGTATAGAATGAAATCAGGAGACTTCGTAACCAAACTGGTTCGTAACCAAACTGATGCGTACCCAAGTAGCTTCGCACCCAAGAGATTTCGAAGTCTCCAGCTTGCGCCTAGAATTCCGATATTTGTTTCATTTCTACAAAAATGATACAAATCTAGTCATTATACAAATATGACATCCCTGTGTGGTGAACAACTGGAATAACTCCCCCGAGAGAGGATTGTCGCCCGAGGGCGTAGCCCGAGGTCGACAATTCAAAAACACAAAAGGGGAAAAATGACAAACACAAGAAATTTTGGATAAATATTCTTTTGTGAAAAATCTACAAATTATAATAACAGGGATGTCGAACTGTTGCATTGACGCATCAGAGTTCAACAGAAGCCCCAAAACGTACAACAGGAGAAAATTTTCTCATAAACAAATGAGTCTAATCGATGTTTCGCTTCCTTTTTCAAATAAAATTTGTATCAGAAAACGTTTAAATTCCATTTATTGATACCACCTCTTAATCAATCTAGGTGCTTATTTATTAGCAAGACACTGAACCTTATTTGTTTGTTTGTACTTTTACTGTCTTTATTAGTTCGAGCAACTCTAACTGTGGTACCGGCCGTTGTTTAGTAAATGCTGTCTATTGGCCTCATCACAGTTAGACTCTAACTTAGAGATCCGAGCATTTATAAAATAGCATCTGCGCCAAGAAAACTGGGCGCTCATATCTATTACTTGAAACACCCCCCAA
>OZ012689.1:13931179-13936179 GCA_963942565.1 Maea johnstoni | reverse complement strand
GTGACAGTTGATGTGTGTAAGGATATGTTGTAAGGACCAAGGTAATCATTTAAGTCAGTTCATTGATTTTCAGCAGTTACTTAGTAAAGGAATCCAAGATGGTATCTGAATTTGTTTCTGACTCGGTACTGACAAATATCGAGATATGATAAATGTGTGTTTAAGTGAATATTCATGGGTCATTCATGTATTTTTGCATATTTTAATGATGCCAATTAACCGCATAGACATTATAGATCATATTTCTAGAGGATCCTATTTTGAATGCATTAAGCCTGTCTGCAAGCTTTAGTATAACAAATACAAACACACAGTGTACAGAGATGCTTGACAGTCTGACTCACACGCATAGTCTCAGCCGGCTGTGGGTCTGTGCATCTTTTTGACACACGAAACCCTCAAAAATCAACATTCAGGACACACAGTTTTCTTGAGGTAATGTTTTTAAAATGTTAATTTTGAATATATATTTGAATAATTTTGACCTCAATATAATTTCCATGGAGTTGTATAGTGATATAATGCCTTATTTCAATTAAACTAAGTAATTGTAGTTGTAATCGCCAAGTATAGTGTTATCTCACTTGAATAATAGATTGCACACACATGTTACAATTGCCAATTTTGGGCACCCAGTTTCCAAATCTTGGCAGGGACCCTGCTCACATGCAAGTTCTGTATTATCAGGAAAGGGAACCACACATTTTATCATTCCTCAGACTTTGATTTGAATGAGTGCATTGTATCAAAGCTTGCATGAATGCTATGGTCTGTGTATTCACTGATATAATCAGAAATTGGGAATCCAAACAACCTAGGAAAAATATGAATGCAATCCAGCTATCTATACTCTTAAATTATTCATTTTGTCCCATCCTATAGCAGCAGTCTCATGAAATAAGTGCTTGTGCAGGTTTTCATTAACTATGTATATTTCTCTACTACTTCCTCAATGCCCCAGTGACATGAAATTTACTTCATTAATGGATTATATCACTCATCGCTCTACATTGCATTCACTCTGCCTGAATATTCTAATGGGATTATACTACGACTAGGTAACTTAGATAGATCTGCATTGGTACAAAGACTGGGTCTGAATGGTTGTAGTATCATGTACTATTGTGATTCTATAAAACTAATGAACACTTATTGAATTAGGAACTCCACCTATTGTGGGTTGAATATACATCTGTAAATATAAAATAATTGCAAAGTTGAACAAAGTGGATAGGACAACTGGAAATAATCTATTGGAAGAATATGAATAGAAATGGGGCAGTCCAATCATACAAATATGACATCCAAGTGGGGGAAACATGATGTACTGTATCCCTAAGGCAGGATGGTAAATCCATACTCCCTCGGGGATCCAGTCCATCATGTTACCCACACTGGGATGCCATATTTGATTTATTATACCAAACAAACCCCACATTGGTAAAATTGGTAAAGGTTCTCGCTGATCATATCAAACCACTGCTGGTTGCTGGTGTGGGGGAAAAGACCGTCTGCTGTGTAGATGAGGTCAAGGTCACAGATGACTAATGATTCACACTTTCTCCACCAGACGTCACCAGCAGGGGGAGGGAACTTAGAAGTGAGGTATAATAAAATCGATTGGCTACCTGGTTAAAAGCCTGGACATGCCAATACTTCTAATTCAACTGGCTAGTCATGATTTACCATCAATATGTCATAAGATGTAATTACAAACAAAATGCACGTGCCTTAATCAGTCAAAACCTATAATGCGGGAATATGATTGTCGAAAATAGCTGGTGATTTTATCAAAGACTTTTCACATCAAACTATTGTTCTAGAGAGGAGTTGTGCTGCAAAAAAGTTTTGGATAAACGCCTTTGTAATTTCACTTACATTGTATTTAGCTGAAACAGGCTTAACATGTGAACATATGCATTATGATTAGAACGGATTTGTAAAGGGTTGTGTGAAAATTATAAAAAGTGAAATACAGTTTGTAGAACAGATATGTATCCATATGTTCATGTGTTCATTGATAACAAAATATATACCCGTTCCAATTAGTCATATAAATCGACCATTTCCTGGACGATATGTCAAAATGAATCCATAATACAAGTTCTAAAATGTCCGCCTGCCAGTGCAACACCCGACATTTTTGTTTCAGATCCAATAAAAACCAAAACATGTTGTGTACCCCCAGCAGGCAGGGAGGCGTAGCGCAGCCTAGGATAGCCTGGTGAAACAAGGTCCTAGACAATAAGTTGGCATCTGCATTTTTATGGCCGAGGCACCATAAAGCATCGCCCAGATACCACCGCAACAGCATTAGAGCTGACACTCCATTGTTCATTTCATTTGTGGTAATGTATCAATGCCATAACGAATGCGCACTTGGACTTGACTTTGCCTGATGGAATGACCTTTTGGGAGCACAGAACAATGCATTATACAGAACAATAGAGCAAGGCCCATCAGAGTTTGTGTTGGTTGTAGATTGCTATTGTGAGATTCTCAACCGGATTTGGTAATACAAATTTGATATCTTAGCATTACTTAACATTTTCCCAATGAAGATATCAATCATGATTCAAATTAGTTAAGTTCAAGAGAAAATGTCGAAACTGGCATTACCTTGATTATATTAGTAAGGTGATTTATATGAAGCTTTTTGCACGTAATCTCACTTATTTTTCATCTGAAGCATATCATGAATAGATGGAACATACCTTAGCTAATCAACGGTAACCATAAGGTTGAAAATAATCGATTGTTTTATTAGCTTTTATTAAGTGCTTTTCCCGAAACATTTCATCCATCAAGGTCATTCCCATATCCTACCAAGTATTTCAATCTAAATTAGTGAATTAGTATGCAGGTTGTGCTAACCTTATGAGGATTTATCTTGGATTAAGAATGATCTTTTCCCTGGCTGGCTAAATGAGGATTTCTGTATAAAGTGGGAGGCCGGACCCTGTTTTATTTTTCCTTCTCCAAGAATGGAATCTTGCCCGAAGACGAGTTATCCTGATTCGTGTCTGACATCTTATCTTCAATGATAGATTGCTGCAAAAGTGATAAATAGCCTCTTTAATACTATCCTGCCGGTCAACGGGAGTTCAATGTTGACCGATTTCAGACAGATAGCCAGACAAGAAAATAGTATTGTGCAACTACCGCGAGCTGCCTCCATGGCTGAGCAGTCTAATGCTAAACGCAAAAAAACTCTTAGTCGCTTAGTGTGCAAGAAAAAGTTGCCAGTGACTTGGGGCTTGTTGATGTTTTCCCGAAGTTGACAGCTCCTCAATTAATAAATACTGACTCCTCACAAAAATGGCTGAGAAGGGGACGATTCACAGAACTTAAGTTACAATTGCAATCTTAATCAACTACAAACCTTGCTTTTGTATAGGTAATCAAGCATTAAGAAAGAAATATATATATATATATATATATATATATATATATATATATATATATATATATATATATATATATATATATATATATATATATATATATATATATATACACACACATATATATATATATATATATATATATATATATATATATATATATATATATATATATATATATATATATATATATATATATATATATATATATATATATATATATATATATATATATATAATTGGATAGTAGAAGGTAGTATAATGAGACAGAGATCCTAGCCCACACAAGAAATCTTTTGAAATAATTGGTGTGTATTGCTGTAGCGTGTTTAAAAAGCACGCCCTCTCCATAGAAGTTCATCAAAAACTGATATGTTTAGATTGCAATCACGTTAATTATGATTCTGGCATGGCGGACTAGTTTGTTTTTTCAATACGTTTAAGGTAGCTGGTGGGGTTATTTTCTTTTACTCAGTTTAAACACCACAAATCTACAGTACTGTACCCTCACAGCAAGGTATGCGAATAATTGAAAATAAGGATACCCATTGTTTCCAAACGGCGCTCCCCTCAACAAGTATGAATTGGTGACCTTCAGATTTCACCAATGTGTAGGACAGATTGATACAGAGGGATGGATATGACTGGAAGTTTGACTAATGTTAGATGTAAAAAACCTCAATCAGCAGGTCAAAGGAAAAGAGCTGGCTAAATAGAGTTATATTGTATACACAGTTTAATGATTTTCTCGTCTTTTATCAACAAAAGGGCTAAACAATGTTGCGAGAGATAGGTTTCCGGGTGAGAAGACCATTAATGATGCATTTTCTTGCCGTTTAGCACGACGTGATTATATGGGACGTACGTCCGCCACTAACAGTGGAACTTATTCAGGGCTTGTATTGGCTAGATCAGCCTTGCGCAAAACAAACCCAAGCTGGTCTGCAGAGTGTTAGAACCATTGTCAACTGTCATTGTTACTGTTATACGGCAGATAGTTCGCGCATGCAAAAATCGCAAGGGCAGAGTGACAACTATGGAATGCTTAAGCAGAAAACACATAGCAGAAGCTTGATATATATTGCAGAAATTTAAAAAAAAAGACTTTAACTGCTGGAGGTGGGCAACCTTTGCAATGTATATTCACTCCACATTCATTTGTATTTGTAATTTCGTATGAAAATATGGTCAATAAATATTACATTACATTACATTACATTCAGTTTCAACCATGTATTTTCCAAAATGCTGAAATATGAATTTGATTTGTCCAGTGCATATTAAGCTTCGGCAATGTATTTTCTGCTTTGGCATTTCATAGACACCATCCTACACCTTTGATACAAACTAAGAGAAATACAATCAAACATTGTCAATTGAAGTAGCGTATTGTGCACATTCCTTCACATTTGATTTTTTGCCAAAACATGTTTTACTTCACTGCGTGTTTCATTTCCTATCAGAATTTGCCTTGGAAACTGATTTGTCTGAATTATTGCTATTTTGCTTCAGTTTGTTTCAGCTCGGACATGATTATAGGACATGACTCGTGTTCATAGGAACAGAATAAATATTATAAAAAAGTTGTACTGCGTT
>OZ012689.1:13886482-13928982 GCA_963942565.1 Maea johnstoni | reverse complement strand
TGATGGAATATTTTGAATATTTGTAGCGTTGTTTGATTTTGACACTTGGCAAATTGTTCGGAGTTTGCCAACAGGAATCAGCATGAGTGCTTCTTTATTCATATGGGAGGAAGTTGTAAATGTTAAGTATGCAACTGCGATTGTCACGTTTATTGGTG
This sequence comes from Maea johnstoni, assembly GCA_963942565.1. Classification (NCBI taxonomy): domain Eukaryota; kingdom Metazoa; phylum Annelida; class Polychaeta; order Spionida; family Magelonidae; genus Maea; species Maea johnstoni. The sequence goes on along the minus strand of OZ012689.1, from coordinate 13,928,824 downwards.
TTGGTAGATGACTAAAATGAGTGCTGAGAGCGCTATGTGTTGCTCCATTTCTTTTTTTGTTCAATTCTGTTAGACTTGGAGGTTATGAGTTGGATGATATCAGGGGAGTGTGAGTGCAGGATTTAAAATTTTAGGGAGGATGATCAAGCAAGAAAATTAATTTGATATCTTCCAGTTGAGCAAGATACACTAACTTCCGCGAACTCTTAATTCTTCTAGGGTTTGCCTGGTCCTTAACTCTATGTGGTTGCCGTGTGAACTGTAATTTTCCTGCTCATTTCCCTGCTCTGTTTATTAGTAGATTACTGACGGAATTGTAATTGACGGAGATCCTTGTCAGGTCAAATGCGTAATTAATGAGTGTGGAACGTATATGCTACTTTTGTGGGAGTTTATAATACTCAGTGTGGATTGCTTTGAATCTTGGTTATATCGAGTAAATAAAAAATTTACGATATATGCTTTATGTCAAGTTGACTCTGTGGATTACTCCACTATGTATTGGAGTGTGGATTTGTGATGCTAGTTGCATATGTACATATAGTTTTATCATACAAACTTAGTTAAGGCTGATTGTAAATAAATAAATGTTTTTCCTGCATATGCCGAGTTTGTTTTGTTCCTGTTAATGTGAGGACAATGGAAGGCACTTTCATTGTGTTGCATTGACAGGGACTTAAATGAATTGCGTAATCTTAGGTAACGTTGGTAGCAACGTAATTTGTGATCATTGTTGCACGAGACAACAGGACGCAACAATGCTTAGGTGAGTGACTGTTGTGCGTCATATTCAGACTGTTTTGACAGTTGCGCTGTAGGGTTTCGAGGGGGAGTGATGTTTTAAAACCCACCCGCCCACCCTGTGTTATGTATTTGCATTTTGCAAATAAGTTTTATTCTTCAGTAGTGTGAACTGTAATTTTCCTGCTCATTTCCCTGCTCTGTTTATTAGTAGATTACTGGCGGAATTGTAATTGACGGAGATCCTTGTCAGGTCAAATGCGTAATTGATGAGTGTGGAACGTATATGCTACTTTTGTGGGAGTTTATAATACTCAGTGTGGATTGCTTTGAATCTTGGTTATATCGAGTAAATAAAAAATTTACGATATATGCTTTATGTCAAGTTGACTCTGTGGATTACACCACTATGTATTGGAGTGTGGATTTGTGATGCTAGTTGCATATGTACATATAGTTTTATCATACAAACTTAGTTAAGGCTGATTGTAAATAAATAAATGTTTTTCCTGCATATGCCGAGTTTGTTTTGTTCCTGTTAATGATACACTGGAGAAATCAAATTCATATTTCAGCATTTTGGAAAATACATGGTTGAAACTGAATATACTTTGAAAAAGTTGCCCACCTCCAGCAGTTAAAGTCTTTTTTAAAATTTCTGCCATATATATCAAGCTTCTGCTATGTGTTTTCTGCTTAAGAATTCCATAGTTGTCACTCTGCCCTTGCGATTTTTGCAAGCGCGAATTATCTGCCGTATAACAGTAACAATGACAGTTGACAATGGTTCTAACACTCTGCAGACCAGCTTGTGTTTGTCTTGCGCAAGACTGATCTAGCCAATACAAGCCCTGAATAAGTTCCACTGTTAGTGGCGGACGTACGTCCCATATGATCACGTCGTGCTAAACGGCAGGAAAATGCATCATTAATGGTCTTCTCACCCGGAAACCTATCCCTCGCAACATTGGTTAGCCCTTTTGTTGATTAAAGACGAGAAAATCATTAAACTGTGTATACAATATAACTCTACTTAGCCACCTGTTTTCCTTTGACCTGCTGATTGAGGTTTTTTATATCTAACATTAGTCAAACTTCCAGTCATATCCATCCCTCTGTATCAATCTGTCCTACACATTGGTGAAATCTGAAGGTCACCAATTCATACACGTTGAGGGGAGCGCCGTTTGGAAACAATGAGTATCTTTATTTTCAATTATTCGCACACCTTGCTGTGAGGGTAGATTTGTGGTGTTAAAACTGAGAAAAGAAAATAACCCCACCAGCTACCTTAAACGTATTGAACAAACAAACTAGTTAGTGTCCGCCATGCCAGAATCATAATTAACGTGATTGCAATCTTATGTCAGTTTTTGATGAACTTCTATGGAGAGGGCGTGCTTGTTAAACATGCTACAGCAATACACACCAATTATTTTAAAAGATTTCTTGTGTGGGCTAGGATCTCTGTCTCATTATACTACCTTCTACTATCCAATTATATATATATATATATATATATATATATATATATATATATATATATATATATATATATATATGTATATATTATTTCTTTCTTAATGCTTGATAACCTATATAAAAGCAAGGTTTTTAGTTGATTAAGATTGTAATTGTAACTCAAGTTCTGTGACTCGTCCCCTTCTCAGCCATTTTTGTGAGGAGTCAGTATTTATCAATTTAGGAGCTGTCAACTTCGGGAAAACATCAACTAGCTCCAAGTCACTGGCAACTTTTTCTTGCACACTAAGCGACTAAGAGTTTTTTTTCGTTAAGCATTAGACTGCTCAGCCATGGAGGCAGCTCGCGGTAGTTGCACAATACTATTTTCTTGTCTGGCTATCTGTCTGAAATCGGTCAACATTGAACTCCCGTTGACCGGCAGGATAGTATTAAAGAGGCTATTTATCACTTTTGCAGCAATCTATCATTGAAGATAAGATGTCAGACACGAATCAGGATAACTCGTCTTCGGGCAAGATTCCATTCTTGGAGAAGGAAAGAAAAAGCAGGGTCCGGCCTCCCACTTTATACAGAAATCCTCATTTAGCCAGCCTGGGAAAATATCATTCTTAATTCCAAGATAAATGCTCATAAGGTTAGCACAACCTGCATACTAATTCACTAATTTAGATTGAAATACTTGGTAAGATATGGGAATGACCTTGATGGATGAAATGTTTCGGGAAAAGCACTTAATAAAAAACAATCGATTATTTTCAACCTTATGGTTACCGTGATTAGCCAAGGTATGTTCCATCTATTCATGATATGCTTCAAATGAAAAATAAGTGCGATTAAATGCAAAAAGCTTCCTATAAATCACCTTACTAATATAATCAAGGTAATGCAGTTTCGACATTTTCTCTTGAACTTAACTAATTTGAATCATGATTAATATCTTCATTGGGAAAATGTTAAGTATGCTAAGATACCAAACTTGTATTACCAAATCCGGCTGAGAATCTCACAATAGCAATCTACAACCAACACAAACTTGATGGGCTTGCTCTATTGTTCTGTATAATGCATTGTTCTGTGCTCCCAAAAGGTCATTCCATCAGGCAAAGTCAAGTCCAAGTGCGCATTCGTTATGGCATTGATACATTACCACAAATGAAATGAACAATGGAGTGTCAGCTCTAATGCTGTTGCGGTTGGTATCTGGGCGATGCTTTATGGTGCCTCGGCTATAAAAATGCAGATGCCAACTTATTGTCTAGGACCTTGTTTCACCAGGCTATCTTAGGCTGCGCTACGCCTCCCGGCCTACTGGGGGGGGGGGGGGGGGGGGGGGGGGGGGGGGGGGGGGTATACAAAACATGTTTTGGTTTTTATTGGGTCTGAAACAAAAATGTCGGCTGTTGCACTGGCAGGCGGACATTTTAGAACTTGTATTATGGATTCATTTTGACATATCGTCCAGGAAATGGGTCGATTTATATGACTATTGGTACGGGTATATATATTTCATTATCAATAAACACATGAACATATGGATACATATCTGTTCTACAAACTGTATTTCACTTTTTATAATTTTTCACACGACCCTTTACAAATCCGTTCTAATCATAATGCATATGTTCAAATGTTAAGCCTGTTTCAGCTAAATACAATGTAAGTGAATTACAAAGGCGTTTATCCAAAACGTTTATGCAGCACAACTCCTCGCTAGAACAATAGGATATGAAAAGAGTCTTTGATAAAATCACCAGCTATTTTCGACAATCATATTCCCGCATTATAGGTTTTTGGCTGATTAAGACACGTGCATTTTGTTTGTAATTACATTTATGACATAATGATGGTAAATCATGACTAGCCAGTTGAATTAGAAGTATTGGCATGTCCAGGCTTTTAACCAGGTAGCAATCAATTTTATTTTAACCTCACTTCTAAGTTCACTCCCTTGCTGGTGACGTCTGGTGGAGAAAGTGTGAATCATTAGTCATCTGTGACCTTGACCTCATCTACACTGCAGGACGGTCTTTTCCCCCATACCAGCAACCAGCAGGTGGTTTGATATGATCTGCGAGAACCAATTTTACCAATGTGGGGTTTGTTTGGTATAATAAATCAAATATGGCATCCCAGTGTGGGTAACATGATGGACTGGATCCCCGAGGGAGTATGGATTTACCATTCTCCCTTAGGGATACAGTACATCATGTTTCCCCCACTTGGATGTCATATTTGTAAATTGGACTGCCCCATTTCTATTCATATTCTTCCCATAGATTATTTCCAGTTGTCCTATCCACTTTGTTCAACTTTGCAATTATTTTATATTCACAGATCTATATTCAACCCACAAATAGGTGGAGTTCCCAATTCAAATAAGTGTTCATTAGTTTTATAGAATCACAAAAGTACATGATACTACAACCATTCAGGCCCAGTCTTTGTACTAATGCAGATCTATCTAAGTTACCTAGTCGTAGTATAATCCCATTAGAATATTCAGGCAGAGTGAAGCAATGTAGAGCGATGAGTGATATAATCCATTAATGAAGTAAATTTCATGTCACTGGGGCAGTGAGGAAGTAGTAGAGAAATATACATAGTTAATGAAAACCTGCACAAGCACTTATGCACCAGTCAATTGAATCCTCGGGAGGGGGGGGGGGGGGGGGGGGGGGGCGGGAACATGCGGGGATACTGCTCAGGAAAAAATCAATAAATAGCACTCATCCCCAATGGCAGGGACCAATTATGTGGCAGTATGCCCCACCCCTTGGGCATGCTCAACAAGAATACACAAGTTCCTAAGATTTCAACTTTTATTTTGTGAAAATAAACCACAAAAATCTTAGCAGTTACATCACAAATAACAAAACCTTCAGCAGTTATGAAAATAAAATTTTAGACTTGGAGAAGACACCCTTCACATTACTTTTATTAAACACCTGACGTCCATTTTGATACCATTGTCAATGGAAAGTCTCTGAATTACAATTCAGTTTTAAAAGTATATCAACACTCTGTGTATTGCACTGCAGTACACTGGAAATATTTATCTACAATAAAGTGATTGTAGAAAAAGTATAAACAAGTGTTGGGCATAGGGTCATGGAATGAGTTCAACAGATGGCTGCTTTTTTTTAACTCCTTATGTGAATGATTGAGTAGTCTGTTTCAACTTTCCCATCTTCAAGTCAACCTTCCTAGGGAATTTGATATTTTACTTCCCCAAGGTTAACACAGAGAGGCACATTTGGGCAACGTCAAGCCATGGTCAAAACCTGGGGTGTGTTTCCAGTGTGATCATCCCAAGAAACTTCCGAAGAAGCAACCACTAAATAGGAAAATATTTCATCAAGTGGTTCTTGAGATATTGTGCAGACAAATAATTCACATTGCCCCAAAGTGGTGAGCTTTGAAAACTGAGATGACCACCGATAAATGTAATTGAGCCCCAAGAAACTTCCGAAGAAGCAACCACAAAGTAGGAAAATGTTTCATGAAGTGGTTCTTGAGATATTGTGCAGACAAATAATTCACATCAACCCATAGTGGTGAATTTTGAAAACTAAGATGACCTTCGAAAAAAGTGATCAAATGATGCCCACTGTTCTGTGGAGGCACTGTTTGGAGAGGTTTAAAAAATCATACCCTGAAAAAAGTTATACCCACCAGAACCAATACATCCTTTTTTTTCTTTTTGGTCAAGCAAAAAAAAAAAAAGTTTGCTCGACCAAGAAGAAAAAATGCTTGCCGAAAAATAGGCAGGGTAGGTAGTGTTTTTTTTGTTTGTTTTTTTACACTGAAAACTATAGGGTTGAGATTTACTTTCCAGGAACATTTGTTTGACTTGTCTTTTGAAGGATGTACAGCTCACTTACTTCAGCTATTATTTAAGGTCGTATACAACTATTCATGTGTTTATGTCCATGATTGGGATGTCTTTCCCTATTTTTTCCTGACCTGGACTTAAGGATTGGAAGAAACCCCATTAGGGTAGGGGAGAAAAACTAAGTAGCCATTAGTAGGGTAGGGTTACCCTGAGCAAACATTTTTCGGGGCCCCTGTTGGGAAAACAGTGGGTGTTGGCATAAGAAAATGGTTGGTGGCAGAGTGAAAAAATCAGACCTAAATTCAATATATTCAACAATTGGTTACAGTGCATTTCACATCTGTCTGTCGCCATGGATTTTGGACAGGACTCTTTAATAAATGGTGCCATGAGGTCCATATATGGCGCAGAAAGTTTTCCCCTCATTTGCATCCCAAATTATGATCAGATGAAAACTACCCCTAGATGAGTCATGTAGAGCTCTATACAATCAGAGATCAATTAAACATTGAAATCAAATTTAAACTCAAAGTACATGTGGCCAAGTGGTCTTATGGGCTCAGATTTCATATGATGGTTCATCAGTATTATCATTTTCAATTTTATTTCAGTGCAATACATTTCATCAGTCCAGCTGAAATTTCACCAGGCAGCTCAGTGATTGAGAGTCCAGCATCCGATCCCAACCTAGGTTTTACAACTTACCCAGGGCTTGAAATTACAATTTTTTCCAAGGAGACCGGAGGGCTCCCTGGATTTTTTCTAGGGAGCCCTGGGAATTGTCAGGGAGCCCTTTGGGCTCCCTTGGATTTTTTCGAGGGAGCCCAAATGAATTTCAGGGAGCCAATACTAACGAGGCCCAAATAATCAATTTTTATTTAAGAAAAGTTTTTTTTTTTTTTTGTGGTAAATCTTTCTGTGCTAAGTCATTTTTTTTCTTTATCTTCTTCTAAAACATTTCACCAGTTCAGGTAACTCAAACAATAAGCCCCCAGTGCACTCAAACCGTCAAACAGCCCAGGTTCTATTCATACAATCAAATAATCAATTTTTATTTAAGAAATGTTTTTTTTTCTTTTTTTTGTGGTAAATATTTCTATACTAAGTCATTTTTCTCTTTATTTTCTTCTAAAACATTTCACCAGTTCAGGTAACTCAAACAATAAGCCCCCAATGCACTCAAACAGCCCAGGTACTATTCATACAATCAAATAATCAATTTTTATTTTAGAAAAGTTTCTTTTCTTTTTTTTTGTAAATATTTCTTTAATTAGTAATTTTTGTCTTCATGTAACTCAAATACTAAGCCCCCAGTGCACTAGAATTGTCACACAGCCCAGGGTCCCTTCACACTGTTACTATATATGTGTAACCCCATACCAAAACAATCAACCTGAATTAAGTGATCAATTTTATTTTTCAAAAGTTTTTTTTCTTTTTTGGGGGGAAATATTTCAATTCTATTTTATCTTATTTTTCATTTTTTTATTAATCCCATTCACCATGTCATTGGGAATAGGATCATCTTATGTAAATAATTAAATATGATCCATCTCATGAGCTACCTGACATCAAGGCTGCTGATAGTGTGCAAAACTTCCAAGAAACATTGCTATTTCATCGACTACAAGGACTGTTACTATAAACATGTGTCCACTGACTATTCTTTAAAGCGCTTATGAACACATTACAGGTAGATAGGGCGCTATATCATTTTTCAATTATTATTATTATTATTATTATCATATTTACCACGCCGTCCTGCTCTCACGTGTGACACAGCAAAATCGTCTTCTTCGCACCGAAGAAGGAGCGGTTAGCGCGATCGTATGTTTGAAATGCTGTGGCATTACGCTATAGGTGTAATAGTATGACCATTGTCACAACATATCAAAGAGACGATGGCGCGTTAGGTAGACTGCGCACCATAGTCCGTAGTTGGTCAACACAGTGGACCTAGCAGAGGCCGGGTGTGCCCGGCTGATAGGCCTACTGGAATCGTGGCAGCAAAGTATGACGTCACTATTCAAATCCCCGCCTTTCATGCACCGCCTCGGGACAGCAACAATAAATCACAGTAATCCCGGTACACCGGGCAGCTATTTTAAGCAGTATTTAGCAGAAGCACCGTGTTTCCCGGCCAAGTCCCGGCCCCCCCCCCCCCTCCCAGGGATTCAATTGACTGGTGCATTATTTCATGAGACTGCTGCTATAGGATGGGACAAAATGAATAATTTAAGAGTATAGATAGCTGGATTGCATTCACATTTTCCTAGGTTGTTTGGATTCCCAATTTCTGATTATATCAGTGAATACACAGACCATAGCATTCATACCAGCTTTGACCCAATGCACTCATTCAAATCAGTGTCTGAGGAATGATAAAATGTGTGGTTCCCTTTCCTGATAATACAGAACTTGCATGTGAGCAGGGTCCCTGCCAGGATTTGGAAACTGGGTGCCCCAAATTGGCAATTGTAATATGTGTGCGCATTCTATTATTCAAGTGAGATAACACTATACTTGGCGATTACAACTACAATTACTTAGTTTGATTGAAATAAAGCATTATATCACTATACAACGTCATGGAAATTATATTGAGGTCAAAATTATTCAAATATATATTCAAAATTAACATTTTAAAAACATTACCTCAAGAAAACTGTGTGTCCCGAATGTTGATTTTTGAGGGTTTCGGGTGTCCAAATAATGCCCAGACCCCCTGTCGGCTGGGGCTATGCGTGTAAGTCAGACTGTCAAGCATCCCTGTACACTGTGTGTTTGTATTTGTTATACTAAAGCTTGCAGACATGCTTAATGCATTCAAAATAGGATCCTCTAGAAATATGATCTATAATGTCTATGCGGTTAATTGGCATTATGAAAATATGCAAAAAAAAACATGAATGAGCCATGAATATTCACTTAAACACACATTTATCAAATCTCGATATTTGTCAGTACCGAGTCAGAAACAAATTCAGATGCCATCTTGGATTCCTTTACTAAAAGACTGCTGAAAATCAATGAACTGACTTAAATGATTACCTTGGTCCTTACAACATATCCTTACACATCAACTGTCACACTTGAATAATCACAGGCTAGAAACCCTAAATGGAATGGCAGCCATCTTGAACACCATCGTGGACACCACCTTTGATTTCCCTAAGAGGTAAATGCAACCAGAACTAATGGATGGTTCCAATGAAATCGATGGTCCAAGAAACATACCAGGACACTAAGATCATCATCCTCGGCTGAGTGCAATGGCAGTCATGGCTAATACCCTCAATGTGTGGCTACCTTGGAATCCATCTTGGATGTTCGTAAAAAGGGTAAACCCAATCATGGATGGTTTCGTTGTATTTCTTGGCCCCAAAAACATATGGTAGACACCAGAATTACCATCCCAGCCTGAATACATTGGACGTCATGGCTGAAACTCTAGAATGGCAACCATCTTGTACGCCATCTCGAATTTCACAAAATGCCCAAGGCTGACCGAAGTTCACCAGCACAAGATTTTAAAAGGGTATAACCTCAGCTACCAATATAGGTTGAGTAAAAAACTTTATAAAAAAAAATCTAGGTTCATCCACACTTCTGCCCGACTACTGGACTACTGGATTTCATATGTCTAACAACGTTGAATGGAACTTAACAAAAAGGGAGAAATTTGCATTAGCATTTTGCAAGTGAGACGCAAGCTTTATAATCAGATGCTGGTCAAATCCTCATTAGAAAAACAAAGCTTCCATAAAAAGTGGGACGCCTTTGAAGTTGATCCTTCTAATTATAGATTACCAACTTAAGGCATGTCTGTATGTTTGTGTAATCTGTAAAGATTATCATGGCTTATCGATGGTAAATGTATTATTGTTTTTGTTGATATTTCATTGTGATTTATCTATGTCTCTATGTTGTCTATGTAATGCATTATTAATGTCATTACTCTCGATGTTACAATGGATTGACCTGAATTAATGAATGGAGTCAATAAAACAGTTGTTTACAGCGAATTATAAAACAGAAAACAGACATATTTAACAGAATGGTTCAACGTATCAGGAACAAAGCTTTCAATCATTTTTTTTCTGGATATCAATATATATATATTTATTGACTGTAACGAAAGTTACAAAGTGTATACAAATATTTTACAAATAATGATGATGGAGGGAATTATAACTTATAGTTTTATATTTACACAATGTTGTGTATGTCACTTAGAAATAAATTCCATCTGTGATCAATATATTTCAATAATGAATGAAAATGTATAAGGTTATTTTACAACAAGAAAAAGCCATTGACATTTAAAACAACTATCAACTGTACTAGAGTTGGCATCACTCTACTGATCACGGGCTTCAAAGAGTGCAATAAATGACATACCCAAAACTCATTGAGTCCTTGTTCACTGATATTGCCAAACCACAACGAAACCTCTCCTTTCGTAAATTCGCTTGGGACCAACTTGGAGGTATACACTTACAAAAATAGGCCTCGTCAGAATCTTGTCTCTCTAATTGTAATGCAAGATATGAATTATGAATTAACTATGGAGAAAGATGTTGAGCTGAGCTAAAAGGAGGGCAACATGAGACTCCTCCTGCGCACGTTTCCTAATGGTGTTTTTTTCTCGGAAACGTTACCTTAATTAAAACTCTGGCATGCCACGTTTCTACTTCATGTCATCTTTAAGCTGTCGGTTGTCGAATTATAACGGAGACGATACTACTAATACCACTTTTTCATACTGGTCTTGTTGTTCTAATTATCATCATTATAATTATTATCATTGTTATTATTATCATTATTATTACCATTATTATCATTATCATTGTTATTATTATCATTATTATTATTATTATTATCATTATTATTATTATTATAATTATTTCTATTATTATTATCATAACTAGTATTATCATTATTATCATAAGTATCAGTAGTAGTAGTAGTAGTAGTAGTAGTAGTAGTAGTAGTAGTAGTAGTAGTAGTAGTAGTAGTAGTAGAAGAAGAAGAAGAAGAAGGGGTAAAAGGAGATGGAGAAGAAGAAGCTTAACTGTCTCGCTAAATTTTGCAATACATGCTACATCTTTGCGTCTAAGACGACACTGTTAAGCTAGAATACGGCCATCTTGCCAGATATATCTAGAGAGAGTAACCATTGTCAGTGATGGCAGCGATATACATATATATATATACAGTGGAACCTGTCAAATTGGACACCTGTGTACATTGAACACCTGCGTACATTGAACCATTTTTCATGTCCCGGCACACTCCCATTAAAAAATCAATTGGAGGCTACCTGGATACATTGAACACCTGTCTATCTTGAACATTGGACACCAATTGTTCCCCCGCAGGCCGCATTTAACCTGTCTACATGTACTTTGAACATTCTGCACTTTCTAAAAACTTTTCACTGAAAATGAGGTCAAATGAGATATAAAAGTTTAAATGTTTTGTTAAGTGATATTATTCAATTCCTTAACATGTGACGTTTTTAACTATATGAAGAAAGTGGGATAAAGACATAGCAGATTATGCAATATAATTATCATATTTCTCTAATTACCCTTGATTTTGTTTCAATTTCATCCGACCTCCAAATACTCAGAACCTGGATACATTGAACACCTGCGTACATTGAACACCTTTTCATTTTCCGTGAGTGTTCAATGTAAACAGGTTCCACTGTATATATATATATATATATATATATATATATATATATATATATATATATATATATATATATATATATATATATATATATATGTATATATATATATATATATGTATATATATATATATATATATATATATATGTATATATATATATATATATATATATATATATATATATATATATATATATATATATATATATGTATATATATATATATATATATATATATATATATATATATATATATATATATATATATATATATATATATATATATATATATATATATATATATATATATATATATATATATTATAGTGCTGGTGCCGGGCTGCTGACAGCACTGTGCACGGCCTGTCGTTACATTCATCAAGCACTGTTTCTTAGCACAGAGCAATGGCGACACCGCTTGTTTGCTACGAGTGTGTGATATGTGTCGTTTGTCATAATCTAATCTAGCCCTTTGACAGGAAGCTCCCCACGGGTAATGTATGTAGCAATCTATGATCACAGTAAGACACCGGCCTCATGGCGGCAATGGCCACGGCCTTGCATCACAGTGGTAGAGAATAGCTACTTGTATCAAAATGGAATGTATGAAAACCTTTTTTGTGTATAATAAAACAGCCAAACAATAGTTGGAAATGCATAAATGAAATTTGATGTCATGGATGGTTTTAACATTTTTTCTGCAAACAATTTTTCGTTTCTTCTGAACTTTTATGTATTGATTGTCTAAAGTGATGAGATCATGTGTGCGCTTCAGACGTACATGGTCCAGTCAGCATTGGCCCCCCATGTTCTAACATCCCCAGGAATCCCACTGATGTGTGCATTACTACTAGAGCAGGAATATCATATAAATATTCCCATACAATACATGCACAGTGCGAATGAATGTGGGCTTACGAATAGTTGTCATAAGCATGCGTTAGGCGGTGGTTTCCGCCGAGTACTGCGGTTTCCTCCAAGACCTATTACTAACTAGTCACTACAGTAATTAGCAAAGTGGCGGAAAACGTAACCATGATCAAATTGCAATTAATTGAAGGTATTTCACACTTGTAAACATATTTCAGTGTGCGTTACACTCACCTTGCTTCCAACCAAGCAGCATATTTTCAAATGCAACATACATTAGTGACCTTTTAGAAATTGGTTGGTAAAATTCTATCCATTTTTACATTACATTCCGTCGGAATAGTATATGCCCTTCATGTCATCACATTCGCCGGTCTAGCACAGCAGCCAGTCCGACCCCAATAGTTGAGTGGTTCAAGGCGTTGCGTAATTTAACTGCTCACCGTCTCTCAACATTACCTAAGTCAGAATCTGGCTATAGGTTAATGTATATGAACGTTTCCATTGACTTATGGTAGACGGTGGTTTTCAGCAATATTCCGGTTTCTTCCACCAACAACATGTTTATTAGCACGACATAGCACTAATATGCCCTTAATGTCTATAGATATAAATTCAAATCATAACGGATAAATACATCCTGATACAGCTAGTTTCGCCACTATGCTACAGCTGACAGCTCTTATCGGCTGATAACGAAAGCCTGCACGATTTTCTTCATAATTGTCGACTGCTTTTGGCCACTCAACAAGGAATAGTTTCGTGTTCATTGAAATCGGATAGTTCAAATATCAAAAACGTCCAATCCCTTGGTAGGATCCAGGAAATAAAACACGCTGGTGCTCCTCAAGACAAGATGAAAAAGATAAAATGTTTTATGAGATAAGGCAAAATTCAATGGTTCCGTAATATATTCCATAGGGTATTTGTTTTAATGGTTATGTCTCTTTGTGCGAAAAACACGAAGACTTAGAGAGATATGTTTGCATTTAATATTAAAAAGTGAAAAGGGTTTTCCATCTAAGAAGTCTTTTTCTGCATGTGATATATTGCTTTTATTTTTATATCTTACATTTGTATGATTTGTTTTCGCGAAAAGGACTATGGTTTTAAATTGTGGTAATTTATTGTCGTGTTAAGTCATGATTTGGTCGTAGGATGGCGAAGATAGGTCGTAAATCGGTCGCGGCTAATGTCATCTTGCGGTTGGAGGTTTGGCGTGGGAAAACTATCTTTGACGTATCGTCTGACTGTGCAAATCCTCCGCATTTATGGAACACGTGCTATTGAGCCGTACATGCTATATATCGTTAGGCTAGTCAGGCTAGAATATTACAAACCCTTTCAATAGGCACAGATCATTTGGTGGAAGGAATGGCAGGGTCCTTAACTCATAACCCGAGAGAGGCAGTTTCCAGGCACAACAGCTATCCTGGTACGAACAAAGGTCAGAGGGAGGAAAATGAGTCTTATGGGTGCTGCCCATAAGACTCATTTCCCAGTAAAACAAACTTCTTAGCACCATAGTATTGTTATTCTACATGATGTATTTTATTAGGTTGGTTTAAATTGCATGTATGGAAAGGGCACGTATTGTTTATGGAATACACCGGTTGGAACTCATGTTATATGAACTCGTGGTGAACTACGATGGTGCAGGTCTGAACGGCAGAAGGAAATCCACTGTTATCTGGAAAACGACAGAAAGAAATTTCCTCTGTTTTTTCCAAAAACAGCAAATTTCGTCAACCGTTTTCAATTAGTTTGCCCTTCTCCCTATACATGGCTCTCGTTGCCAACCAACTGCTTACCTGTCTCAATATTAAGAACCGGTCATTGTATGCCTAATTGTGGACAAAATGCCTGACGTACTGACCGAATGGATGGATGTTTAAAGGCACATTGACACACAATGGTCATTTAGTGCCATACAAAAAGTGGTCCGTTGTCATTGTTGAAGAACAATGACAAAGCATAATTATTCTAAGTGAAGGAAGAAAAAGAGGGAGAGTATCAGACCAGAGCCTTCAGATCCAAAAAAGACGAAAGGATATTTTAGATGCAGGGTATCCAAAGACAGACACACATTCTTTTTAAAATTTCTGCAAAACGCATGTTTTTTTATTTCATAACAACACACAAACATAGAAACAAACACATACTGGTACATATAACACGCAACAAATGCATATTTTTACCTACAAAAATGGAGGATTATGGATTTAGAGACAAATATCTCCAATGATATACCCTACATCTCGTCAACATGAGATACGATTTCCAAAACTACCCTAACATGTGAATTAGATCTGACCATTTTTGTTCAAATGTTGGAAGTTTTCCCTCAATCTCGGCATAGTACAGGTCATATTGTTACTGCACTGATAGTTCATATTTGATTTCTGCAATACTAGTCACCTTTCCTTTCTGTCTGGTTTTGTATATTTTCTTCTTAGTCAATAAAATCACTGTATCAATTATGGAGTTCTTATAGGCAGTAACAATTTTCTTTTTGAATCTGAAATTTTGATTTCACAGACAGATCTACATATCCCCCTTCTTTCATAAGGCGAGCAGGGTGCCCACCAGCTTAGGGTTCCCCGGGAGGAGTCAACTCCTATTGCACACTATAAGGGTGTGCCCCTTGCGGGGTGACAAAAATGTCATGACATATCTGAATATTCATAATTGATTTTAAAATATTTATAAATAAATAACAAATAATCAAATTCATCATGAATAATCTTAATTCATTTTAAGATATTCGCAATTCATTTATGAATATTTGGAAATAAAATTATAAATGTTCAAAGTATAACATTTATGTATATTCATATTTAAAAATGAATTACGAATATTCATAATTAACGAGGGTTTTGAATATTCATAACTCATTTTTGAATATTCATTATTGATGTACGAATATTCATGACTCATATTTGAATATCTATAATTCGTTTACGAATATTCATAAACTTGTTCTTTTTTTGAATGTTCATAACTCATTGAATTGTGAATGTTCGTAATTAATTTATGAATATTCAAAATTAATTATGAGTATTCAAAAAATGAAATTGTCCGCAATCAGGCATTCAATGACCGATCCCTACTATTGTGCATTGTACAGGGGCGGGACTTATTGTGTCACATGGTTTTGACACCGCATCTTTATGAAAGTGGCGCCAAATTCAATTCACACCAAGTACTGCAAAGCTGGCTCCGTATTTCAAATATCTGCAATATATTTCGTGTGTGATTGCTTATTTAAACTCGAAAGAAAAATTAATAAATAAAATGCAAACATGGATATGAATTTAGCCTCGGAAAAGTTCAGCAAGTGCACTTGGAAATAACGTGTTGTAAAGATCTACCGAGTCCTGTCAGCTTTTACAGTCGTAGTAACTCGAACTACGGGACGTGGGCAACGCATTCTATATGATGTGTTTTGGCTAAAGAAATAGCTAGCCGAAAGGTCGTCTAAACATTATTGTAAACAACGGCCGTCAGTATCGAAGTTCCCCAGTTAAAGTTGTTCAATCTCATGGCTAGACCAAGTCAGTTCTTTTCACTCGACGTTCGAGCGCCCAATTCTCTGATTGGTTGTGGCCTTGGACACTACTTCAACATCGGTATCGCGCTTAATCATTGTTTTTCCTATACTTAGAATAAGCTGGGGACAGATATTGATCACGTGACCACAGAAATATCCGTACAATGCGTTTTTTAAACACTTATAATCATTCAATCATGATTGTCTGTCAGTGAAATGTTGTATCCTTGCTTCGTTACTAGTTAGGCGCCCTCAATGTTGTGATATAGCCGTTTTAGTAAAGAACATTCTCTTCATAAATGGAAGGATACATCTGCGTTCCTAGGTGACCGATTTACTGGGTTAGAATACAAAGTGACGTCATTGTCTGGTACTTTTTTCCTATTTAAATATATAATGCGTTTTATCAAGTTTAAAATCATCCTATTATGATTGTCTGTCAATTAAATGTATATTTGGCGTCGCTAGTGTCCTACTCATAAGAAAATGGAGATTACTTGTTGCGGTGTTGTTCGGCGACCCTCGCTTCCGCGTGTAGGAATTCAGTGGATAGACTAGCATGCCAGTCCCTTGAGACATGTGCGCGTGAATTTTGCATTGACTAGACTAGTGCCAGTCTCTTTGAGCTTTTGCGCGGCAACAATCAGGGGGGGGGGGGGGGGGGGGGGGCAGGGTGGGCTGGTGCCGTTCAGCTGGGTGGACTCGTGCATGAAGCACACAACATATCATGGGATCATATCTAACTACAACAAAAGCTCAATTGTTCAAGTTATCAATAGAGTATAGTGAGATAGAACTATAACAGCCATTGACATGCGGTCGCGGGCGCCTTTCTCCGCACAACTTCGCGTTTTCCATCAAAATATTACATGCTCAATGCACACTTTCCCTTCTAGAATTGAGTCCTTCTGGGTTCTTTTCAAGTCGGACTCGGTAGGTATACCAAGTTACACAACTGATAACTCGGAGATAATTGTTTAATAAGTAAAATTATTTAATTAATATCCTTTATTCGTAAAAAATCCGATTGGTATCTCGCGTTGGCGGTAGGCTTCTACATCACTTCCGCCCAATGACGTGACACAATAAGCCTTGCACCTGCACAATGCACACACATCGCTTATCTAGCTTCGAGCGTTGGCAACAAGAGCCATCTAGCGGGAGGAGGGCAAACCAATTGAAACAGCAGAAAAACAATTCGGCTAATTCTGCAAAACAGCAGATTCTTTCAGATATGCTGCTTTTGGAAAACCGTGGTAAAATTCAATTTTTTCTGCTGTTTTTGGAAAACGGTGGAATCATTTTTTTTAAATTCTGCTGTTTTGGGGAAAGTTTTTGTCGTTCCAGAGAAAGCGAATTTTTTTCTGCGTTCACACCTGGACCATCGTAATGCAGTCACCTCCTTCTCTCACCTAGTAGCTGATAACCTGAGGAATTTCAACCTTTTCGTAAGTGCTGAGATAAAGTTTATTCAAATCGTATTACTGTAAAGGAAAAAAGAGGCGTTGGATAAAGTTTTTCTCAGATCCTGAGCCGCCTTAAGGTGTACCGACCTATTTCCGTCCCTAGAACTAGATACCTGATCAACCTTAAAACCAAGACGCACCATGATTGTATAGTACATTTGTTTTTTGTAATATGTTGCTTTTGTTCAATATGTTGTATTTGTATTTCGATATACAGTCAATAAATGATATATATATATATTACTACATGTTGCAGCTGTACTTATAATATCTCATAGACATATATATATATATATATATATATATATATATATATATATATATATATATATATATATATATATATATATATATATATATATATATGTGTGTGTGTGTGTGTGTGTGTGTGTGTTTAATAAATGGACTAAAGAGCATTTGTATGGTATGGTAAAGAAGCGTATGAGTGTGGCCTTGATCTCATAAGGTAATAAACTGTTCTTCCCGAAATAAGATTGTGATATCATTAATCTAGCTACAGGGAATGCAGAAAAAAGGATATCTAGCCATGTGTGTAAGTACGGCTATTTTCATGATCATGCTGCTACTTCTCTCAGACACTTATGCACTTGAAATCCTAAAACAGTATATATTTTACTTTGACAATTAATGTTTGATTTGATACGAGTGTCGGGAATTGACTTTGATAGCCTACACAGATTATGCGAGATACACAGATATCTAAAGAATCGTACCATATTTGTTGAGAGTTGTGCACTCACCAGCCTTCTTCACTTAACTGAGCATGCTTCCATACGTCGCTTCCTCGCTTATTCCTGGAGAAGATGAAAGCCCCTTTTCTGCCTCCTTTTCTGCAAAGGCAAGAAGAACTGGTGAAAGGCGAGTGGTAATAGGTTAGGAAGGAGCCGGGGATTGGCAGGGGAGCCCCCGCTGCTCCTTCCATTCAGCGCTTCCTCCTCGGAACTCTCATCAAATACACGCTAAGAAGCGAGCCAAGCAATTGCTGTTACTTCATCAAATGTCAGGAGGGCGATATTAGGGGGCGCCCTACGTGACCTATTTGTGTACCTTACAATCAGCCATGTTGGGGGCCGCTAATGTATGATATTGGCGGGCACGTGTAATCAGACTAGCTTGTGAGGGCCGCGTGGACCATTGATAAGGGGGTCGATGATTCTATTACTGTATTCAATACGGACAGACATCCACACAAAATAACAACCTCGTAGAGCTAATACGTGAACATTACAATGGCTTAAACGTCTACGCTTCCCTGTTTGTGAGCAGGGTCATGCATCGAATAGGAAAGATGCATCACATCAAATGGGATCACTATGGAAATAAGTTTCTAACATTTAGTGTATATATCCTGTGTCTGGTTGGAATTATATTGCATAGCAGTTAATGACTCTCCATCTAGTCACCGTTATATATGATTTTTTGTGTGCCAAATGCTATGTAATAGATATCTTACTAGACCGAATAAAATCAAATCAAAACAATCGCCAATTACTCTACCCAGAGAAAGTCCGATACAAGGTGATAGGTACGTGGAGATGAAAGGAATGAAAAGTAGTATGGAGCTAGTGGCGCTGGGCGCAACACAGCGCAAAGGTTAGGCAGGTATGGTAGAGGAATGGATCCGTGCACCAAGATATGTAGGCCGGCGCACAGATCCATGTCTCAAGGGGAATGAATAGAGATGAAATAGTTATGAAATATGAGGAATATGGGTAGCGAATAAAAGCAATTTAGTGATCGTGTAAATATGTAAAGCTAAGTTCACCTGGGGAAAGAAAAAAAGTTCTGATTTGGAAAATATTTGTTACTGAAATACCATGATGCTGAGAATATGGGAAATTCAAAAACATTAATCAGAATTTGCCCTCCCCCCCCCCCCCCCAATATGATACTGACCAACCCTCTGGGTCATGGACTATTATGATATTTTCAGTTCAAAAGCAATCTCTGTGTGTTTTTCATAACTGGGAATCTGTCATCATGCTGCAAGTGTGATCTGCTACATAAAATTAAAGTTATTTCACAATCATACTTGTATGGTTATCAATTTGCCAACACCTGTAAAATATAATAGCCCACTCCTAAACTAATAAACTAACCAGACCCCTGGTGGCCAGGATTGGAACCGCGGAAAAAAACTCCTGATTTTGAATGGTTGAATGTTAACATGTATGAATTATATAACTTGGTCAGAAATCTTCAAATTAGCTACTAATTTGCCAACTTTCAAAAATAATCAACCATTCCCCACCAATAAATTTATTTTCTAGCCAAGAGCCAAGAATTTCATAATATGCTGAACATAGTTAGTATTTGACTTTGAAAGATCACACAATGTCTGGAAAGATCACACAATGTAAATGTTGTTGATGACGACATTTTCAGTTCCAAAGCTATCTGCGTGTTTTTGATAACTGTGTGTTTACTATCATGCAGCAATTGTGATCTGCTACATAAACTGAAATTAAAGTTATCCTATTAACATATGTTTCCCTGATTATCAACTGTAAGGGCCCACTCCTTAAGCATAAGTACTAACCTGGCCCCTCGTGGCCAGAATTGGAACTAAACAAAATGAAACCGAAACTAAAGACGGCGAATGGCAGAATCCTGATCTTGTCACACCCTACGAGCAGTAACGTGCTCGCGCACTTCGGATGCCGTTTCGGTCTAGGTGCTGTTCCGTTCAGGCATAACATCCATAACATACAGCAATCGCACACATGAACAAAAGCGTCTTTTATAACCTCTAAATCAAGTTCCATCCTTGTCGGACCGGAAACCACGGGCGGCCAGTGCCTTATTTCCAACGTTGTTAAGTTCCCCAAATGTAATAGCACGTGTATTACAAAACTATAACATTCTTCAACCCATTTATTCTTGCAATAGCAAAAATAGTCTTGATGAAGCAAAAGCAAAGTTTATAAATATCTAAACGAGGTATGGACTTTATAATCTGTTGCTCCCTAACAAATAATTACAGATCTACATAGACTGAAGTAGTTTCAAGTAATAAATGAATAGACGTTATTTGAGGGAAAATATCATCTTATCACATCTAGTGGAAACAAGTGTGATTTTATGTTTGGTTCTATGAGTTAAGCGAGAAATATTATTCAGAACATTGGCAACAACTCTTCTTCAAACGATTTGTCAAATCATTTTTTGATATTGCATAGTTGCCATGAAAAGTGTCATAGACCTAGTGGGCACTTGAGAGAAGAATTCATTCTTAAGCGCGAATGGTTTATAACTACTGTAAATCACTTAAATATGACGTGAACATTATATAGCGTAAATACTGTACTACCCTATATAGCGTGATATAAGTATAGCGGTGAACGGGAACAGCAGGAGCAAGTTCAAGTAAAAATGTTAAAATGACGGGGATTTTACAATAGCGCACATGGGCAGAGCGCTATTATCGCTATCGTATTGTTCCCGCAATACTTAAGTGATTTACAGTATATAATTTCAGACTTGTTTTGACGTAATGAATCCTACTTCATGGAATACGAGCCGGAATGTGATTGTAAAAGTACATGAACTTAGGAACAAATCTCCAAATGCTAATGATTGTTCAGAGGAATATACTAAAAAGCACATAATTCTGCACCAATCGCGAACAAGACAGTAAGAAACATGATTCGAATCAGATGGTAGACTTTTTGATCTGTGTAAATGAATACGCAGACGAAAATAATCCAAAACAGACCCCGCAAACACAATTAATCTGATGGCTTGCATAATTGTGAAAATGACTATGATTCGAAGCCGTTAGCCGCCACTGTGAGCACAACTGTCTAATTATATCACACCCATTTACTACCACCTTTTTGCATTGGCTTCTGAACATACAGAGTTAGTAATAATCACCTTTAATCAAAAGAGTGCTCAGGTCACCCTGCTCTCATTCTTTATGGTAAATAGGCAGTCCAACACACCTGGTTCTGTCCCGACCACCCTGGATCCAACTTTACACTACGTGATAAAATGAATTTATTATGATTAACTTTGGAACGCAACACCTTTGGCGTGTTTCATCGCAAGGTACACTGCTATATCTTCTCTCAAGAGCCTTTACTTCCGGGGCTAGCCTTCATAAGGGGTGATAAAGTGTTGTTAGTGGAGAGACGATACGCCATTTGTCCGCCATGATGGCAATGGTTCTCTCACGCCTCCGCACACAGCAGCTAGCCAAGTGCTAGCAGATGAGGAATTTAAATGTAGGAATTATGGGCGTACAGGTGCGCTTCTAAACCACCTGCCATTAGAAATGGAATCAACAGGCTGCTGTAGAGAGAAAATAATGTGTATCATCTATTAGAACACGTAGCTGATATACTGTATTCCTAATGCCAAACTTATCTGTCTCCGCTCGAGCTTAAGTGCAAGGTAATTATATAATACCAGACACACACATGACTCTAAGTCTGTCATACGAGTTGTCTTAAAAGCCATACACATGTTTTATTAACGAAACGGAAGTCATGCGCAAGGGCAAAGTGTCTGAGACCCATAACAACATACATGTAGCAAGGCGCCAACACCATTACACGAACTTGCAACTACTTTCAGTTGGCTAGAAACTCATAAACAGGTTTTATGATATCAACTGCATCGCGCCAGGGAAGATGAAGATAAAAAGGGCAGCCAGTGGTATTAACATGGGCTAGAACCATACGCATAGGAATGGCATGTTCGCCACAAGGATTTAAAGTTCAATATAAAGGAGTTAGCCAGACACAGTATACACCTATGCCTTAAGTTTAGCTAAATTTAGAAAACACAGAAATAAACAGATTCGGGAAAAAAGCAGATTACAGGAGAAGAAGCATAAACATCAACGATTTTACACAAAACAGTTAACAAAAATATAACGAGCATATTAAGTGACAAAATAAATATTAGTCTGAAGATCAAGCAAAGTAAGGGACTTTCGTTTAACTGCACAAAACTTTATAGTGAGGTTCTAGATAGAGTGATCAAGGATATCTCAAAACCTGACCATCATTAAACTCATAGGAGATTGACAAAAAATAAATGGAAACTTTAGCCAACCGTCCTTTTGCTTTTGACTACGTTCATGTATATCTGTTTTTTCACCTTTCCCTGCATCGATCGAAAACGTTATCACGATCTCATTATCAACTTCATCAATACCGTCATCGAGTAGCTAACACGTAACATTTGAGAGGTTACACTCTGCTTTGTATGTAAAGATACTGCCTAGTATAGAATAAAAACATTTTGGGATAAATCTGATCTGGCGTTCCAATTTTGCTGGATACTGCATAAGGATATGACTGATCTTATCAAGTGTAAACCAAATCACATTTAGTACAGAATATATTGCTAGGTTTAAAAAAAGCTGTCTGATTTATGACGACTTGCACTGCACATGTTCAACGGTACATAACAAAATGAAAGTAATTTGAATTTGTTTTCTCTTATCTCTCTTGTCAAAATTCACAAAATTACGATTGATATTTCAACGTGTGATGTACATTGTATGCTGAGGAGATGAAATGCACGACAGTGGACATCAACCGTATTATTCGCGTGAGAGTATACACATGCAATGTATATGAACCTTTTTGTTGAGATCTAAATGTTCAATCATGAATGCACATACCCATGTAGGGGAATTGAAAGGCCATCGTTTTGAAATCGACGCCGTTATTCACGCTCATGTGAGAAAATTGTAAACTGTAGCTGACACACAGACACACACACACACATATGTATATATATATATATATATATATATATATATATATATATATATATATATATATATATATATATATATATATATATATATATATATATATATAAATATATATATATATATATACATATATATATATATATATATACACACACATATATATATATATATATATATATATATATATATATATATATATATATATATATATATATATATACACACATATATATATATATATATATATATATATATATATATATATATATATATATTATATATATATATATATTGACGTAGAATGAAATATGTTCACTATATGAGCCATTTGACATGAGTGCGTTGCAATATATGTTAAATGAAAGGCCATGATCAAAATGAGAAAAAAATCCTTCCTTGCCCTTAGCACAATAAGCCTTTCAAACGTGCAGTGCTAAAACTATTTCGCATTTGATGCTGAATACCATAAGGGACAGACCCTGTTTTGTAACTAAAATTTCTTATAGTTGTGACGTAAATGTTTTAAAAAAACTAACCCGATCTATTTAGTAGTCCAGGTATTTGTACAATATTTGATTAGAAAAACGCTCGTCGCATTCCATAAGACAATTATTTCCACATTATTCATAGTTGCGTACGTTCACCTTCTCGCGGTGGGCAATCGGCTGATGCTGGCATCAAATTCGACACAACACATGCCGCTTACAGTCTCACCATACCATTCCCATCAGCAGTAGCACTAATGCAGTTTAGTCAGGAGCCGTCGTGGCTTATTGGTAGCACGCAAGGCTAGCAGGTACGAAGTCTCCGTTGCTAACGCACTAGAATATTGACATAGTGGTCGCTATACAAACGTGTAGTGTTACACATGGCTGCCAATGGTGCCTTTGGAAATGAAACATCCCTTTTTGCTCTTCGTAAAGCATATTTTTCTTCGCCGTCCCTGGTTTCTGTCCCCTTGCGATATGGCATTAGCTTTACGACCATTGCATGTGCTACTATGCCCCTCAGAGTACGATTTGATATGGTGATAAAGTAATCATGAAAGTAAGCACTCACACTGGTAACTAGACTCAGACCGATGTATTCTCATGCTGAGACCAGCTTGTTGCTAGGAATCCATTGTTTGATATTAACATATTATCATTCCAGTTCCGGCTATTACATCTTTAATGTCGTGGCACACAAGGGAGATGAATAAGAAAATTACATTTCCACATGAACGTATCTGTTACAATAGTGTACAATAATAGACCTGATTGACAGATTGGCACTAGAATTGCATGACACGAAAATACCATTACTATATTACCAGATGCACTTACTAATAGCGAACAATGAACAGGAGATGTGAATTAATAATTGCAAGGCGGAATGCGACAGATACGCTTATGATGTACATTGCTCTTCAATATATGTGGTTTTTCGCTTGAACTTAATTTACTAATTTTAGAAAATATTCAACTAATACATGTATAGTGATTACAATCAGCCGTTGTATCAT
Organism: Maea johnstoni; assembly: GCA_963942565.1. Taxonomy (NCBI): domain Eukaryota; kingdom Metazoa; phylum Annelida; class Polychaeta; order Spionida; family Magelonidae; genus Maea; species Maea johnstoni. The sequence goes on along the minus strand of OZ012689.1, from coordinate 13,903,926 downwards.
GTGAGCAATTCGAACTCGACTGCGAAATTTTCATATGTGATGTTATATTCTGTTTTAACCATCTATGTGTGTTTAGACAATTTAGATAACCTTGTTAACTAGTCTTCTGTTTGTTGTTGCAATTATTCAAAGTTTATCACTTAGAATAGAAAACGAGGTAAGCCTGTATTTCACATAAATTACCCAAAATTATTCCTAGAAAAGACACTATGTTCAGTACAGAAACGCAATAACTATCACATTCTTGCAATATTTCATATTCCAATCAGGAAATACAATCCCCTTTTTGAGAGTGATCATTAATACCAAAATATTTTGGTTTAAAGTTTCATTTTCTGTATTAATTACTGTGTTGTTATTCAGGAAGGTGTCAAAACAACATGGGTTTTTCCTAGTAATCAACTCTATTAAGTGGCTAATATGTTTACTTTTAAAAGTCACGTTTAAGTAATTACGGCTTACCTGAGCGACGAAATAGGAGATCTGAGCACTGGACGTTTAGTTATGTTTATATGCACACTCATTGTTCAAAGTTATAGCATGAGACCAGAGAGGTTTTTTGGCACACTGTTGACACTGACTATATAAATATACAAAAACAAGATACAACTGTGGAACAAATAACATTTTTACAAAATTTCTAGGTGCGTCAAAAAATTGTACCAGTAGTCGGGGTCTAGTCCATATATTGAGAAGGTGTCGGTCTATCTTAAGGGGCTCTTGACTATGATTAAGGTGGCACCAGATTAGCCTATTCTAATGAGGAACTTTACCTATAGTTACCCCTCATCGTTTGGAGCCGTTGTTGGCTTGTGCAATGCCGCTAAATGTCCCGAATCTGCTAGGGTAGTATACAGTGGCGGAGGGAACCGGCAATAACCAACCTCTCACCCTAGTCACTTGAAACCTTCTCACTTGCCCCGGATGATATTTGAACTTGGTGGTATGACCTATATACTGTTTGCCCTTAGCCATGGTGGGTAAGGCAACATCAAAGTAGACCAAAATCTATTCCACAACAATTCCCCTTTTGTATGATTAGCACGCCATCGTGTAGTAGCCCCCGGGACAACTCAAGCTATTAAACATGTCACTAACATTTGTTTCAAGTCCAAAGACCTTCAAAGAGACGGGTCTGGTGAGGTCAGAACACTCGAATATGTCAGCATTTTCCGAGGGAACTCCAGAATAAAACGTCACACTGATATATAATGTACGACATCATGCCCATAGGTTCCCCAGATCCACTGAGTTCTAACATACTAGAAAACTGTCTCTTTCATCAGCTTGAAGAAAATAGCGTCGGTGCATATGCTTAGTCGCTAAGTTCCATTCATACATGTGGAGTTGTAGTGGCAAACGTTTGTAGTACAAACGCTGTATGTAGAAGCTACCTGTAGGGGTTTTACCAAGGACTTACACATTTTGATAACGAGGCACTCGGGTTTGCTAGCATAGCAGTTAAACATTAAGTTAGACCGCCCGCCGTTTTAAACAAACCCATATTACATTTTATCTCAATTCTCGTCAGTTTTCGTTCTTCTTTTTGGTATTTTGCGATATGTTCAGTGCAATGTGTTCTAATTTTCTCATGAGTGTAAACTTGTATTATTTCTCATCCGTGTGTTACTGTTTAATTGCATTGTATCAGAACTGTTAGAATAATAGTATGATTGCGTAAGTGTCAACAGGTAAACTCAATCCATTACTATGATGGTTCCCAGGTGAGACTGCTGAATTGCTCATTTCATGCTTTAGCTCTGAATATTTCCCTTGTGTACGTGTATTGTTACTTTGCGTGCTGTGTTCCAACGGTTTCGTTATTGTGTACTTGTCTTTTGCCATCCTGTTTAAATGACGAAATGCATTGTATTCGAAATAACAACGCGGAAAGTTAAGATTTAACAGATATTCTACGTCAATAACATTTTTTCTTCTTTTTCCTGGATAGTGTAAATCTGTTGGATCCATGACTATACCCATTATCGTTTCCCTTCCGTTCCAATTTTAATCTTGCACAATTTGTTCCAAGGCTTCCATTGGTGTTTGCTTGTTTAATTTCATTACTCCTGTATAGCTGACATACTGAATTGTATTCGAAATGACACTTACGTTATTAAAGATTCAACACATACGATAATATGAAATACCTCTGTCTGTTCTTCTACAATGTCCTCGATATGCCAGTTTCATACACTCTGCCTGTCGATCATTTCCTTTTATTTCTAGTTGTTTTGCAAAAGTATTCCCCCCCATGCTATACACGTGCTACTTAAGATTCAACAGATAAGATACAGCATTAAACCCAATACTGCTTTTTTCAAAGATTCCGTCAATTCCCTGGTTTCATATTCTACCACTGTTTTGTAATTCCTCGTGTTCTGATTTTATTTTGCATATGCTTTAAGACTTTACGTTAGCAGTACTTGGGTTTCTTCTTGACTGTGGAGTTTCGAAATTCCTTGGTTTCAAATTGCCAATTCGATTACTTAGTATATCATAGATATAATGAAACCTAAAACTTATATCTGCATATAATACATACTGACAACATCCAATCAGTACCCTCTGACCAATGTATTCCTTTCGTGCTATTGCATATCGAGGTTTTAAGGCCTCTCATTTGGAAGTGCTTTTTTCCATAGATTAATGATCAGACTGCATTCTATTCTAATTGGCTATTATGTTATTTAAGATTCAACATACACAATACTGCCTTCTTTCTGATACTTCCCCCTTATACGATACTCTCTATTGAAAGCTCTGTTTTAATTTGATTTAATCAAAAATGACAAGTAGTAATGGACTACATAACCGTATCCCATTAAGCTAATTGCTCCAAGAATATGAACACAGTTGTAGGAAATATTTAATAATTCCACTTCCTGACAGTTGCATAGAGAATTTAGGCTAATGTTACGGTATACGTTCTTAATATAGATGCATATATCTGAGATCAGATTTACAGCTACAGGATGAACATAACAAAAAGTGTTACTAAGGTATATACGTACATGTATACCTCTTATTCGTATTCTCTGAGTATTCGTCAAATTAGCATGTTGACTACTATCCATATGTGTCTTCATGTTATGTAGTAATGACATGCACATTTGGCAGCACGCGTCGAAATTGTGTTTGGCTATTGATTAAAGCGTCCGACCCCTCAGCATTCGATCGCTCATTAGTGAGTAGGTATGATCGCTATAAAAATGTATATTTCATTTACATACAGCTATAGTTGCTGTCGTGCTTCAGGTGATTGTTGTTGCTGTCGTTGTTGTTTGTCAGGATTATTAATACTGTCCACAGCTGAGATCACAATGCGAGAGAAGAAGAATCCAAAACGTGGAAGAAATTTCCTCCTCTTAAGCAATAGTTCTTCAGTTGAACACTGTAGAAAGTACTCCACCTGAGGTTGCAGGTTCGTTTAGGTTCGAAGAAAAAAAATATGCATATCATCTAGTTTATATGACAGATCGCGTAATATCAATTACATTTCAATACATTTATTACTTCACTATTCAACGAGAATCATCGAAACGATTCATCTAATAAGACGGATAGCAAAGGTTGAGTTTGCATGTGAGTTAGGTTATCAATCAGACTATATGCACCCCTTGTGGCCTATTCTTATGATATCATATATCATATAAACTGATATCGGGGTGTTCTAGAGTGAATTCATGTTATTCATCTAAATTTGCATCCTTTATTAGCAAATACATGGAAGGATTCGTCAGATTCTAAACTCCAAATCGTATGGTATTTTTAGTAGCTATTTCGATATATGACTAGGTGTCGTTGCATTGCGAAAACTTGAATATTGAATATATCTAAGCCATGTTAAGCCTAGAATATCACTGACGTTATCAAAGTTGACTATTTGCCTTTCATACTACTACGGATTCTATTAGTTGCCTGATACATGCAGCTTACATAAACTGCCATTAAAGACTTTTCAGGCTCAAGCCTTTCGGTCGATATTGACATTCTTTAAGAAGTAATGGGGATGAGTGCAGGAGTCGCACCTTTGATCCGTCAGTCAGGCATGCTCACCTGAGGTTATCAGCATATTCCCCGTGGCTTAGTAAAATCCGCTGTATTCTCGTTAAAACCCATATCACGTAGGTATAACTACCTCTCATGGCAATTTATGGGGACCTTCGACACAACAAGTCCGGCCCCTAAGTACCTCTCTCTTCCTTCAAACACGGGCAGAGGCACCTAGGGGCAACGCCATTCATAATTAATCGCCAACACACTGGTTGCCTAACTTTTTTATTTAACTTTAGGTATAATTCATCAGTCATTATGAAATGTGAGCACTCTATATACAGACTAACAGTAGCCATTTGTAAATAAGAGATGTACTCACTGGAGAGAAGAGATATGCACGCAGAAGATTAAACATGAAAGGGAATTTCAAAAAGCAATGGGGATTGTGATTTTCATTTGATATATGTACTTAATGCATTCGTATCCTCTCAGACCTCAATATTCTACTATTCTAGTACATTGAACACACCTCTATATAAGTATACTTGGGTAGAAATCCTATCACCCATTACGCCAAATCCCTTTGGATAACACAGACTCATGTTACAAATGTTAAGGATGCAATAATTTCGTTCTTACCAATCACATTATCTATTTCTTAAATAAAAGAAGTAATTAGACTATTTTGAATAGCCTTGGACCATGCAAATAAATAGATAATGAAAATATAAGACAAATATCAAAGATAAAAATATTAATACATATTTAACCCATTGTTTTTTGGCAAAGACTGAAAAGTTTCAGTTGGGGTGCATCAAACTCAAATGTTCGGGAATGATATTGCTAGGTGACTAAACGGGGGAGTTTTTTTCAAGTTGTCAGAATTGTGCGATATGGTCTAAGTTGGCTTTTGGGGTTAATTTTTTATTATAATATAGCGTTATTTTGATGTGTTTACATATGTAAAAGCTTATACCCTTTTCTTCCAACTCAGATCAATTGTGAATAAGTATAAGTATAAGTATTTATTGACCATATTACAAATATGAAATATCTAGGCCATCACCTAGAGTGAGAGACCATCTGTTACAGAGAGTTCCAGTAGACATGCACACAGGCAGGAACTATTTTTGGCCATTTTCTTCATATAGGATTTCACCAAAACACACTTATCTTAAACATGCATTCAGGGTATCAAATTTAAACGGACTTGAAGTCTGACACAGTTATAGGTAAGGGTATTTCAGAGGGAAGGATATTACATTGTTTTCAATTTCAACTTTGTTCGAAAGTTACGGAATCTGAAAATTGATAAATGCACTTACATTTTTAACAAAAAACGAAACCGAAACGGTTACAAAATTTGAGAGAGGTAAACATTTGAAAAACTGTGATATCCTTCCCTCTTGATCGATCATTTCCCACATTTGGGAAATCTGGAGGTCCCCAGTCCGTATGTATGGGTAAGAGCTCCGTTTGAAAACCCCATGCATGTTCTTTCAGTTTTTACACCAACAATCTTACATTCTGCTCTGACAATGCTTTTGTGATACTTGAAGTATTCCTTATCAGGAGACCCTTCAGGCAATTTATAATCTGTATAGGCTTACTTGTCAAATAAAAGCAGAGTAGACATAAAACTGAGTCTAAGAAATAAACCCCACAAACTACCATGATGGGATATAACATTATATGCTCTTTAGATAGGAACACAATAGATTGCAATAGCATTATGCTCAAATTCTTCACATGATGGAAAATGAAAGAAGGTTAGAGTTGAATGGTATACTATTAATGATAAAAATAGGAAGTATCAGACCCACAAGTTAGAAGACATCCCAATTACAGTCATGTCCACTTTTTTTGACTCACTGCAGCATTACCTGGAGTCATCTTAACATAAACTATAAAACGATGTTTTTTAAATTACTTTCCAATGATAGTCATGTGCATGATGCAAATCTACCTAATAAGTATGCTTGAAATATATAAAATCTCTTTCAGTGGTTTCTTCAAATGAGCATTTATCAAACTAAAGGAATTTATGATACATACCCACACTGCTTACTAGCCCAAAACATCTTTGATATTCTCCTATGGGCTTGTCTGGAGCTTTGGCGGTTTAGGTAGCGTGTCATTTCATAGCCAAGGAGCATGTCTTAAGGGCTTCTTATGTCTGCACTCAGCATTAGCATTGTGGCATATTTCTACATCTCTAAGGCCGTTGACACTGTCTAGCCATTGAAGGTAAAATATGGAGGCTACTCTATCTAAGCTTTCCGCAATAGAAGTGCAGAGACAAACTGAACAATGAGCAGTCCTGCTATAGTATAACAACCTTTGTTGGCTATGCCAATAACATGTCAGCATGTCGCTTGTTTAAGAACAGAATATATGTTGTCTGAGTGCTCATCATTTAGAAGAGACATGAAGTCAACAACTTATTCATGAGGACGAGCCAGAATCCGAGAAAAGATTAAATGAGGAACCAACAAGAATTACAAGAGAATTCCTCAAGTAACGCTGGTGTTGTTAACCTGTTTATTCTTCGATAATCCCACGAAGAGCTGAGTAAAAATAAGATTTGGGAAACTTATTGTAATATTTTTAAACATATATTTGCATATTGCGACTCAGGTGAGAATATATATATATATATATATATATATATATATATATATATATATATATATATATATATATATATATATATATATATATATATATATATATATGCAAACTTAATAGGAATAAACCCCAATTCGTGTTCATTTGTACTTTAAAGTATGAGTGCGTAAGAGTAGATATAAGCTCAACCATATTTCATATGTTTGCCTAATTGTATTGTATTGTATTGTATGTTTATTGACTGTACTAATAATGTACAAAATAATAGCAAATACAATATGAATTGAGTAAATGAGCAAACTGGCTAACAAATGGATACTAAATCAAAGAAATGATAATCAAGTTATTACTAAATATGTACAATAATGCTACCGATAAAATAACCCACATGTACAGATGAGTCTTAGAATAAATGTTGGTTCAAATATTTAACCAATAAAATACCTAATTCAAAGACAATGCTCAAATATCTGAAATGAAATGGTGGAATTTAATACATGAATTAATGAAAAGACTTTGATTAATCACCTTTTAAAAAGTATGTCCATAATTATATTTGATGACGTCAATATTTTCTATTTAAATTGAAAAAGATGCATAAGGTATGTATAAGTTCTGTCAACACGATCATTCAGTGTGCTTATTGTTTTATTATGTTTTATCTATCATTTATGTTTGAAATAAAAAAGAAAAGGAACACGTTTCGCAGATATTTAAAACATGTCCTACAAACAATAAATAACTTGGCAATCCGATCACAAGTGAGTTCATGATGGAAATCAAAGACATATCATATGGAGAACCATAAGTGTAGATAGGCTTGGAAAATGCGTGATTTTCCTAGAAGAAGAGGATGTCTAGAATCTTTAATGCATACACGCATACCTTAGCACTAACGTCAAGTGTACGTTGCAGATCGCGACAGAGGCGAAGTATAGCCTGAGTAAAAGGATCATTTCAGTTAGATAAGCAGAAGATGCCATTCTGTGTGCATCCTATAATTACAATCAAAATAATCATTCACATTTACGCAGTTTTGAATTTGCACTACACCATCAAAGACTCAAAGTGAAGTGCTCTCCCATCTGTTTTCTTGCTTATCATTATATCCGTGAGTAATGCTTAAAAACAATCTGGACACTTTTTTTCTAATTTGGCGCAATGTCTTAAACAAATGGAATGTATATGATATGCACGCACGCATTTTACTCGTATGATCAATTAGATATTCTATACTACACGACCTAAAAATATATAAGCATTAATGGTTACTTATTTAATGTACCATTCTCATATTCAGAAATGTGTACGCACAGAGAAAGATCACTGATCTATAATCTTTTTGATATTTGATTCAAAGAAACGCGGAGCCTTTAAGGGAAAGACATTTCCCGAGACATTCAACTTACTCAGTAACCACCTAGTGTGCTTAGTTTAGTATCTTAGTATACAGCATGTGAGGTGAATGCCCTTTAGAGTTATCCAAAAAGGTCCCACTTGAAGTTCTCTCGCCGTACGCTACTGTACACATCATTCATTATCCGTTCAATTTCATGGTGGATACTGCGACTATTGGACGGATAGTTATGCATTACAGATCGTAATACGAGAAGGCGATATTGTCAATTTATCTATATATAATACAATGAGTGACTAGAATAAAGCGATTGGCATCATTAAGAGATACATGTATCTGCGTGCAGAGGCGAATTTTACTCAGCATCTCAGCATCTAAGACTAAAACCTGCAAATGAGTATCACCGTCGAATTTAAGGAATTGCTTTCATTGCTTATATGTAATTCATCATGATTCGAGATAAAATTCAATAGTTTACCTTCGGATACGTATGTGTAGATAAAAAAAATACTCATATATATATATATATATATATATATATATATATATATATATATATATATATATATATATATATATATATATATATATATATATATATATATATATATATATATATATATATATATAATGGGTACGTGGACGTACCCCACCCATTAGTGGATACTTGGTATAAGTATAAATATATATATATATATATATATATATATATATATATATATATATATATATATATATATATATATATATATATATATATATATATATATATATATATATATATATATATATATAATGATATATATATATATATATATATATATATATATATATATATATATATATATATATATATATATATATATATATATATATATATATATATATATAATGGGTACGTGGACGTACCCCACCCATTAGTGGATACTTGGTATAAGTATAAAAATAGTGGTAGACCATGGTTATTAATAGTAGGACCAATTGTAAGGTGAGTAGTACCATAATACTGTCGATGTCTCTCTGACAAAGTGATGAGCAGGGAGGGCAATTGAATGAGCCGCCCCATGTAATTCATATCATATTATAGATATGTATTTGTATCCTGTACGCATTCTTTTGCATCAATTATTGATACTCGCTTGCAAAAGCATGATATCAGCAGCGCATTGTCTACAATTATATTTCAGATACCATTGGTTGTCATATCCATTGAATCCGTGATGGATGCGACATTCATAGAGTCATAGAGGGATGTCACATATAATAATGTATTGATTTAGTATGGGTATATTCTCCTATATTTGAAGCATAAATAAGAATACTATGTATGCTTCCAGCTTTGCGAGACTATCAGCAAAGTTGGTGATATTCCTAGTAAATGGTTGGCCAATGAATATCAAATGCACCCATAATTTGTGATGCATAAGTATAATCTCGTGTCAAATATAAATCAAATTGAAATGTTTGATAGTTATTTGAAGTGTAGTTCAATTAAATATGGGAATATTAATCAAACAGATTTAATCCCTTTGGTACCATTGGGATCTAAGATGAAAGATGAAATTGCTTTCACCAAAATCGTTTACCTGTGCATTTCTGTATTCAATGTATCTGCATCAGGAGTGGGTACATTTGAAATGGCATTATCAGTACGCTGCTATGGAGCAGTTGTGAGATTATTTTCTAAAATATTGACACCTAAAATTGTGACGTCATAAAACGTGGCAGTTGGTGTATCTACAACTTAAATGTCGGAGTTGTCATCCTTCTCACCTTTGTATTTTAGGCTTGAAGTGACCTAATATAATCATACTGTTATTATCCTTGGGAGTGCGACCAGTTTCTAGGTGCTGAAACAAGTCATCAACGTTTGGTATAATACGTTTGAGACTGGTTAGATAAATTTATGTTTATCCATTTTTTGGAAAACAAATCTGCATACATTGAGTAGTGGTGGTGGGGTCCGTATTGGATCTGCCCTTTTGAGACATGGTAGCCCGAGTATGTGGCATCCTGTCGCCAATGGTATGTTGTTGCATTGGTTCATCCGATCCATCAAGATCTGGCTCCATGGGTTCTCCGAAGTGATGTTCCACATGTTCAGACATTAGATTAGATAGAAATATAAATACGTGGAAATGTCCTACAATGCGACAAATTCCCTAATATTACTTTCACGTTAATATTTCAAACTTTAGAGTATATATACATATATATGTACATATATATATATATATATATATATATATATATATATATATATATATATATATATATATATATATATATATATATATATATATATATATATATATATGTATATATATATATATATATATATATATATATATATATATATATATATATATATATATATATATATATATATATATATATATATATATATATATATATATATATATACGTATATCTATATCTATATCTATCTATCTGTCTATCTATCTATCTATCTATCTATCTATCTATCTATCTATCTATTTATCTATCTATCTATCTATCTATCTATCTATATATATATATATATATATATATATATATATATATATATATATATATATATATATATATATATATATATATATATATATATATATATACTATATATATATACATATACATCTATATGTATATATATATATACATATTTCGAACTTTACAGTATATATATATATATATATATATATATATATATATATATATATATATATATATATATATATATATATATATATATATATATATATATATATAACATTTCATTATTCTATTTTTTCTTACTGATTCGTAACTTTGGACAAGAACATTTTGAATTACAAAAACTAAGCCATAATGCGATTTTCATTATTTTGAATCAGATTTGAAGAATTGAAAAAATGGAAATTCAATTGATGAAATTTCAATTTTGTAATTGTTTGAATAGATTTGATTATTTGAAACATGGAATGATGTTAGTTTTTCTTTTCACCAGAAGAGGGTAGCAGCAGGTAACCTTCCTACGATGGACCAAGTGTGAAAAAGCAAATAAAAAACTTTTTATTTTCACTGCCGTATTTTTGGGGTAGAAAATAAAAAACTGCTTATAGTCAGGCGGATTTGAGACGTATTTTGGTCAAATCGTGCACTTTGTATTAAAAGCGTGAAACTTGGTATGGTGGTACATATAACTATTCCGAACATTTTCAGATATGGAGGCGTCGCACCAGTGCCCCCTGGTGGCAGGTGGCGCCACCTACATTTTGGCTCGCCTTCCAATCATATATGGACTATAAAACCTGACTTTAGAGTGGCATAATAGTTTGGGATTATGATGTTTAGGTCTTTAATCAATCAAATTAACTTCAATAAGAATATATGACAGGATATAGGGCAGCAGTACCCTTAATTCGCAAAGAATAAGTGACGCAAATCTAAAAAAAATCTAAAAAATTGGCTAAAAACGTTCATTTATGTAAAGAACATTTAGAAGTTATGATATTTTCTAGAGAATACTGATAGAGAAAGCATGGTTGTTGCTACCATTAAGTATTTCTTATTGAATGTGCCACATAAATGATTCTTAGCCCCCCTTTTGACCCCCTAACTACTTGTACAAAGATATGTGTATGTACAAATTGAAGTTGACTACGCATTACACACATGGTAAATAGTCACATCTTTGTCAATTCCCTGTTTCATTGACATTGAATATTATTTTTGAAAGGTATTTAATGAAGATAGTCTAGAAGTACCCCTTGGTGGAAGGTGGCGCCACCTGCAACATGGCCTTTCATCAAATGGATGTATATGAATCTGTGAATATAATCCAATGTCTGTGAAACTTCCCATATGTATTTCAGATAATAAAGTATGAAGGCCTTCCTTCAGTGCCTGTTGTACTATGGCACCATCACTGACTTGAAGTCTGATGCAATTGGCAGGCTAACTTTTACTATTTTATTTCACTTTGGAGAGTTTTTAGTCATTTGCTTTTGACTTTTTTAAGTGCGCCTAGGTCGGAATCATAACAAAATGATATTCATATTTTTCCTGTGATAGGGGGCCTAATGTATGATGGGAAATACATGCATCTTTGCACAAGTTAGATGAAATAGGACCATTTTGATCTGATTCAGCTAAGTATTGTGACGTACCTTAAAACTTAAACACTGTACAATTTGACATAACTAACACAAGAGCATATTTTTGGGACTCTAGCTTAAGCCAGATGTCAATTTACATAATTGGGCACCCTCCCCACCAGGGTGCAACACAGGTTCCAAAACATTAGTTACCGAACGGGGCAAGCTGCCCCTTATGTTTACTTGGCCCACTGGCACTTGCACTTGCCCCATCACAGTAAAACAAAAGTAAGTTACATTACTTGCCGAACGGGTCAAGTTAGGGTATTGTTCTGCTTGCCCAATTGTCGTTCTTTGCCAAATTCACTTGCAACTTGCAATGGGGCAAGTGGTTTATATAATGTTGCACGCTGACCACAGTAGCACAATAACGCACACTTCAGGTCAGCCTTAGAACATTTGAAATTCTTTTGGCAACCTTTCTTGCAACTACAGTGTAGCAGTTCCTGACAGGACCATTTTGGCTGCCATTTGGGCTGGATGGAAGTGGACTAAAGCCTGGCCCAAGCAATGGCCTGCTTGATAAAACTCTGAAACAGTGGAAGAGCCGCAGATTTTTGTTCACCTAGGGCACTAGAAATGTCACGGGCAGCTAAATAGCGGATGTGACACTGTGTCCTTCTTCCATGGTAACGGGAAAAAGAGAGCCTAGGAAACTTAGTCAAGAGTTCCAGTGTTAATCCCAGTATTTGCAGCATTATCAAGCCCTCTTCCTGAAGTGGCAGTAGATATGATGGCAGTCATTGAATGGTATGTTGTTCTATTGTACGACAGGATGAGTGGATATGTACTAGTCAACCAGGCACAAAAAGAAATGTTAACAAAGAAAGGAAGAAATACAGAATAGATACCCCCTTCCCAATCAGCTCTAAATTGAACACACAATTTAAAGAGGGCAGCATTTCAACAGGCCATTGCTTTAGTCAACAGGCCACATCTGCACAGCCTAAGTGAATGGGAATTGATCAATCCCCAAGAAAAATGGCAGCCAAAATGGTCAACACTGTCTAAAACCAATAAGTCCTGTCATGAACTACTACACTGTGGTTGCAAGAAAGGTTGCCAAAAGAATTGCAAATGTTCTAAGGCTGGCCTGAAGTGTAATGAATTGTACTGCTACTGTGGTCGAGGGTGTTCTCTTACATAAAAGGTAAAAGTTCAACTGTTGCCATCTGCTTAAAGCTAGAATCCTACAAAATATGTTCTTGTGTTAGTCAAGTCCGCCCTCAACATTCCTGTAAAGCAGCCCTGCTACAAATGATTGACACTTGGCTGAAAGCAATTGATGATAACCAATTAGTGGGCACAATCTTTCTAGATCTTCAGAAAGCATTTGATGTTGTTGACCACAGCATTCTGGTAAAGACACTGGGTCTATATGAACTAAGTGAAAATTCTGTGAAATGGTTTTCCTCTTATCTCAGCAACCGTAAACAGAAAGTAAGTTTAAATGGTTGCGTTTCTGATTTTAACCCATTCAAGCCTATAGCAGCCAAAACTGCCTGACAATTTTGGTGATATCTTTCTAAGAAGAGCAATATTCAGATAATATTTGAAGGAGAGTTGTTCATCTGAACTCTATCTACAACTCTCCTCCAAATATTTTGCAAATTTTTGCTTCATTCCAAGGTTTATTCTTAAAAGTTTGACAGGTCCAGATGACACTAGTGAAATAGATCTCCAGGCATGAATGGGTTAAAGAAATCACAGCAGGTGTCCCACAAGGGTCAATCCTAGGGCCACTATTATTCATTATCTTTATCAATGCTGTGTTTATGCATGATAGTAGTGTAGATAATAAGAATAGTCTTTATGCAAATGATTCATCCTTTTATACTGTAGGTAATACTGTAGCAGAAATTGAGATGAACTTGAATCAAGACTTGAAGAAAGTTACAAATTGGTGCACAAAAAACAGAATGTTTATCAACAAAGCTAAAACAAAATCTATGCTTCTGTGCACAAGACAGAAAAGAAAAAATCAAAATTGATAACGATTATTTAGAAAATTCAAAAAGTGAAAAGGTTCTTGGGGTAACAATAGATGAATTTTTATGCTGGACAGAGCAAGTTGACAAAACCTGCAAAAAGATCATTTTCAACCTACATACTTTAAAAGAAATAAAAAGAACCTCCCAGTTAAAGAGAGGTTGTTATTGTATAACTGCTATATTTTACCACACTTAAATTACTGTTGTTCAGTGTGGGGAAACTGTCCGGCAAATCAATAAAACAGGATAACCAAATTACAAAAGCGGGCAGCCCGCTTAATACTAGATGCCGATTTGTCAATTCCATCTTCTGATCTATTCAAAAAGCTTAAATGGCTCCCTTTTCCTAAATATGTGGAATACCAACAGTCTGTCATTGTATACAAAAGCCTTAATGAGTTAAACCCCCATTATATGAACAAACTTTTCTCATACACACAAGAAAACCACAGCTATGGTACTCGAAATGCAACCTCCTCACTATTAGCTCTTCCAAAATGTAATAAATCAATTGGCCAAAAATGCATTTCATACTCAGAGCCCAAAGTTTGGAATGGCTTAACTGAAGCAATCAGATGTGCACCATCTCTACCTTCCTTCAAGTCTCGATACCTAAAAGCAATGTACTGTACTACTTTGTAACCCTGGGGCCCTCAGACTACTTGTAAACACGCCAGAGGGCCTCAGGGAAGATCCTTACCATTGGACTGAGTTACCCTCTTTAAATAAAGATTATTATTATTATTATTATTATAAGTCCAATTGTACAGTTCTGTAGAATAGGAAAATAATCCGAGTGGGGTCAGTTCAGAATAATGGTTGGATGTATTATTCCTGTCATTAGAATGTTAACCTTCAATATTGGCATTTTGGAATAAAAAATAACGGAAAAATCCCCAAATCACAAATTCGTTTAATTTTCACCTCAGATTAATTTCATATTCTACAGTATTTAAGTTTTAAGGTACGTCACAATACTTAGCTGAATCAGATCAAAATGGTCCAATTTCATCTAACTTGGGCAGAGATGCATGTATTTCCCATCATACATTAGGCCCCCTATCACAGTAAAAATATGAATATCATTTTGTTATGATTCCGACCTAGGCGCACTTAAAAAAGTCAAAAGCAACTGACTAAAAACTCTCAAAAGTGAAAGAAAAAAGTAAAAAGTAGCCTGTTAATTGCATCAGACTTGAAGTCAGTGATGGCGCCATAGTATAACAGGCACTGAAGGAAGGCCTTCATACTTAATTATCTGAAATACATATGGGAAATTTCACAGACATTGGATTACATTCACAGATTCATATACATCCATTTCATGTTGCAGGTGGCGCCACCTTCCACCAAGGGGTACTTCTCGACTATCTTCATTAAATTCCTTTCAAAAATAACATTCAAAGTCAATGAAACAGGGAATTGACAAAGATGTGACTATTTACCATGTGTGTAATGCGTAGTCAACTTCAATTTGTACATACACATATCTCTGTACAAGTAGTTAGGGGGTCAAAAGGGGGGCTAAGAATCATTTATGTGTCACATTCAATAAAAAATACTTAATGGTAGCAACAATCATGCTTTCTCTATCAGTATTCTCTAGAAAATATCATAACTTCTAAATATTCTTTACATAAATGAGCGTTTTTAGCCAATTTTTTAGATTTTTTAAGATTTGCGTCACTTATTCTTTGCAAATTAAGGGTACTGCTGCCCTATATCCTGTCATATATTCTTATTGAAGTTAATTAGGTTGATTAAAGACCTAGACATCATAATCCCAAACTATTTTGCCACTCTTAAGTCAGGTTTTATAGGCCATATATGATTGGAAGGCGAGCCAAAGTGTAGGTGGCGCCACCTGCCAGCAGGTGGCACTGGTGCAACGCCTCCATATCTGAAAATGTTCAGTATAGTTATATGTATCACCATACCAAGTTTCACGCTTTTAATACAAAGTGCACGATTTTTCACAAATCCGCCTGACTATTACTTTCACTCCCGTTTTTTTTTCGGGAATAGAAAATAAAAACTTTTAATTTTCACCACTAATATTTATGATATTAAGGTCAAAATGGCTGCCAAATCAAGAATCTGGGATTTTCCCATATTCTATAGTTTCTGTTTATAAACTTCTCGGTGTTTTTGAAGGTATGTATTTCTTCTCTGAAGAAATGAAATTTAGTGGAGTTGTTGAATATTTTAGAAAGATCATTGACTAGAGTTTTAAGTCCAATTTCGAGCTGTAAGGTTCAAAGCGGGGTGCCAAGCCCATCGGGAGACCCCAAAAAGTGCTTAAAATGGTACAAATTTGAAAACCAAAATGACTGTATCTTAAGTTGTACAAGACGGAGTGGAAAAAATGATGCACTAAAATACCAGGTCTAATTTTCTCTTCAATCTGGAAGATGATAGAAGAAGAATACTAATATTAAGGGGTCGTTGAAGGTCAAATAAAGGTCAAAATGTCATTTTTTCTCTAAAATAATAAAATTTTGATGAAGAGATTTTGGTGAGGTAGTTGTGGTTTGTCACTTTATAATTATCAAACCAAGTTAGCACAATATTTGACAGATAAAAAACCTTAAGTATGGTACAGCAATATATTTACCGGTGAAAATAAAGTGGTTTTCAGTCAATATGGAGGTGTGGAATGTAACATTTGGCTATTCCACGCTTAAAATAAGTGTAAAAGGACAGGTTGTGCAAAAGTGCTGGTATGGGTCATAGAAAATTATGATCATCAAACATTATAGGCATTGTTTGGTATCAAAATGTTTGTGGTAAGACAATCTTTCCATTTCATGCAACAGATCTAGGGTAAGGTTGTCTGATGTGATATTAGAGGTCATTCAAGGTCAAACTAAGCTTAAGTTCATGATTTAAGGCATTTTGTCTTTGGATTTTCCATTTGGCAGCTTATCAAAGTCTCCTGGAATACATATTTTATCTTGCAAATATTTTTAGGTGAGAAATATCTTTAAACAGGATTCTGAGACATTCTTTCAGTAATTTCAAGACAAATTCTGGACCAGCCCGGAATATCTAGGGACCAAAGTGACAACATGCATGATTACAGGTGCACTCAAATACTAGTATTTAGGTGAAGCAGCAGAAAGTTGACGTAACAATTCGAGTCATATCTTATGTATGTCAGCTTTCATTTTCAATGGGGAGAAAAAGCCTTTTAACTTGCCTATTGTGTTTGTCATATACGATTGAAAAGGCAGTGTGACATATTACTGAGATTTAAGGAAAAAATTAAGGTCAAGTAAAGGTAAAAAGAATCATTTTTCTCAAAAATGTTCAAATTTTGATGATGAATTT
>OZ012689.1:13835092-13886282 GCA_963942565.1 Maea johnstoni | reverse complement strand
ATATTCTAGGGTCGTTATCAAATGTTATTTTCCACCCAAAATCTCAAGAGAAGCTTAAAATTCATCTGACTGAGCATTACTACCAGAACTGATTTCACACACAAAGGGTAGGGTCTCCGAGCATACGCGGTCTTTCCATGTTGAGGCGGATGCTATCAGTCCAATGCAGTTAGTGTTGGCGCTGCCACTGCCACCGGCACTGCCACCGGCACTGCCACTGCTACTGCCACTGTCCGGACTGCCTATTGCCCAATTGGTGTAAGTCAATGGTCGTAGGTCTACGAAGGTGAACCTCCCATCTGGAAATAAACATAGCATAAATGCATCAAGTATGCAGAGTACTGGTACTGCATTATAATTGTATCTATCTTGATTGACCAGGGCATAAACATTGATCAGATCACTAATATAGAAACGGAAGTAACACAACACAAGAATAGATGAGAATTATATAAGCACTTAAAAACACATGATATATAATCACGCTTAAAGATATAAAGTAACGAGCAAAAATGATAATACATAAAACACTCTAACAGAAAAAATATTGACTCTACACGGTACTGCTATTTCACATAAAATATGAAGACTCGCTTATTCAGAGAACAGAACACTCCAGTGGTGACTTGGGTCATAGTTGCTTATCGTATTACTGCAGCAGAAATAATATCGTTTAGGGCATTGACTGATTTAACCCTTATGCTGCTGCTGGCTAATTTTGCCAAATCAAAATGGCGCAAAAATGCTGGAAATTAACTGATACCCTGGCATGTGGGTACTCATCGGAGAGTACTCTGCAAGAGCTATCAAATAAATACCAACATGGCAGGGTTTAGATGGCTTTGCCTTCTTGTGCTTTTGACGAGAGTAGTCTCAGCATTGGAAGGGTTGACTGTTGCTTTGAAGAATAAACCAGTAAGCCACGCCCATTGCCCAGGTTAGGGGGAAAACTATTGGGACCCATTTCTGGTGAGATTTATTGCGTAACAAATGCTGCAACTTGTTAGACATATCCCATCTCTGGTGTCAGCAGTACTTGTCTGCTGGGGGTCTACGGATAAGACTACCCCACCCATATAGCACTGACGGGCAAAATGACAAGTAACCCTTCCAATGCTGAGGCTACTTTCGTCGAAAGCACAAGGACGCAAAGATTTTTGAAAACCATCTAAACCCTATCATGTTGGTATTCATTTGATAGCTCTTGCTGAGTACTCTCATATGAGTACCCACTTGCCAGGGTTTCGGTCATTTTCAGAATTTTTGCTTCATTTTGTATTGGCAAAATTCCCCACCAGCAGCATAAGGGTAAATATTTCTTGTTGTGTGATTCCTATCATAGTTCATACGAACCCTCATTGAAGTCTCCCATTCCAGTCCATACATTTGCGACCTGTGAAACAATACTGGTTATGAAGGCGTTTTCCTCTGCGTCGTCTATATAGACTAAGTGGGCGGGACCACCCTCAGCAGACTCGCACCACTCTCCGGCGTCAAACTGCGATTTTGGAGTAGTTTTCAAGAGGTAGCAGTGCCCTTTGTATGCCACCCAGTTGTTGGGACATGCTGGAATAAAGAAAAGACATAGGGAAAATTTAGATAAAACACTCACATACATACATGCATACATACTCACATACATACATATATACATACATACATACATACAAACATGCATACATGCATACATACATACAAACATACATACATACAAGTAGTTTCCACTACTACTTACAACTGGCTAGTCACGACTTAGCCACAATATGGCATAACTGTGACGAAAAATGAAATTCCAAGAATTCCATCTACATACATACGTACTTAAACGTGCATACCTACATAAATGCATACATGCGTAAAAAGGAAAATTCACACCAAACACACATATGAAAATATTACATACATACAATTCAAAAGTCAAGTATTTATAGGCATGATTCTTAACCCTTTTAACGCTGAGGCTACTTTTGTCCAAAGCACAAAGATGCAAAAACCTTTAAATAACAGATCCGAACCCTGTCATGTTGGTATTCATTGGATAGCTCTGGCGGAGCATACTCAGATGAGTACCCATGCACCAGGGTTTCAATCATTTTTCAGGGTTTTTCATCATTTTGCAATGGCCAAATTAGCGACCAGCAGCATAAGGGTTAATGTGATGCGCTAGAACTCTACTCAGGACTGCCATTGAAACCCCCATGTTTTATATTAAGATCAGAAGTAAGTGGTATATACCTGTTTGAGGCAAACTGCTGGGACACTGGTATGCACCATTGCTGAAGGTACCATTTTTGCAGCCTTCAACCTGAAAGAAAATGAGATGTCAATCAAGGGATGGAATTCAAGTTGCTGACTCTCAGAGTACTCTACAGAGTACTTAGAGTTCTTACAAACAACCAGCGCCCCCCCCCCCCCCCTTCAACGGGCACGATGCATCTAATCATACGTATAGCCACAGAAGCTGCACAACAGCAATACATCACGTGTTCTGCATACCTGACCAGTTTATAATTGGGAAGTATTTTGTCATTTAACGAATTGACGTCTGCAAAGAAAGTGATAGCCCACTTAAGTCTTAAGTAGGGGTAAATTGGATTAGGGACCAAAACGTGTCTACTTAAGTGGGTATTTGCACTAGACCCACTTCGGCATCAGACGTGCTGTAGGGTAGCACGTCGTCCGTAGGACGTTCATAGATTCAGCATGTTGCCACTCGCCAAGTTGGTAATATACTAGGTGTATAGGGAAAAGTGCCAGAACATAATTATTCGTAATAACGGTTTATGGCAGCGAGTTTATTGATGAAACTGAGCGGCCAAAAAATCAAGTCATGCGTGCGATTGAAACATTGTCTGAAGCTTATATATGGGAATTTTTTTGGCATATTTTCGCGCCCGTGTACTTTTAGCTAATATGTCGAAAAAGGGGAACGACTTTACGGTAATTCGGCGAATAGCGAAATATGTATAGGACGTACACCTACGGTATACTATTATACTACGGAGATATCTCATTCTGAGAATATCGCTAAACTGGCCATAAGTTCTTAAATCATGGTACGTGTGTGTTATGAATTGTTCAATTGATATTGTGCACGTACGTTGGCATACCCGTCAGCATTCAACAATCCAAAATCAGGATATTTCACTTATCAGGCGGTTTACTATACTGCGACGTCTTTTGGTTTCATTTTGTTTAGTTCCAATTCTGGGAGGGGCCAGGTTAGTACTTTTGCTTAAGGAGCGGGCCTTTAGAGTTGGTAATCATGGAAACATATGTTAATAGGATAACTTTAATTTTAGCAGATCACAATTGCTGCATGATAATATAGACACAGTTTTCAAAAACACGCAGATGGCTTTGGAACTGAAAATGTCTTCATCAACAACATTTACATTGTGTGATCTTTCAAGATCAAATACTTACTATGTTCAGCATATCATGAAATTCTTGGCTCTTGGCTAGAAAATAATCTTGAGGAATGGTGGATGATTTTTGAAAGTTGGCAAATCAGTAGCTAATCTGAAGATTTCTGACCAAGTTATATAATTCATACCTGTTAACATTCAACCATCCAAAATCAGGAGATTTTATGCGGTTCCAATCCTGGCCACCAGGGGTCAGATTAGTTTATTAGTTTAGGAGTGGGCTATTATATTTTACAGGTGTTGGCAAATTGATAACCATACAAGTATGATTATGAAATAACTTTAATTTTATGTAGCAGATCACACTTGCAGCATGATGACAAATTCCCAGTTATGAGAAACACATAGAGATTGCTTTTGAACTGAATACATCATAATAGTCCATGACCCAGAGGTGGTCAGTATCATATTGGGGGGGGGGCAAATTCTGGTTAATGTTTTTGAATTCCCCATATTCTCACCTTTATGGTATTTCAGTAACAAATATTTTCCAAATCAGACCTTTTTTCCCAGGTGAACTTAGCTTTAAATATTTACACGATCACTAATTTGCTTTAACTCACTACCCATATTCCTCATATTTCATAACTATTACATCTCTATCCATTCCCCTTGAGATATGGATCCGTGCGCCGGCCTACATATTTTGGCGCACGGATCCATTCCTCTACCATACCTGCCTAACCTCTGCGCTGTGTTGCGCCCAGTGCCACTAGCTTCATACTACTTTCCATTCCTTTCATTTCCACTCCTATCACCTTGTATCGGACTTTCTCTGGATGTGATCTGTGATGAATAACAGGGAAACGGTTTGAGCTGGGAAAGTTTCAACTATAGTGAGGATGTCTATTGTAGGTTCTGTTGAATACCGAATCTCTGTGTAAGGAATGTTGGGTCTATGCCCGCTTCGCATACTTGACATAATATTCGATCACTATGAAGTATATGCAAAGCTTGTGGTCGATATAAGATTGTATATTTGATTATGTCTACTTAGATGTCTGACCATTGACCAATCATTGGCTCATTAGATATATGATAAAAGTAATTCTATCATGATACTCTGGTGTTGTTGTCGGGACAGGATGTTGCCTGATGCGGATTAACATTATTTGTTAATTATTAATACTATGGCTTCATATGTTTCTATAGATGTGTCGTTAAGCAACAATGTGTTCGTCTGTTTGCCCATAAGATGTTCTAACTGCACAATAAATCGATATATCAAGACAGACCCTCAAACCAATATCACAAATCATTCTGCGCAATAATAATAATAATAATAACAATAATAATAATAATAATAATGACGATGATGATGATTGATATAGAGCCCTTCCCACTTATAATTTTCAACTTTATAAAAAATAGTCAGTGGACAGATATGTATGGTCCATATAGTCAAATAAACTCCTTTCGAAATAGCAATGGCTTCAGCTATGGACACTATCAATTGATTATTATCATGTATATCAAATATTAATACCGCTTAAAGTCAATGGCGGCGTGTACACCACAGAAAAAAACTTCCGTCGTTATTTTTTTGCCTAATTTGCAGATATTAAGACAATTACGTTTTATTCTGTTTATGTTACTATGATTTCTACTTATATTTCCACCTTTGTGTTCCAAACTTAATTTAGGTTATTACGCATTTTGTTAATTTTGATTTTCGATGTAAGTGCATCTAGGTAATTTTTGTTTTCTTATGTATATGTATGACTTTTGTAATGTAATATTACCGCAAATAAACCTACTTCTACTGTTACTACTACTACAACAACTACTACTACAACAACTACTACTACTACTACTACTACTACTACTACTACTACTACTACTACTACTACTACTACTACTACTACTACTACTACTACTACTACTAGTTTCAGCAGCCTTGACGTTGTCGGGGAGCTCATTCCAAAGGCGTAGTGCATAGGCTCATACGGCTCTGTCGTCAAACCTTTTCAGATTAGTGTGTGGTATCTGTGATAAGTTCTTAGTGTTGTTTAAAAAAATGTTCCAAAGGATTTTAGAGCAAGTTAAAGTTATTATCAATATCTTTTTTTGTAGAATTTCAGTTTTCTTCTTCTGTGAAGTCAGATTATGAAGTAACTAGAGCAGATATCAAAAAAGTAAAAATGGTGTACGTGCCCAGTTTTAAATCATGTTAGATCGTCCAAAAGCAATTTAAACCTTGTCATGTTCATTTGTCAGTGGATAAAACTCGCTGAGTACTCTCAGATGAGGTTTTAAACAAATTTATCAGATCTTTTGCATCACTTTGTATTGGCCAAATTAGTCACCAGCAGCATAAGGGTTAATATGAATTTCATTAAAGCGCAACTTCTGTATAATGTTAACAGTATGCTTACCATATCATACACCCTTCTATCTTCGGAACTCGAGACTGACGCGTTGAATGACGTGACGCTGACGTGATTTCCTGAAAGACGGCATTGACGTTCTGCTTCAGAGTGTTCGAACGAAAGACATGTTGGGTGGCGGTCACAAAGAGATGCGCAGCGTAACAAGGTACTGGTGTGGGTATCTACCAGGATTGCAGACCCTGGTCCAAACCTGCAGCCCTCCTTCAGACCATAAGTAGTGCACGAGGCTAACTGGAGCGCTGAGAGTATTAACGAAAATGCCGTTATGATAAGTACGCCGTTGAAATGGAACTTAAAGGTAAAGGAAAAATCATACATTTTCTTAGAGTCTCGATTGCGTCTTCCCAGCTGTCCAAGCAAACATTGTTTGACCAGTGTGTCCGAAATAGTCACGTGGTACTTGATCGTTAGTCTATAACATATGGCATTACAAGTGGCGCTTATACCAAATGAATATTCATGAGCCTGATCATTAAACCGATATATATATATATGTATATATATATATATATATATATATATATATATATATATATATATATATATATATATATATATATATATATATATATATATATATATATATATATATATATATATGTATATATATATATATATATATATATATATATATATATATATATATATATATATATATATATATATATATATATATATATATATATATATGTGTGTATGTGTGTGTGTATATATATATATATATATATATATATATATATATATATATATATATATATATATATATATATATATATATGTATATGTATATATATATACATAATATATATATATATATATATATATATATATATATATATATATATATATATATATATATATATATATATATATATATATATATATATATATATATATATATATACCTACAGACTTTATTTGTCTTTCACATACTAGTATATCGTAGGTTATTGAGGCAATCGACCCTTAGTTAAGATGTTTAGTACGATATAACTGATTTGAATATGGGTTTAGGCAATATTCCATTTGGCATAGATATTGTTTTGTACATGTAGACCAGAGCATAGCTTTAGAATAGATGTATGTCCCCATTTGACGGCAAGACATAACCACAGCATAACCAATTATGAAATTTCAAACAGAAAACAAAATGGCAAACATGTTTTACCTCATGTAGGTAAGGCCGCTAGTCTATTTTGTATTGTATGCTTTAATACTTCAGCCTGTCTCGATGGCTGGGTAGAAAGTCACCAAATCAAAATAGTAGGACTAAGAAACCACAAACAGATCAGTTCCGCATGTATTGCTTCTATACCATTTCCCTCAAAGTAAAGATCCACTGTGGGTCCAAAATAAAGCAATTTCTGCTATTCATATGACCTAAAACTACTTATAGACCCAAAGGAAATGCGAATGTTGGAAACAAGAATGTTGGATGTAAAGAATACATAATACATTTGGATGCAAATTTGTGGTTTCAAAATCAAACATTTTGACACCAAAAATCCCCTCTCCAAGTAAGTTTCATTGTGATTTTGACCATTGACCATTTCATGTCATTTTTTATGAATAAGCTTGTATATATGGGGCATTCAATTTTCCATTTCGCCTATCGTCCCTGGTCATGCCACAGGTAGCCCCGGGCTAGTTATTGAAAGTCAGGGCTAGTAAATTCTACCTGTGAGTAGCCCTGAGGGGCTAGATAGAATTAGAATATCAGCACTTAAAAAAGTATGAAGCCCTCCTTTGGCTCTGCATTCCTGGATGATAATATAACTCAATTTACCACAATACACTGTATTCTTTTCATGTTATCAACAGAGGCTATGATATCAAAAGAGGTCACTATTTGAAAAGAGTTGTCATTAATATCAGGGCTAGCAAAAACATTTCAGGGCTAGTTAAATCTTCGGTAACTAGCCCTGCTGGGCTTATGAAGTTTTTTCTTAATGTTGAGACTTTATCTTGACCAGCCAGTTATTAACGGTGAACGAACCCGGGGTCACTTGATCGTTAGTCTATAACATATGGCATTGCAAGTGGCGCTTATACCAAATGAATATTCATGAGCCTGATCATTAAACCGATAATGAGACTTATACAAACGAAGCAAATAGGTTGGTAAGGATTTGGATCAGAGACATTATGGAATGTACAGGTTCAATGCCTCGTCAATAAACTGGATAAATTAATAATAATAACATTTATGCATTCCAATACTTGTTGATTTGGAACTACTATATTTGATCCTCTTTTTGCATTACTGTCTTTATATCTTATTAAAATATTAGTGAAGAATATGCAAAGTTAATAACATAGTATGTGCTGAAATTGTTAAGATGAAGTAGGCAATTTGACCCACACATGTTTAAGGATGCCTGCGACATTGCTGCGTTTCAGAGGAGTAGTACGCACATTCTCCCGAGGCAATATTAATGCCCCTGTCAACACGGTATCATTGTTGCCCCCCAAAAAAGGAAAACAATTCTGGCGTCAGTGTCTTATTTCGGTGAATATATATATATATATATATATATATATATATATATATATATATATATATATATATATATATATATATATATATATATATATATATATATATATATGTCATGACACAGATTGAAATTGGTAAGGATTTTAAATTGTGTCGACACAGATTAGAATTCTAATTTGTGTCGACACAAATTGCGATTTCAATTTGTTACCAGGTTTTAGCTGACACAGATTAGAATTTTGATCTGTTACCACCCAATTTTAAATTGTGTCGACACAGATCTAAATCCTAGCAAGGATTTTAATTTGTGTCGACACAGATCTAAATCCTAGCTCAGTATAAATAGAGGAGTGGTAAGGATTTTAATTTGTGTCGACACAAATCTAAATCCTAGCTCAGTATCAAAATTGATAGAGGGGAGCTAAACATTTTAATTTGTGTCGACACAAATCTAAATCCTAGGGTTAGTATCAATGAAGGGGAGGTAAGATGAGGGAAATGAGCAGAATAAACCTCCTTTGGTAATTTTATAACAAAATAATCTTATTCTATGTCTTTGTCAACATAAATTGAATTCCTTACCTCCCCTTCATTGATACTTGTGTCAACCCAATTTAGAATTGAGTGGTAACAAATCAAAATTATAATCAGTGTCGACACAAATTAAAATCCTTACCTCCCCTTCATTGACACTGAGCTAGGATTTAGATTTGTGTCGACACAAACTAAAATCCTTACTTCCCTTCATAGCTAGGATTTAGATCTGTGTCGACACAAATTAAAATCCTTACCACCCCTCTATTAATACTGAGCTCGGATTTAGATCTGTGTCGACACAAATTAAAATCCTTACTTCCCTTCATAGGTAGGATTTAGATTTGTGTCGACACAAATTAAAATCCTTGCTTCCCTTCATAGCTAGGATTTAGATCTGTGTCGACACAATTTAAAATTGGGTGGTAACAAATCAAAATTCTAATCTGTGTCAGCTAAAACCTGGTAACAAATTGAAATCGCGATTTGTGTCGACACAAATTAGAATTCTAATCTGTGTCGACACAATTTAAAATCCTTACCAATTTCAATCTGTGTCATGACATATATATATATATATATATATATATATATATATATATATATATATATATATATATATATATATATATATATAATATTATATATATATATATATATACATATACATATATATATATATATATATATATATATATATATATATATATATATATATATATATATATATATATATATATGTATGTATATATATATTCATATATATATATATAAATATATATATATATATATATATATATATATATATATATATATATATATATATATACATATACATATATATATATATATATATATATATATATATATATATATATATATATATATATATATATATATATATATATATATATATATATATATATATATATATATATATATATATATATATATATATATATATATATATATATATATATATATATATATATATATATATATATATATATATATATATATATATATATATATATATATATGCTTTTGAAAAAAAAACTTGTAAATTTTGAAATAAAACAGAATATGGATTAAATAATGACAGTTGGCGATGATATTCTCTACCTGATAACACCCAGGAACCTGGAGATACGCCTAGATATAGGATTATGCTGCTTTGAGGTGTGTTTTGGAACAGGGCTTTTAACTGGCTTGCAATGCTACCCATCACCTTAACCTTGTTAAACTTAATACCATAGACAAGTGTCGTGCATCAGGTTACTTCATAACCAAACGTATTATCATGCAAGTAAACATTTTCATTAAGATTTTCACACTTTTTTTTCCAAATTTAAGCGAGCAATGGCACAAAGGGCGAACATATTGTAGACAATCATGCAAAAGCTTGGAAATCGATATTCAGTGCCATGGAGATTGTTTCCCGATATAATACCGGCAGTCTGTGCTGGCTACTAAAATAAAAATAAATGGAAATAGTATTTTCTTTTCAATATTTACCTGGATAATCAAAAGATGGATGAAAACGCATTTATTTATGGTAATATGATAGCGACTTTAAAACCCTTCTTTCTTTCATTAAGGTACGAGTTGACGTGGAACGCACCATGCTTTATATTGTTGTTTTTCCATTTACATTTGGGTGTTACACGTAAAAAGGGACTTTTCGTTAGTATCTGAAGTAATCTTTGCCTAATGTCGGACAGAGTCCGAGGTACGCGTAACTCGAATTTTGGACGTTTTTCTTGCTCCTTATTTGTGCAAGGTAAGATGTATTTTTTCGACTAATAGTAAAACAATCACCATAACTTAACAACACCTGAAAAGTTTTAGTTATCTAAACGGCCAAAAGAGGGGGCATACAATGTACATTTCAACATTTCAGCATATTGAGCACTCGGTTCGTTATCTATTTTCTTCTATTGATTCAAACTTATAATTTTAAGCAAATCATCAACAAGGACAGCCAAATGTCTGAGTCATATAGATAAAAAGTTCTTCTTTGATATGAATCCCTGATTCAAGGAATCTCCAGCGATATATTCGTATTTCTATGGAATGCCATGAAAGCATTTATTCACTATTTCTCTTTAAAGAAAAATCATTTCTCTTTAAAGAAAAATCATTTTTCCTTAAAGGAAAATGTTGATGATTTCTCTTTAAAGAAAAATCATTTTTCTTTAAAGAAAAATCATTTTTCCTTAAAGGAAAATGTTGATGATTTCTCTTTAAAGAAAAATCATTTTTCTTTAAAGAAAAATCATTTTTCTTTAAAGAAAAATCATTTTTCTTTAAAGAGAAATAGTGGATAAATGCATTAATGGCATTCCATATATTTCCACGGCTCACCAGTCCTCAAAATAGCCAGGTAGATGTTAGACACGGAAGTGGCAACCCCTGTTCACATATAGTCAACAGGGACATATCAAATTAATGTTCATATTTAGTATGGTTCCAACTGTGATATCTGAAAACAATCCATCCCGACACGTCAAAAGCATACATGTTATTAGTGTTTTATAGTGTCGATTCAACACCAATACTAGTATGTAATGTAATCTCACAACACAAAATCTATCCCAATTAAGGAGAGGTAGGGAATTGCTTTATACGTTGCATTCAACAGCTTAGGTCATATTGAAATCCCTTCTCTTCACGAATAGTTCAAAGGGTCCTTTTTGTTGCAGTAGCACCGTAATCAACCCTCCACAACGTCGTACATTCATAGCGCGACCAGCCCTATACTATAGGGCTGTATCCCTATAGTATAGGGATACAGGGGAGACTCGAACCTGCAACCTCACAGGTCATCTTAGAATTATCTCACATTTCAAACGGCCCACCATTGTTTTACACAGTTTTTATGGCACTAAATGGCCTTTGTGTGCCGATGTGCCTTTAAGCAATCATTCATTCATTCAAACGGCCCTCCCTCTATTGACTGAAATCGAAACTAAATACAATTTTATCCTTTGAATGAGCATACCCTGAACAGTCCATTGCAACAGAGCAGCAATGCCAGTCAATGCATTGCTATATTTCTCAACAGAATAGCTACGTCATCAGTAGCACACCCAAAGCGTAAACCACCTCTGCAGGACGCCTGCAAAATCATTGATACCTTTGTGTAGTTATTTTGGTTCCATTGCTAATGACTATCACCATAGTCATAAAGAAGCTGGAATGGATGTTATCCCAGCAAAACAATACAATACAGACATTAAATTCCTGCACCTGTCTACCGGACGTCTGCCAGTGCCCGGTTGTACAAATACCCATGGATAACATGTCAAAAGATTAAGCCAAGAACATTAATGATCCACTTAGTGTGCAAATCAAAGCTACGTTCAGTTGTGAGGTCAACCCAGGGTACCCACGCATTTAGTGCAGGAATTGCATGTCGACACTATATCCCATGCCATTATAGCCACACTTTGTGCCAGCATAATATAGGTAACATATTCTGACAACATTGATCCTTTCTATACTACAGTGTAGATCTCATCGCGATCAAACTCCTCAATTAATACATTACATTTACACAGTTTAAATTCTACATGTGAAGAGTAATCTCATAGCACATAATCTATCAAATATTGTACAACAACCTTAAAACACATACTCCATATCATTTTGATAATAGGTTACATGCTATCAGAGTTGCGTATTGTTTATTTTACATGTAACATATCATTCTGAAATCAATCTATCCCAACACGCCAATAGCATACATGTTATTGGTGTTTCATATTGCTGGTTCCATATCAATATGTAATGTAATCTCACAACACAAAATCCATCCCAATTCCAAGGAGGTGGGGAATTGCTTTTTGCGTCGCTTTCAATAGCTTAGGTCATATTGGAAAAAAATATTTCTCTTCACAAATAGTTCCAAGTTGTCTTTTAGTTGCAGAAGAGCCATAAACAACCCTCCAAAATGGGGCACATTTATAAAGCGATCAGGCCAACCCGCCTAAAGGTATCCAGTGGAGACTCGAACTTGCAACCTCACGCTTGAGAGCTAGGCTTCATCACCACCAGGCCACTGCTGGATCCCTTGTATTTCAATTCGGCAAAAGTTTTCCTGTTATTTGAGTTACATAGTGTTGATTCTTTGCCTGCAAAAGTAATATAACCTGGAAACTCATATGCCAAACCAATGGCCATAACCTGTATTCTACTCTCCAATAGCAAATAACATTACACTCCACCCCAATAGCGGCGTCACCTATTTGATATTAATTCAATGCATGAGGTTTATGTGGATGTATCATTTTACAATAAAGTGTAGCTACAGTAGTATCTCAGTGACACAAACAGGTTTTGTGTTAGTGTTTAAGGTCTAACGACACTTAGAAATTTCAATTTAATTTTCCTGAAACTTTGCATGAGCAAAGAACAAAGCATAGTGATCTTCAAAGAACACCCTTTTCCATGGGGTCATCAAACGTTCTTTTTTCAAATATTTTTGCAAAGGTAGTACAATTTATGTCATGAACATCTCATTTTCCAAAATTGGTTGATTGTATTCTTTGCTAAAGTATTCCCTTCAGAGGTACTGTCTGTAGTGATTAGTTAAGGTTAGTTGGACAATTAACCACTGACGGTGCTATGGCGATACCGGAAGTGACATTGTACGGTGCAGAGAACCAGCAGAATCAATCTGAAGACGGACTTGTAAACACCCATGTTTCCACAAGCCAAGTCTGTAGATTCCATAACTCCGGCGTTGCTTGAGTCTACTGATCCAAGAAGCACATCAGCAGCATACAAAACACAGAGGTCACTACATTGGTATGAGGATGGGATACTGACCCTGTTCTAATGGACAGGTTGAGTGGTACAATAGGACGCTGCTGCAAATAATCCGTTGTTACCTGGATGAGCCATCACAGAATATGGATCTGGATCTTCTAACCAGTGCAATCAGGGCGCTATCCAATCATCAGACAGGCATTCCCTCAAATCTGATGATTTTGGGACGGGAAGTTACGCAGCCCATCAACCTGATCTTTGGAACCAATATCAGCACGGAAACGTCAACAGAAAGTGATCACTTTGCTAGACTCAATGTGCGGTTCCAGAGAGCACACAGTATTGCAAGGAAGAAGATTGGGATAGGGCAGGAATATCAGAAAAAGTACTATGACCTTGCCAATTTCGTTGCAACCCATCTGGAAGGGCCCATATTTGGTCATTTCAAAGTCATCCACCATGATATGGTCAAGCAATGCCATGATTCGTCTCATCCACTCTGGCTAAGGCAGCTGAGGAATCGAGTTCTAGTCAAGGAAGATTCAGGTAATACTGTTCTGTTATTTAGAATTTTCTTTTTTGCTGATCTTATTTTGGAATTTTAGGACAATATCAAGGACTTTAAGAAACAAGTATTTAAACCAAGATTGGTGTAAGTCAGAATGGCCGAGTTTGATTTTCAACAAAAATTTTATTCACATGTATGCCAATTGTGGCTAATTCGTGACTAGCCAGTTGTAAGTAGTGGAGGAAACCGGATTACCTGGCGAAAACCACTCTTCGACCCAGAGATCAAGCTACGCATAGTGTCTCTGCCACTACGCCGGTTCTATTTCGCGGAATATTTTGATGAGTGAAGTCATTAAATGTATCCCATTGGTCAAAAGGTGTGATGCACGTGGACATATTTACAATCAACAATGACGTAGCACTGACCTCTTTCTCTCAGTGCACGAGTACTGGAGGCCGACTGACTGATTGGCCAATTCAGGACTGTTCACCGCATTTTCTCATGAGCTATCACAAATAGTACTAAGGCATTACACCCGAAATGCCATAAATATCGTAGTTTGCGTAATTACAAATAACTGAATGGCGAGAAATGCACGGAAGCTTCATATTTTGTATAATTTTTAAATCGTACCATGAAACAGAACGAAACTTCCAAAACATGTAGGGACTACTAGAGTGATCGTGCGATCGCTTGCAGAGATACTAGTCGTGTAGCAATCCAACTGGAAGACGGTATCGCCGCCCTGGCAGAGTGGGCGAAAACCACTGCCTCAAGTTGCCTATTTTGCCCACCAAAGGGCAGGGTTTTTTGTAGGTCAAGATGGTGACATTTTTATGTTGACAAATTGTTAAAGGCGAAAGTTATGGATTGCCTAAAGTTGTAAGTATGTATTTGTTACTTGTATTTCTAAGCTTAAATGAAAGATTAGTGTGTAAAGACTTTTCATAGGCAATTGTAATTGATTGATGGTTTATAGTTTTGGTTATTTTGAGAAAAGTTGTACTTAGCAACTTCACCTAAATTTTTTCACATGTAATTGCCATTGTCATTGTTCTGTCAGTTAGATATCATGATGTCAACGTAGATGATACTGTAGAATAGGTATATATCGCGCTACAAAAAATTCGCGAAAAGCTGATTTTTCGGTTTTTCGCGTGTACTTTATTTCGCGAGCGAGCGAGTTCTACAGCGCCACCTATTGAATCAAACAATAACTAAAAAATGTAGAAATTTGCCGGCCATCTCGCGGCCATAACTTGGCACAAGTTTCCTCAAAATATGGACAGGTAAATATGCGAATTATGATATGATACCTTGGTGACTTATTCATAAGTTACCAATGTATTCATATCATAATGATTTTGTGAAGTTATTGCATGTGTTTGTCTTCGTTCAGCCTCGGATTGGCTACGAGTGAGAATAACGTTATGCCGGTATGTTACCGTTTACTCGCCAACTGCAAATTGAACTTGCAAACCCGTAAATTTGCAAACATTCAATTTGCAACAGGAACAATATCACTATCATTTTATCATGTATATTATTCTAAAATTATCAACATACACATATGTGTATATTGATAATTGATCAATTGTTTCTATCGCAGCAGCCGTCTCCATTTGTATTGTACAATCACGGCGGCCATCTTGCTTCTCGTAAGAAATCTATACTCGGCATAGGTATTCCTAAAATTCGACAGGTAAGTATGCTAATTATGATATGATACATTGGTAACTTATTCATGAGTTACCAATGTATCATACTATAATAATTTTGTGAAGTTATTGAATGTATTTTTCTTCATTTCAGCCTCGACCGTCTAGACTGAAATTCATCGACCGACGCGCCATCACTTCTAGTGGTGGATAGCGTAACTAAGCACTTAATAGATCGCGTGCGATAAGATCGCGAGTGCGATACCAGTTCGCGTATTCGGGAAATAAACGCACTCGCGAACTTTGCCTGTTCTACAGTACTTGTTTTGTGTAACTATTTTCAGTCATTATATGTATAATGTTAAGTATTAAGTGTACTTTGAGTAATTATTGTAATGACATTAATTGAGATTATGTGTAAGACTATGTGTAGTGTATTGTACATTTAGTCACTAGTCACCGTGTACAGCATCTCGTCACCTGTCTGTCACTGCATCACATCTTGTAACCTCTCACAGTCAATTAAACACGCGTTCAAGATTCATGGCATTGTTTTCAGGTCATTTCACCTGCCACCCGCCACAACCTGAATTCTGCAGGAGGCCATCTCCGCTGGTCTAGGCACCAAAAAGTTGGTCTTGGTGACATACCTTAATAGATGTCTCCAAGGCTTTTGATGGTGTATGGATCGACAGACTGTGACAGTACTTACATCTTTTTCTTTTGACAATTATGTCATTCTTCAATGTTACCAAATTAGTACTGTATTTTCCCATTCTTCATATAAGATAGTGTTTAGCAAACGGAACGCCATTTTATACATTAATAGATTATCATTCCTTTTTTCTAAAAAATCATCAATTTCAATAGATATGAAAATCAATAGCCAAACCATCCAGTGTTAGGAACTGTCTCTTAGGATACTTTTTAGAATAGACAGGTATAGTCATCATTGATATTCTTCTTTGGGAAAGAATGAAAGACAGGTGGGATGGTGCGCAAGTGGTCTCTCCTTTGCAGGGAGCATGTCCTCCTGGAAAGTCCTGCATACATTCAACCTTAATTCTGCAGGAGGACATCTCCATTGGTCTAGGCACCAAAAAGTGGGTCTTGGTGACATACCTTAATAGATGTCTCCAAGGCTTTTGATGATGTATGGATCGACAGATTATTCTACCATCTCCGAGAAATGGGTGTGACAGCAGAGGCTTGGAGATTGTTGAATGCAACATATCAAAATTTTAGATGTAAAGTAAGAAGCACCAGCACAGCATCAGAGGGATTTCTATCTCTCCTGAAGTATGTTGCAGTCATTGACGCCCTTCTCGGAAATTTAGAAAATTCTGGGGTAGGATGCCATGTCGCAGATATACAGACTAACCCGGTCAGGTATGCAGACGACATGGCTTACATCTGTCCGTCAAAAGTCAATGTTGATAAGGCACTTAATATTATCAGTGACCATGCCAGAAAGTGGAGGTATGCATTTAAAGCAATGAATAGTGTTGTTATGATGTTTGGCAAGCACCGTCGTGAGCATGAAAGCGGAGCAAAATTCAGGAATTCTTCTAGTAGCTGAGAAAGAACCTAAAAAGGTTGACTACAACTATGTGGGGAATAAAAAAAACTGCCTCTTCAGCAACTCGTACTGAGGAGCTTATAAGTAAAGGGCTTAGAGCTTTAAATGCCATTGCTGGTATCGGTATGAGAAAAAAAGGCATAA
Organism: Maea johnstoni; assembly: GCA_963942565.1. Classification (NCBI taxonomy): domain Eukaryota; kingdom Metazoa; phylum Annelida; class Polychaeta; order Spionida; family Magelonidae; genus Maea; species Maea johnstoni. The sequence continues at coordinate 13,868,771 of OZ012689.1, read as the reverse complement.
ACATGTCAGCTTGCTCTATCCTCTACTGGTCAAAAATAGTGCCAATTGTAACCTACGGATATGAGACCTCGGTAATGAGTAGTGAAGGAATGGATGTAATAAGAAAGTTTCAAAGATATATTGGCTGGAGATGGCAGCGTTACCTAAAAGATCTCCCAATTTTAGTGCCTATACCCCTCTAGGCTGGGTGAGTCTTGATAGAATAATCCAAGTGAAAAGTTAATGTTCCTTAGAACTATACTAGTCATGAAGGATGGTGACATCTGTAAGAGAATCCTCGTCAATAGGTCTGATGATTTCAATGAAAATCTTGAAGTAAGCAAAAGGAATGAATTCTGTAGCCCCATTTTTGAAATCCAAAACGCTAGCATTAAGGTGGGTCTGGGGGGGAAGTATGTATGAGGATGACAAATACGGGTTGCTATTTCTCAAAGACAGAATGGGGAAATCTTATGTGGGAAAAGGTTTCGCTGAAGGAAGATGAGAAATGCACTATAATGTACAAGCAACCACATCAGAAATATCTGCCCTTTGAGGTTACAGATAAACCGTATCATCTAATTTGGTGGATTTTGGCAGACCAGTATCCAGAAAAACTTGAATATCTGAGATAACAGATTCACTCGTATGTGATACAAACCTGCTTAAGTCCACTGATTACTGTCTAAAATGGAAAAGTTAGTCACAAAATATGTAACAAATGTGATTTAGAGATCCTTGAGACCATAAATCACTTCGAAGTGTAGTGCCTTTACTCCAATGAAGAAAGAAATATGCTGTATGTTTCCACAAGCAAAATGAATAACGAGATATCAACTATAACTTTGAGTGATTCAAAGAATTATTTGCACATTATGATGGATACACAACCTGAGTATGTGTCTTTGTCGGACATGTTAGAAATATGGTTGATGTCACGCAAATGTATTAGTAAGCTTTACAGGGGAGCCTTAATAGGCCGCATGAATACATCCTGCATCGTGATAAACCTTAACCCACTGGATTATGTGATTTTAACCACAACCCCACTGGATAATGTGATTTTAGAGCTCAGTTGACAGACAATGCTCTAGCAACCTAAGATATTCATTTGTATATATTTTATCAAATGATATAACCCGACGTGTTTTTGTGTATTTAAGTTTGCTTACCCACTTTGTTTAAAGTACAGTAAACTTCGTCAAATAATTCACAGTCTCGCGTCAAGCTAAAAGCTCCAATTTATGTTTGTAACTAAGTATGTTTATGTCTATGATTTTTGTCTTATGTTCGAAGCTGTTTAACTAAAAAAATAAGTTTTGCAACCTGAATGATTTTGTACGATTTTCTTGTGTAGTCAATAAACATACAATATAATACAAAATGGTAAACTCAACAAAGCCCAGGCCTGGATGGCTATTTATAGAAGAATTTAAAGAAGAATTTAAATTTTAGATTTACAGATATTTAATAGAAGCTATTGAAAACAATCACAGGTCCCTAATATCATTTGATGGAATTATTTCTTCCATCTAAAAAAAGGGAAAATTGAGGAATGATTTAAAAAACTGGAGGCCTTTGACCTAACTTAATTCTATCTACAATTTTTATTCTCAATAGTTGCGTCCAGGTTGAGGGATTGCCTTCCCCAAAGGTTTTATCTCTGGACGCTCCATGGAAGAACCCAAAACATGCGGATGGTGTATGACAATGTGATGTTGAGAATAAGAAGGATCTTAGATCTTAAAATTTGCAAAGGCATTTGACACTGTCGAAAGGGCGTTTATATCTAGTGCTTAAACAGCTCAGTCTATTCCTTTGTTCAGCTGACCCCAAAGAGGCTCCAGAAGTTTAAGGACATGGCTGATCTTCTCGATGTTGACACCATGAGGTTTTTTCACCACTTTGAGATCCGATGGCTGAGCCTTGGCAAGTGTTTCTCGGCACTCCTGAGGAACTACGAACCCCTGATGGTGATGCTGTCAGCTAAGGCGGATGCTGGGAATGTGGTTGCGAAGGGGATGTTCAAGCAGCTCACCTCGTACCAATTCCTTGCTCTTCTCCACCTCATGACTGACATCCTTTGTAAAACGAATCACCTCAGCAAGCTGTTCCAGTACAGAGACGTTACCTTTAGCACTCTAAAGAACTGTGTATTTTTTTATATGAAATTTAGATGTTGATGACTGTTATATAATTGTGCTATTTTTTCCTAATGCGGTACATTATATCATATTAGTATGTAACACAGCAAGAATTAGTATGATTTTTATCATCCTTACTTACTGTAAAACTGGTAATGATTGCGTGACTTTAATTATTGCGTTTTAATGCGAATGCATGAGGACGCAATAATTAAAACACGCATAAATCTGTCCCTTCTGTTTCAGATATCTGACGTCTGGTGGCGTCGCATTAATTAAAACACGCATAAAAGAGAAAATGAAAAAAACGCAATATTTACTACACGCAAACATTACCAGTTTTACAGTATTTTAATTCTTGAATAAGCTATTTAGAGTTCATGTTTCTTTTTTAATTCAATTATTTTACTCAAAATCTGGACTAATTTCTAGAATTTGATTGTTATAGTTCATGCTGTTAGTTTTCCAGGGTTTTATTTGAGTTTTATTTTGCTTTTAGTTTGAAGACTGCCTAGATGCTTTGAATGGGATGTTGGAGGCAGATGGACCACACCTTTTGTTATTCAAAGACACACTCAATGACGAGTCCAGGAACGAGTTCAAGGGCAATGCCTTTGAGTCCATTTACATAGGCGTTGACCAGCAAGCAGTTTTCCAGGAGACCAAGACTCGGATCATCAACTCTTTGGTGAACAATCTGAGAAGGCGCTACTCACTGATTGACTTGCTGGAGGCCATGCAGGTGTTCAACACGAAGGACCTGACAGAGGATGCTGCTCAATTACAACGGTGGGGGAATGACCATCTGGATGTCCTCCTGTCTCACTACGATCATGGCAAGAGGAATACAGATGGCACATTTTTCCATCCTTTAGTTTGACCGGGACCAGTGCCCGAACGAGTTCACAATGTTCAAGAGGGTCATATTCTGGAACCAGTCATCTGTGAATGATGATGGGGAGATTCGGCTGCTGCGCCCGATGGAGTTGTTCCAGAAGATCTTTGGCCAGGTGAATCAACACAACAAGGAGGACTTTGCCTCAGTGTACCAACTGATGTCCCTATGCTTGGTTGTCATGGTTGGCAACACTGAAGCAGAGCGAGCCTTTTCTGTACAGAACCGAGTCAATTCAACATCCAGGGCGAACCTCAAGATCCAGCAGCTGGACCAGTCGATCAGAGGTCGCTGTGCCAGCATAGACATGGAGGTTTTTCCTTTTGCTACGGCAGGTGAACATTGGCTTGGTAAGCGATTGAAGAGGTTGTGAGTTGTTGTTTGGTGCTAAAATGGGATGATGTTGATATAGAATCTTATTTCTGTTTGACGTGATAAATGCCAAATAAAATAATGTACTGAATGAGTATTTCTCATAAGTATTTTTGATAAACAAAATTGTATGTAATAGGTTGTCAATAAATAATTCCTTTTGTATATATATATATATATATATATATATATATATATATATATATATATATATATATATATATATATATATATATATATATATATATATATATGTATATATATATATGTATATATATATATGTATATATATATATATATATGTATATATATATATATATGTATATATATATATGTATATATATATATATGTATATATATATATATATTTATATATATATATATATATACATATATATATATATATATATATATACATATATATATATATACATATATATATATATATATATATATATATATATATATATATATATATATATATATATATATATATTGTGATGTATTCTGCTCCTGTGCTTAATTGATACTTTTTGAAAATATCTTTGATGAATAAATTTGTATATATTAAGACAATTATGTACCAATAGATAATTTCTTTTGTATGAAGAGTTAAAAAGTTATCTATTAGCACAACATACTTTATCTCAATATATACCAATATTTTCATATATTTAGCAAAAATCATCACATATTTTATTGACTTATGAAAGGCAAATAAACTAAGATAGAATTTTTTCTTACTTGTGTGCTAAATGGGTGTTTTCATTCTAATATTCTAAATAAAATAAAATGTATTTATTTTGATGCACCAATAAATGATTTATTTTGTATATATTGTAATGTATTTTTGTGAATATTCTTGATAAATGAATTTGAATATACCTGTGTACCTATAATTGCAGAGGTGTTACGACCTCTATACTAAATACATCCAAGAGCTGTGTCAGAGATTAAATATTGTCCTTATCACCGAACACTGGCTACACTCCAATAAACTAGTGTATCTCCGTGAAATCTCAGATAATATTACATTTCTGGCGAGAGCGAGCAATGAATCTTCCGCCAAATTTTATGGTGTAAGATGAGGACAGGGCGGTGTTGGCATACTTTGGAGTAGTGACATTGCTGGCATATCTCCTATTAATAAATGTATACACGACCGCATCTGGGTATATGAGTTCAAAATAAAAAAGGTGCAGTCTTTAACATCTTTTGTGTTTATATGCCTGCAAAAGGGTGTATTGGTGATCTTTCAGTGTGCCTTGATGAGCTGAGCGGTATTTTAGAAAATACTGAGGCGGGCTCATGTAACATAGTATGTGGAGATCTGAATGGCGACATGGGTTTGAAGGGTGGACACAAGAGGTCTAAACCGGTGTACAAAAGAGGGAGACCAGGTGTATGAATTTATGCAAAAACACGACATGTTCGCCGCAAATCTTAGCAATTTAGCTACTGGTCCGATAAATACCTATTTTGGACATAACTGTGAGTCGTGTATTGACTATTTTCTAATACCAAACTACCTAAAAAGTTTGGTTGCGGAGTGTGTTACCCTTGACCATGAACCATTAAATACCTCTGACCATAATCCTGTTGTATGTAGGTTAAAACTTGGCATTGTAGAAAGGAACATAACAACTTTTAAACGTAAGAGCCAACTAAAATGGAATGGGATTGATCCCACTAAGCTATACAATGAGTTAACTCTACCAGTAGGAGCCAGTATTCATGAATTAATTAATAGGATAAAGGACTGCCTTTACTGAGGTTAATAAGATAATTAGAAATGCTGAATGTGTCATCCCTAAATCTAAAGTGTCCTCACATATCAAACCCTTCTGGTGTGCAGAACTTTCTCTACTAAAGAAGACAAAGGTAGACATGTTTAGGGAGTGGTGTAGGTTTGGGCGTCCATGTGACAAGGATAACCCATATAAAATCGCTCATAATGAGGCTAAAAAAGCGGTTAATAATCGTCTGAGAACCCTAGCTAAGTCATACGAAGAAGATAGTATATGTAAAACCACTGCAAGTGCAGAAAAAGACAGAAACTCTTTTTGGCGCCTTTTGAAAAGATCTAAAGAGAGTGGAAATGTCAATATTTCTGCAGTTAAAAACAAATTTGGAAAAGTCGTGCACGGTCTAGATGAGATTCTTGATACTTGGAAGAATCATTTTAGTACCCTTTGTACTGCAAGAACTCTTCCCCATTATGATGAAGAACATCGTAAAGCAGTGTGTGATGCAGTAGACTCTTGGTATGATTTAGGCAATGACGATATGTTCTCACAGAAAGTTTTCTCCAGACAAGAGATCAGAAATGCTTTAAGTACTTTAAACTCGGGAAAGTCACCTGGTTATGATGGTATAACAAAGGAGCATTTAAAGGCAGCAGGTGAGGGGATAGTAGATTTTCTGTTTTTGATGTTACGTTGGATCCAGAAAATTAAATATATTCCCGAGAACTTCAGACGGGGCCGGGGGACACAAGTTCCCCTGTATAAAGGAAAAAACAGCTTGACTCTTGACCCTAATAATTATCGAGGGATAACCCTCTTGACAACGTATAATAAAGTGTACGAAATCCTCTTATGGTCCCGAATTGAGAAATGGTGGGCCGACATAAATACAGTATCTGAGACTCAGGGAGCCTGTAAAAAGGGCGTCTCATCTTTACATACCGCAATGTTTCTCCAGGAAACAATAGCTGTTAATCTCGAGAAAGGAAAAACTGTCTTTGTTGCCTATCTCGATGTGAGCAAGGCATTTGATTGGGTTTGGATTGAGGGCCTTTTTTACCAATTATATTAGCTAGGGATAAGAGGAAAATTCTGGAGAATGTTGTTTAAGTGCTATAAAGGTTTTTTGTGTATGGGGGGGGGGGGGGGGGGGGAAATTCCAAAAGAACTGAGATCAAAGTGAGTAAAGGTAGAGAAGCTTTACTAGCTGCTTCAGCTCTAGGTATTAAAAATGGAGGCATCAGTATGAGGGCTTGTAACATCATATTTTGGAATCTTATCATACCTATCTTGACGTATAGCACCGAACTTTGGGTTTTAAAACAAACCGACATTGATATTTTGGACAAATTGCAAAGGTATGCGGGTAAACAAATTCAGAGATTTCCTATAAATACCCCCAATGAAACTAGTTTTAGGGGTTTGGATGGATGCGCCTAGAAAATTTTACATATGCCAAAAAGTTGATCTTTATTAGGACTATTTTAATAAGGAGCGACGACTGCATTTATAAGAAAGTTTTTAAGATGAGAGCTCTAGTGTTTAATGATGACATTTCACAAGGTAGGAAAAATAAGTTTGACAGTCCAATTTTTGATATTTTATGCATTGCTGTGATTTATGGTATCTATCCAATTGTCATGAACTGTATTACAGATAACCATTTATATAGTAAGGCAAAATGGAAAGAAATGGTATGGTGCAGAGCTTGGCAAATTGATTTCAGCTCCTTGTCTATTAAGACAATGTGAAACTCTGGCAAAAATTGTTTGCAAGGCAAGCAAACTAAAGTGCGACGATTATAGGTTCAAAAGTGCGACCTACTTTGAGAAAACCTGCCCGCATTGCAATTTAAGTGAACCGGAAAATGCTGAACATATGATCATGACATGCCCTTATAATAACAATATACATACACAGATGTATGAAATTCTATCTACAAATGCAGAATCATGTGAAATATGAAAGTATTCCGGCCTCTGACATCCTATGCGTGTTCCTTGGTGGTACTCCGCCCAATTTTGACTTTAATAGTATGGTGCCAATCTGGTGCAAAGCATCTGAATGGATACATCAAGTGTATATAAGAACTATAGAAGACAGAACAGGTGTTGGCTAATTTATAGGAATACATTTGACAACAGACAGAAGTTGAAATTTTTGTAAAGGCAAAATATAGCAGATGCTCTTTGGTACTTTCCAACATATTTCTAATTTCTGTTATCACTCTACTTTTTATGTATATCCTTTGGCCATGAGCCCGTTTGTGTTTAAGTTTAGTTCTCTTTCGATAACTTTCTTTTTGTACCTGTGTTTATTTTTGTTTTTGTTTGTACTATATTAATATGATTTATGATGAATTTATAAACAATCTTTACAGTCAATAAACATCAATCAATCAAAATACAAATTATGAGCCAATAGATAATTGCTTTTGTATTGATACTTTTAAGAAATGATCTATTGGCACAACATACTTTATCTCAATATCTATCATCTATTTAGCAAGAATATTTTCATATATTCATCTCACATTATATTAACTTATAAATGGCAAATAAACTTAAGTAGAATTATTTGCCAGTTATTAATTTTGTTCTTACTTTTGTGCTAATGGGTATTATTTTTTTTAATATTCTTGATAGATTAAATTGTATATATTATGTTGTGTCAATAAATAACCATTTTTCACTTTGTGCTAAATGGGTGTTTTTAAACATTCTTAATAAATTAAAATGTATATATTGATATGAATTATGTTGTGCCAATAAATACTTTCTCTTGGATTTATTGTTCTTAATCCTTATCCTTGTGAAGAAGGTCTTCGGTTTCAAATTTTCAATCTCCCATCCCACTTACAGGTTGTGGACCCTCCACAACCCACTACATTTTTTTAACCATACTGTTTCTTTTCATAGTTTATCACAATTTAATCATTTTTATCATTTAAACATGTGACACAATAGGGAAAGCAGTAAAATCTAAAAAGCAGAATAGAGTGTGCAGGTAGTCTATTTCAAGTGTGGGCCTTCAGACCCTCAACCACAATAGCCTTATGCAAGGGCTTGGACACCCTACCTCCTCATCAAGGCCTATTTGGACACCCTGTTTTGAAAAATTCCCTGATGTAGGGTGAAAATCCCCGTGCAATCCACAAAATATCCGCGGCTCTGACGCAGAGTAACTCCCGAAGTGACTGGACTTTCGAATCTGCTGGCGCTACTCCCAGCTGCTACTGCTGCCGCTAACAGGCGGAGGGTTATAAAATCAAAAGTTAAAATACATGTTTCCTTTCATCCACTGTCAGTGTTTTGATAAAAGAAGGGGTGTTTCTTAACTGAAAAAAAGTCAGCATTTTTTTAAAATAAGGGTGCTTTTTAAATCAGTGCTTTAGGTGTATTTTAAAATTTTGATAACAAGCGTATGCACCCCCCTATAAATACCAAAGTGCCATCCCCGGGGGAAAAGGCGAACCCTGATACTAAGGATGCATGTTGCCGAGGCATGTCTTGTCTCCATTCTGCTCATAGTCTGCAGAAGACAGTGCCAGAGGTAGTGGCAAAAAGGTCTTTGTGGCATATTTTGATGTCGCAAAGGCCTTCAACACTGTGTGGACTGCAAAATCGCTGTTCTCCAGAATGATCTGTGTTTAAGATGAACAATAAATTAGTAAGAAAACTTTAGAGGCATGTTCAGAAGTCTTCAATCATAAACATACTTTGTAGTATTAAACACAAATTTAAGCCTGATTTCTGAAATTATCAGGGTGATCAGTTCTATATAGATATAGTTAAAATCCCCATCCCAAAACATAGCAGCATAACCATATACTAGTAACAAGGTGTACATCCAGATTATTCAGTGTTATCAGGTAGAGAATAGCATAGCCAACCATACTTTGTCGATCCATATGTTCCATTTTATTTCAATATTTACAACGTTTCACTCAAATGACATAATCTCATTACTTACACAGGTGCTCATGGTCACTGCAGGCTCAGAGTAACCTTAGGCTAGGGATATTAAGAAGTAGATTTCAGATTCCTTACTGCTGAAGTTTTTTATCGGCCATAAAATTAAAAATGTTAGTGCGACATCTTGTGTCTGGAGGTAAGGGAACCCCATTGATAGATGTGGGTACTAAAACAAAGTTTTAATGATCACTAGTCTCAGTCAAGACAAAGGCATGCTGACGGGCATTATATATATAGTATGAAGACTAGGGTTCGTGGTGAGAAGTACTAGCTTTCCTTTGGCATGTGGCATTGTTTGTCCGTTTATTTATATATATATATATATATATATATATATATATATATATATATATATATATATATATATATATATATATTAACTATATATACCAGTATATATATATATATATATATATATATATATATATAGAGAGAGAGAGAGAGAGAGAGAGAGCGCGAGATATATATATATATATATATATATATATATATATATATATATATATGTATATATACACACACATATATTTATATGTATGTATGTATGTATATACCTATGTATACATACATACATACATAGTACTATATACATAGTATCGATTGGGCGATATCGATTGGTTAGAAGAATTTGAGCGCATGTGAAATAGTCTGAGAGAAGATAGCAAGTGATAGGGTACCTTGGCTGTCCAGTCAATGAAGCCAACTGCACATCGAACTCAAGCATGAAGGAAGTAAGAGAAACAGCACAGGACTTCTGTGTTCGCAGCGAAACGGTACTTATGTGTTTGCTTGCATTTTCCCACATTGTTGTGTGCACAAAGTTCAAAATTAAGGATGGCTGCAGTCTATCTGAGCAAGAGCATACAGTTTTGGTAGATACCATCTCCAACACGTTAATCGGATGTGCATCTCTTTGTGACCGCCACCGCAGCTGTGTTACGTTTGAATATACCAAAGAAGTGTCAGGAAAACGCCAATGCCGTCTATCAGGAACGTTATGCACCGCAGACATTTCACAGACCAAGGGAAAACCTGTTTATGAACTGGTAAGCACTATATATGATTCATCTTCCTGACCATTTGTGAATTAGAATATACACATAGACAGACACACGCACACACACATATTGAACTCGAAGGATAGATTATCTTTTTTTTCAAACCACATACCTTACCAAATTAAGGCTAAATGTGAAGCATATTTGAATGACGCAGTGTATGTAAAAACATATTTTAGACAACGGAGTGCATTTATTTGAGATATATACAGTTTAAGATTCTTTAAAAGTAAGTTAGTATCCCGAACCTTACTACATAAAATGGGTAAAGCGAAATATCAGTCCTGTCTATATTGTAAAAAGAAAGATACACAAGTACATGCATTGCTTTATTGTCCTAAACTATTCAACTCTAGAGTAATGTTGATAGATATGTGACTACAAAATGTGCGACATACATGAATAGAAAAACAGGTAAGGAAATGGAGGTTAATAACTTAGTTAAAAAACACGATTATCAACAAATTAAGGCTGATGAGTAAAATAAAAAGCAAATCTCAATATGACCACGCATCAATTTGCAGATGTATGGACTATATAGTGTATGATTCTTTGAGACACTTTGAAAAAAGAGATTTTCTATCACCTATTTCGTGTTTACATATTAGCTGCTTTTATTGTAATTTTCATGATACTGTATTGAGAATTAAGCATAACTTATTACCTGTGGTACAATCATGCATTACGATGATTAATATATACTTTAAGATGCAATAAAAATTATCTCTGTGAGAATTAACAATGAATATACCTTACCATTGGTATAATGTTAAGACTTACACCTTCTTTGTTGACTTACTTATAAAGTCAAAATTGAAAGAAATGTGATCACCTTCCCTCTTATAAGTGTGCTAAATTGTGAGCAAAACCATTAACGTTTGAAATCTAAGGTACCTTAACCCATTAATGCTTAAGAGTTCCTTCAGAAAGTGTCGTCTGAAACAATAGTGCTTTTGGCAATAACTTTGTAATTGGGAATGATTTCTCAAAATATTTGAAGGAGAGTTGTTGGTAATATTTGGATTAACATTTCTCCATCCAATATTGTCCTTACTATGCTTTTGACTTCAAAATTTGACCAAAACTGTCAGGCTATTTTTGCCGCTGGGAGTATTAATGGGTTAAAGCCAATGGCTATATAGAGTTATTCCCTATATGGAGTAAACAGGCAACACACTTTTCCTTCCTGTATGCAATTAAGTTTTAATGACATTGTGGTGTGTCATTCTGCTAATTGATGGCCTCTACACATATAGTTAGCATCATTATGAAGGTGTAGGCCTTAAAATATGTAAAACTTTCAAAATGACACCATATTCGTACATCACAGCATCGCACATGTATACGCCACCTCACTACACGACATACCAGAAAATGAGGAATCGTAATCAAACGCAATTATATAACAAAACTCTATAACAATGCTTATGATAATTGTATAGCCTTTTTGATTATCATATCCATACACTAGCATATACGTGTATCTCATAAATAATAGTCATGCTTCATGGATGATAGAATTAACATAATAACCTTTGTCGAACAATGTGAATTAACAATGTCCACTTACAGCATGGTGAGTAATATATTCCGTATGACCTATACACACACGAACACATACTAGTTACAGCAAATCCATACTATCACATAAAATCAATCTCCATAGACATGATATTGCATACGACAATAGTAAAGTGAATCGCAGTTCTGTAATTTCAATGGTGGCTAAGTGTGATGCATTATTAATAAGTCGCTGGGGAGCTATTTTCTCAACTCAGGTGAAATTTGTCGCTTTTCCTGACTTGGTACCTAATGATTGATGGTTTCATAATTACCACTTTTAGCATCCTGTGAAATCGTAGAGTTAGAATATTTTTTTTACAAAATTGGTACCTATATATCCAAAAGACTAACTTTGACAATTCTAACACTAATTAATTGATCAACTGATTTATAACTGACTTACTTATGACGCAGTATTACTATGAAATTATGCAATAATGAGGTACTAAATAGGGCAGAGAACTATCACCCTACATAGAGCTAGTACGGCCTAACATCACGTTGTAGGTAGGTACGTAGACATGCCTGCTGACAAAACCAGCCCTGTTAAAATGATATTAACATTTCCCCCATGCATTAGTGTAATCCATAACCGAATAGATAGTGTAATCCTCTAGTAGACTCTGGGTGTACATGGCAAATACACTTAGGCAGTAGTTACTCGTAATGCGCCAGGGGCGGATCCAGGGGGGGTTCGAGGGGTTCGTCCGAACCCCCCCTGGCTGGTGAGTCATTTTGCATGACCACGCCACCTGTGGACAAACATCAAAACGAATTGTTTTTTCCTGCCTCGGCCACCAGTTGCAATTTGCAATTCTGTCCATGTCTATTGTTTCCCCAGGCCCTGAGTAGGCAACAGGCTGATTGGTGTCAGCCAGGTATGGGTCCGAGTGGGTGAACATCCTGCTTGAGGGGATTATCTGCCGTGAACCGGCGGATACAGAATTACAGTCGGGGGGGGGGGGGGGGGGGGGGGGGGGGGGGGGGTTCGTTGATTCTCAAACTTCTAGATCACTTGATTCATTCCTTAGTCTAGCGGATACAGAATTACGTCCAGTCGTTTGCAGACTAAGAATAGCTTTCAGTGGGAAACCTGAAGTTTGTTAGGTGAGTGGGGAGGGGAGGGTTCGTTGATTCTCAAAATTCTAGATCACTTGATTCCTTAGTCTAACAGATACATAATTCAGTACAGTCCAGTCGTTCGCAGACTAGGAACTAGCTTGGAAAACCTGATGTGTGTTAGGTGATGGGGGGGGGGGGGGGGGGGGGGGTTCGTTGATTCTCAAACTTCTAGATCACTTGATACCTCCAAGCCCTGTGGAAAACACCTAACTAATAGCAGTTGCGGATCCAGAGGGGGTTCGAGGGGTTCTGTTGGCTATTATAGCCAACAGATACATAAATTACCTTAACACCTTTTGAGGTGGCTTAACCCATTTGCATCTGAAGTGCAAAAACGGTCAAACAACTTTGGGCGTACCTCATCAAGTAGAGTATTATTTGTAAAAAGGTTGAATAGGAATGGTTCAGCCAAATTAGAATTTTTTTTAAAGTGTTGATTTCTGAGAATTCGACGAGCGCAGAAGGGGAAATTTACTCACTCTCATGACTGGTGTTTAGTCATATCACAAATGAAAGAGTCTGTCTCCAATTGAACCCCTCCCCCAGATGCATGTATCGCAATTACGCTAACATCAATCAAGCGTAGTGGGCAGAAGTTCTTCCCCTCATCCCCAGGGTGTTCACATTGTTAAATCTCTCCAAAAGGTACAATCTATTTCTTAAATGTTTGAAAGTGCAAGAGGTCCGTTCAATCTTGCTACCAAAAAATAGAACAATTTGTCCATCACCAAATCCTATTTTGCATATCATAATTTATATGAAATATTGCGTTTCAATTAAAATTTCACTCTTACTCTATAATGTATTTTGTTATATCTCTTATGAGATTATTAAATTTTTTTTATCTCTTATGAAATAATTATTTTAAGCTCTCTGCAGTTGACTCCTGGTGGTGTTTTCATAAATAATTGTGAGTGGCGCCACCAGTGTCACTTTTCGGAACTACACTGAACCCCCCCTTCTCAAATCCTGGATCCGCCCCTGTGCGCACATACGATGTGCCTTGTCAGTTTTGACTCAAAACTGACGGCTTTATTGTAAATCAAGTATCGCCATATACTAGTATATATATTTATATATATATATATATATATATATATATATATATATATATATATATATATATATATATATATATATATATATATATATATATATATATATATATATATATATATGGTGTTTGTTTATCGTCGCTTATTCTGCCATAGGTTGGTTAGCCAGCAGAAATCCTACTTGTAGCTTATTCACATGCCCTGCCTGGGGTTAGAACTCAGTGAGTGGTTAGGGACAAAAATATATTTCCACTACTGAATAACTACTGTAATTGGCAATAACCCTTGTCAACTCCATATTAAAATCAAATCTAGTAGCTAAGTATGGTCACACGTATTTAGCTTGATTGGATAAGGGTTAATCTTAAACCATGAAACAAGCTTTTGGTTTACTATCCCTTTACTGTAGAATGTATATTATTGCTTATTGTTTGACAGCTTATATCTAAATGAAGGTTATAAATTGCCTCACATAGTTTTTGATTTTGATATATTTGTATATTTCAGGTTGGCGCCTGCAAAAATGGTGTGCTCCTCAATGGAAAATGCCAGTGCCGGCAGCACTTCACTGGAACTGCTTGCCATAAAGGTATATACTACATCTAATCAGTGTTTTGACATATATTGGCTGTACCACGGTGTATCAGGCCAACCCGCCTGGATTCCCAAGCGGGTTGTTCTGGTCCCTATATAAACGTGCGGCGTTGTGGAGGACAGTCTATGGTCCTTCTGCAACTAAAAGACTCCTTAGAACGAGAAGGGTATTTCTTCCCGGTTTCGGGTGGGTTTGTATCTCGTCGCGATATAACCTAAGCTGTTGACTGGTCTAGTGGGGACAGTCAACGTTGATCTGATTATGAGAAAAGGGATTTAGACTTGAACATATGTAAAAAAAATTCTGAATTACCCTATTTTTCAAAATAACCCTGTACGCCAACATTAAGTGACGTAATACAGGCATTAATTTTTCATATACGTAAAGTATTGAATGTAGAATTATTATTCACAGGAAAGTGACTAATGATAGATTGCATAACACAAGAATTGTTAATGATTCCAATCGTCCGCTATTTAAGTATACAATTGAGACAATAGTTTATGCTTTCTAAGAATGTTCTGCAGTAATTTATACCTGAAAACAAATTGAATATCGACTTCAAATAACAATAACAAGACATCAAATATCAGACCATATATATATATATATATATATATATATATATATATATATATATATATATATATATATAACAGCAAAAGTGCCCGTTAGGTGACCATGCTATTTTTGGCAACCATTGGGTGACACTTCATATATCTGCCATTTAAGGTATGAGGAGAACCTCACTACGCAAGGCAAGCTATTTGCAAAGGAGATGTCAATTTGTGGTGAAATATTCTGTGATTCGTTTATTTTAAAAGATATAGTTTATTGATGTGTCAACCAATGGTTAAGGGGTATTTTGTGATTCCACAAATCCAACCATTAAGGGACACCAATTATAGTACATCACCAGAACCAACCTTATGGCGACATATACTTTATTTTCAACAATTGCAACCATCAGCTGACATATGTTATATATTTTATCAACAAAACCAACCATCTGGGGGAAATTCTTATAAGGAAGGTGTTTTTTCAGTATCATATCTACATAAACATCCATTTTATCTGCTTGCCATAAAAAATTCATTCAAATCACATTCCCGATTGTATGACCACTGATTGTTGTACATTAAACATATACAACAAATGACGTCCTATGATTATAGTTTGGGAATGAAGAAGAATGCAACCAGTCATTGCTTGAAATATATTTACCTTCCCTCTAGAGTTGTCCCCCCCCCCCCCCCAAAAAAAAAGTTGTGGAAAAGAAATGCTTTTTATAAAAATATTTTACATCTTTCGATTGCTGGGGCCAACATGGTGTATATCTGGTAATGATAATGGCAGGAATAGTTAAGATGGTCAGTAGTGTTCTACTACTTGGGGCAGCAGTAAATGATGATTTCTCTCACTTTATATAGTTATAGGATAGTTTTTTAGCATTCTTAAAGGATTTATAATGAATAATGATGTATGTTGACAGAATGATCTTTTGAGATGGTGGTTAAAAGATGCCCATGGTTGGGGGGGGGGGGGGGGGGGTTGAAATAGTATCAGCCGTTACTATTAAAAACAACACATGACTAGTGTCAACATCCATCCATTTCCCATACCCAAGACCAAAGTGGATGATAGCTTGATATGGATTAAGTTGTGTGGAGGACAACATGAACATTTGAATGTAAAAATTAATAATTACGTGTACATACATTTATGTTCAAAATTAATGTTATTTCACTATTCATTTAAATAACTCTAAGCTAATATTTCTTTTATGTCTCTCAGTTGAAAATGTACATATTGAAAGTAAATGAGAGTGGATTTCAGTTCCCTTATTGAAGGTCAGATTGATATTCAAATAATTGTTTGCTTCAAAAAGAACCCATAGGATAGGGGCACAAATACTATTATGTTGGCCTATTGTAGCAAGATAAAAATGAATTAATTGTTATCTTTAATGCCACATTATAACCGTGCTTCATGGAATACATACAAAACTTCTCTAGCTAAATCGAAAGATATCAAAAGAGCATTGTTCCAGAGTGAGCATTGTCACCCGAGGGTGTAGCCCTTGGGTGACAATGCTCATCGAGGGGTAGACCTAGGCTGACAATGCTCACCGAGGGGTAGACCATTATGTTGGCCACCCCACAGGGAGGTCATATTTGTTTTATCATACCGGACAAATACCCTTAAAACGCACTTTGACACATGGTTATTATTGATTGAAAAAAAAACCTCATGTACCTCTTATTTCTATGGGATCCACTGGACCGAAAATCAGGAAAAATTTAAAGTTTTCATATAATTAATATAATGACTAATAGAAAAATCAGGTAGTATTTCTAAATGTTTTGCATCGTGCCTACATAGAATTCTTGCGCACTGGTCACGGACAGGATTGTGCAACTTTTCCAGCTTGAGATACATGTATAAGGGTCCTAAAAGTATGAAAAACGTTAACAAGTTTGCTGTTTATAAACAAATTTATTACTGTCACCCAGGTCCATTTGAAAATTGAATGTTATTTGTGAAGGCCTTGCTATATTGGATTGGTGAATATCAGTATTTGTGTTTTTAAAACACAAGGTCCTCAAAATGCGACATTAAGGCTACTTTTGGCATATTTTGTTCATGGGGGGAGAGGGTTAGAGAGGCCAAGATCAGAATGCTCACGGATGCCAGGGTGTTATCCAACATATTCTCGAAAGGCATGCCTTACTCTCTTTTAATTAATCATGAGAAAAACAAAACCTGACACAAGGTTCACCCCTAAAATGGGGTTTGGCTGCTGGAACATGAAATATGTGTGCGTTTGACTACTAGAAGAAGAAGATGAAGAAGAAGAAGTATTTACCCAAATGAGTAAAATCTAGAACTAGAAAAGTAAAAGTCTTATTTAAGTCGATGTAAAGCCCTTCAGAAGAGAGGAAACTGCAGGCAAAATCATACATTTAGTTAAGAGACCTATTTTGACCCCTGTTCTCAGCAGTGCGGGTACGTACAGTTGTCAAAGTATAGAAAACAAGCAAATTATTTATTACCTGAGTAAGTCATATTCATGACATCGGTTTTCTCCACTAGTTACAACTGCCTATTCATGGCTAAGCTGCAATTTGGCAGAAAAATGACGGTAAAATCCAAATTCTAGCTACGACTTCTTCTACTCCTACTACTATTATGAACACTACTACTACCACCAGATACAACTTACTAATCATGACTTAACCGCAATATGGCAGAAAAATGTAAAAAAATCCAAATTTAAGCTATTACTACTTCTAGTACTACTAGCACTACTACTACCATCAGATTCAACTGGCTATTCACCACTTAGCCTCAATATGGCATAAAATGTGATGAACAATCCAATTTACTACTACTTCTACTACTACTACTACTACTACTACTACTACTACTATGAATATTATTACTGCACATGCGACTTTAACCTAGACGCTCCCTGAAAAATGTGTGGGAACACAAGAAACAACAGTTCTCTCTTCTCTATTAATAGTATTGGTGGTAGTAGTAGTAGTAGTAGTAGTAGTAGTAGTAGTAGGAGTAGTAGTTGTAGTGGCTGATAACAATGGTTTTAACTTCATAATCAAAGACAATTCATGCATTGTGGTCTCATAAAGAGTCTCCATCCTGATGCCCATCTGGTGGTATAAAACAATCCCATTCATGTGTGAAAAAATAAACAAATTTCCTTGATACGTTCAATCATTTTATGGCCATTTAGTGCCTTTAAGTTTTGGTTAAATGATATAGTCTCCCCTTGATATTGAAATTTCTCCCATAATTTCGCGAATCTTAATATTATTGTATTCCTCCTCAGGACACCTTCAGTCAAACAAGGCTGGGTACAGGAAAACTAGGTTTGACAACCTAGAGAAATCGTCCAAAAATTTTATCGCGCATCCATTAGAAATCAGAATCTCTAAACTCATAAGTGTGGAGAGGCGCACCAGTTGAAAACACGTGCATGCTATGTCAGTGTATACTTCATGAATCGTACCCCGTTCAGGAAAGTGCTAAAATTGGCGATGCTTTTTGTATTTCTCATCCGCAAAAGTTATTTGTAGTAAATTACTTTCCTCCCTTCTCCCCAGTTTTGATCTGATCTCTCTGATTTCAATAAATGCTGAGAAGAGACTAGTTTGAAAACATTTCGAATTCGGGATTTCGATTACCAACACTGTTTTCTACCATACTTATGCTAATTTATGACAAACCGGGTAAGAGAGGCCAATATCTCAAAATGCTCATGGATGCCAGGGTGTCATCTAACATTTTTTGAAGGCAAACCTGACAAAAGATTCACCCCCAAAATGGGGGGGGGGGGGGGGCGAAATTGAATGTTATTTGTGAAGTCTATATTTGCTATATTTGCTATTGGATTGATGAATATTAGCTTGATGTAAGTATTTGTGTTTTTGTAATACAGGGGCCTGGAAATGCAACATTAAGGCTTATCTGTTCATATTTTGTCCACAGGGGGGGGGGGGACTAAGAAAGGTCAATATCTCAAAATGCTCACGGATGCTAGGGTATCATCCGACAAGGCATGAAAAGGCATGCGTTTCTCTCTTATCAATCATAAAAACGAAACCTTACACAAGATTCACCCCCAAAATGGGAGGGGGGAGGGGGTGAAATTGGATGTTATTTATGAAGTCTATATTTGCTTTATTTGCTATTGGATTGGTGAATATCAGCTTTATATGAGTATTTGTGTTTTTGAGATACAGGGGCCTGAAAATGCGACGTTAAGGCTGATTCACTGATGCTAGGGTGTCATCCGACATTTTATGAAAAGGCATGCCTTACCCTCATTTAATAAATCATAAAAACACAATGTTCACCCCAAAAATGGGTTTTGGCTGCCGGACTACAGTAGTAGTAGTAGTAGTAGTAGTAGTAGTAGTAGTAGTAGTAGTAGTAGTTTGCTTTGATTTGATTTGATTCGGTCTAGTACAAAGTATATTACATAGCATTTGGCACACAAAAAATCAAATACAAAGGTGACTAGTTGGAGCGTCATTAACTGCTATGCAATAGAATTCTAACCAGCCACAGGATATATACACTAACAGTTAAAAACTTATTTCTATAGTATAAAGAAGAAGTATAGTCAAAGTATAAAGGAAGAACTATTTATTTACTACCTAAATAAATCATATTCATGTCCTCTATTCCCTTCACTAGTTATAACCGCCTAGTCATGACTTAGCTGCAATATGGCAGAAAAGTGATGGAAAAATTTGAATTCTAGCTACTACTACTTCTACTACTAATACTACTACTAATACTACTACTACTACTACTACTACCAGATTCAACTGGCTGTTCACAACTTAGAAGCAATATGGCAGAAAAAGTTATGAACAATCAAATTTCAAACTACTACTACTACTACTACTACTACTACTACTACTACTACCTCTTCTTCTTCTTCTTATTCTTATTCTTCTTCTATTATTGGATATTACTATTGCACGTGCGACTATAACTTGGGTATTCAGGGGCCAAGAAAACACCCTAATTTTAACAAAACGCTGATTTTTTTCCACTAAATAAATAGCACTTCTTTTATCAAAACACTGACATTGGATGAACGGGAACACACTTTAACTTATGATTTTATATAAATCCTCTGCATGTTTAGCGGCAGCAAGTGGCGGCAGCAGACTCGGATGACCAGTCACTTTGGGAGACACTCGGCGTCGGAGGCGCGTATATTTTGTGGATTGTAAGGGGATTTTAACCCCCATACTTCGTACCCTTCTTTTACAAAATCGCGGACATGTGGAGGTCTTAAAAAAAGACCCCTTCTTCCGCGAAATACGTACCGAAGGTGCAGCCCCCCTCTGTACATGAGTACCCCCCCCCCTCCCCCGGGCACGCGCCCTGAACAGTACATGGGAACACAAGAAATAACAGTTCTCTCTTCTCTAGTAATAGCATTTGTAGCTATAGTAGTAGTAGTAGTAGTAGCAGCAGCAGCAGCAGCAGCAGCAGTTCTCAGCAGTGTCATATTCAGGTGCTCGTTTTCCTCCACTAGTTACAACTGCCTAGTCATGACTAAGCTGCAACATGGCAGAAAAGTGACGAAAACATCCAAATTCTGGCTACTACTACTACTACTCCTACTACTACTACTACTGCTACTCCTATTACTACAACTACTACTACTACTACTACTACTACTACTATGAATACTACTATGGATACTTCTATTACCACCAGACTCTACTGACTATTCACGACTTAGCCGCAATATGGCAGAAAAAGTGATGAACAATCCAAATCCAAACTACTTCTACTACTACTACTACTACTACTACTACTACTACGTCTGTGAATATTACTACTGCACGTGCGACTTTAACCTAGACGCGCCCTGGCAGACAAAGTGACTACTACTACTACTACTACTACTACTACTACTACTACTACTACTACTACTACTACTATGAGTGTTACTACAACACATGCGACTTTAACTCAGACACGCCCTGAACAACAAACAGCAGTACTCCTTGATTGACTTCCATTGACGACCTAGTCAGTTGTGAATCAAAGGGGAGAGGGTTCATGCAGTTGTAAGCTGTTTTAACGTAAATGATCCCTACCTCCTGCATAACCATGTATTTAAAGATAAATGACCCCGCCCCAATCAGGATTTAGTAGCAGCAGTAGTAGTAGTAGTAGTAGTAAAATAGTAGTAGTAGTAGTAGTAGTAGAAGAAGAAGAAGTAGTAGTAGTATCATGCTGCCCGTAATGAATATTTCGTCCACAAGAATAGAGGTCGCTTATTAGATAAATTAAACAAGGTTTATAAAGGGTCATTTTGATATGTTTTCATGTGGTTTAGCTTTATGTTTTTCTTAGTTATCAGAACAACAGCGACTGTAGTACCAGGCGAGGATGCAGCTCTGGTGTCAAGTGTCATTGTTTAAATTACAATCGCCTGGTGAGGTGAATTTCCCATGTATTGGTCAACCCAAGTCGACTCAGACTCGAGCATGGGAGTAAATATGTAAACACCCAGGCTCTAGACAAAGGATATACTCCTACAGGTTTCAACTTTAACTGATATAATCGTAATTGTTTGCGAGGTGTGGTGATAGCGCGGCCGCGTTATCAAATGAACACCCAAACAAAGAGATTAGTAGGTTTAAGGAACAAAGGTCTACCTGCAGCATTCTACATGTAGACTATCCTGTGATAAGTGTAGCAAGCACTGAAGCTAGCTTATAGGGTTAATTATCTTGACTTATTTTCCATCTGCCCTGCCTCTTTTTGACTATTCACCCTAAGCAAGGTATATCTTGCCTAGAAAGTGTTCTGGTGAAGAATGGATTGAGCATCACAAAAATACCATCTCGGCAGAAAAGAAGATACACAGTGTTTTCAGACGGAGCTTTCATGACCAAACACAATTTCTTTAATACAGATAAATGACTAAATATAACAGAGGCCATCACATTTATTTCAAGTTGTAGCTCCATTTAAATGTTGTAACTAAGTGTGTTTTTTCTCAAAGATGAGAAAACAGTGATTTTCAACTTCTAGATTGCTTAACTTTAGAACTGTCAAAATTTGAAAAATGTGATATTGTTTCCTCCTTAATACTCTGAGCGATAAAAATGCTACATTTCGAGCAAATCTGTTAACATTTGTTACAAAGTGTAAGTTTGAAATGGTTATGTTCCAGGTAAATTTGATATTGAGCAAAGTGCCGAAAATGACTCCTGGTTTGTGGTCTCATTCTCTACCCACTGCAAAATAGTCAGAGTCGATCGTACTATGAGCAAAGAGTGAGGAAGAAGAACATTATAGACATTTTGTATGGAAAAAAACATTTCTTTAAAAAGAATTATAACTAGCATAACGAGCAAAGAGGATAGTCACATCGCATAGAGTTTGAATAGTGTACGCTAGATTGACGTCTAGAAAAAGAGAAAAGTTTGTTTTTGTGTAAACAAGAGTGTCTACCTTAGACTTAAATTAACATGACAAGAAATATAACTTGCAAAGGAAATTGCTAAATCCGTTACGCATACTATCATAGAGTTTATCATAGCACATGTCAGTTAGGAGATAGCAATACCTACACTATAAGTTAACAATATACAAATATATATAAAAAAAGAAAAAAAAGAGTATGTGGTATTGCTATGGGCTATTCCAGAAAAGGGGGGGGGGGGTAGGAACGCACTAATTTTATATCTCCCACAACGATGTATTTCATGCTGAAACCCCTACAATAATTTACCCAAATAAGTAATTTTTTAGAACTAGAATAGTGTAAGTCTTGTAAAAGTCGATGAAATGCTGTTCAAAAGAGAGAAAAATGCTGACGAAAATCGCACATTTTAGTTAAGCGACCTATTTTCTGACCACTGTTCTCAGCAGTGGGGGTACCTACAGTTGTCAAAATATAGATATCAATTTATTCACTACCTAATTTAGTCATATTCAGGTCCTAGGTTTCCGCCACTACTTACAACTGCCTAGTCATGACTAAGTTGCAATATGACAGAAAAAGTGACGAAAAATCCTAATTCTAGCTACAACTACTACTACTACTACTATTACTACTACTACTACTACTACTACTACTACTACTACTACTACTACTACTACTACTACTACTACTATGAATATCACAACTACCACCAGATACAACTGGCTATTCACGACTTAGTCGCAATATGGCAGAAAAAATGACGAAATGTCCAAATTCAAACAACTACTACTACTACTACTACTACTACTACTACTACTACTACTACTACTACTACTACTACTACTGTGAGTATTACTACTAAGCGTGCGACTTTAACTAAATAGAGGTGCCCTGAACAATGTGTGAGAAAACGATAACAACATCTGGCGTTGACTGACTTGCATTAATTGACGACCTAGTCATTTGCGAATCAATGAGGGTGGGGGTGGGAGGCTTTAACATGTCCACTTTTGATATATACTACTCCCAAATTTACTCGCATTCCATGCAATTATTACCTTTTTAAACATTTTAGTAAAGCGACCTATTTTCTGACCACTGTTCTCAGCAGTGGGGTACCTACAATTGTCAAAGTACAAATATCAATTTATTCACTTCCTAATTAAGTCATATTCAGGTCCACGGTTTCCGCCACTAGTTACAACTGCCTAGTCATGACTAAGTTGCAATATGACACAAAAAGTGACGAAAAATCCTAATTCTAGCTGCTGCTACTACTACTACTACTACTCCTATGAATAGCACTACTACCACCAGATACAACTGGCTATCACGACTCAGTCGCATGATGGCAGAAAAAGTGACAAAAAGTCTAATGGTGGGAAGGTTTAGCGTATCTACCTTTGATATATACAACTCCCAAATTTACTCGCATTTCATGTAGTTATAACCCTTTAAACGTAAATGAACACCCCCCCCCCATACATAACCATATATTCAAAATAAACTGACCCACCCCCCCCCCCCCCCCCTAGTAGTAGAAGTATTGGTAACTAGTTGGATTTGGAATTTCGTTTTTCGTCACATTGCGGCCAATTCGTGACTAGCCAATTGTAAGTAATGGAGGAAACTGGAGTATCAGGCGAAAACTACTGCCTTGATACAAGTCACTGGCAACTTTCTCTCATGCCTAGGTCGGGATTCGAACCTAGGCATTAGTGAGAGATAGCGTGCAATCGGTGGCGGCGCCTCAGACCACACGGCCATCAGAGCAGGTCTTCAGTAGTAGTAGTAGTAGTAGTAGTAGTAGTAGTAGTAGTAGTAGTAGTAGTAGTAGTAGTAGTAGTGGCGGATAACAATGGTTTTAACCTTTAATATACTGATTGAAAAACAACAACATTTCTGAGCAAAGAAAAAACTAATTTCGTTAATCTTTTACTTGATTACTTTATGGCCATTCATTGCCGTAAAGTTCTGTTTAATTGTTAATGTGATAATTGGGATGGCCTAGCATCTGCTTGCTGTCGCTCACCACTGCAAGGTTTCGAATCCCAGCACGGGCATAGGAGAAAGTTGCCAGTAACCTGAAGTTAGGCAGTGGTTTTCGCCAAGAACACTGATTTCCTCCAATACTTACAACTAGGCTAGTCACAAACTAGCATAAATATGATAGAAAAAGATTTGAGAAATCAAAAAGCCAAATTCGAAATGTTTTCGAATGAGGTTCTTCCCTATTCAGTTGCGCACCAAAGGGGGGGGGGGGGATTTAACGTATCCAACTTTGATATATGCAAATCCCAAATTACAAATTTACTCACTTTTCATGTAGTTAAAACCTTTTAAACGTAAATGACCCCCACTGCATAACCATTTATCTAAAATAAACTCACCTCAACCAAATCGGGGTTCCACCCTTATATAGTAGTAATAGTATTAGTATTGGTAGCTAGTTGGATATGGAATTTCGTTTTTCGTCACATTGTGGCTAATTCGTGACTAGCCAGTTGGAAGTAATGGAGAAAATCGGAGTAGCAGGCGAAAACTACTGCCGTAATACAAGTCACTGGCAACTTCCTCTCATGCCTAGGTCGGGATATGAACCTAGGCATTAGTGAGAGATAGCGTGCAATCGGTGGCGGCGCCTTAGACCACACGGCCATCAGAGCAGGTCTTCAGTAGTAGTAGTAGTAGTAGTAGTAGTAGTAGTAGTAGTAGTAGTAGTAGTAGTAGTAGTAGTAGTAGTAGTAATAGTAGTAGTGGCGGATAACAATGGTTTTAACCTTTAATATACTGATTGAGAAAAAACATTTCTGAGCAAAGAAAAAAAACGAATTTCGTTGATACTTTACTTGATTGCTTTATGGCCATTCCTTGCCGTAAAGTTCTGTTTAATTGTTAATGTGATTATTGGGATGGCCTAGCATCTGCTTGCCGTCGCTCACCACTGCAAGGTTTCGAATCCCAGCAGGGGCATAGGAGAATGGTGCCAGAAACCTGAAGTTAGGCGGTGGTTTTCACCAAGAACACTGATTTCCTCCAATACTTACAACTAGGCTAGTCACAAATTAGCATTAATATGATAGAAAAAGATTTGAGAAATCGAAAAGCCAAATTCGAAATGTTTTCGAATGAGGCTCTTCCCTATTCAGTTGCGCATCAAAGTGGGGGGGATTTAACGTATCCAACTTTGATATATGCAAATCCCAAATTACAAATTTACTCACTTTTCATGTAGTTAAAACCTTTTAAACGTAAATGACCCCCACTGCATAACCATTTATCTAAAATAAACTCACCTCAACCAAATCGGGGTTCCACCCTTATATAGTAGTAATAGTATTAGTATTGGTAGCTAGTTGGATATGGAATCTCGTTTTTCGTCACATTGTGGCTAATTCGTGACTAGCCAGTTGGAAGTAATGGAGAAAATCGGAGTAGCAGGCGAAAACTACTGCCGTAATACAAGTCACTGGCAACTTCCTCTCATGCCTAGGTCGGGATATGAACCTAGGCATTAGTGAGAGATAGCGTGCAATCGGTGGCGGCGCCTTAGACCACACGGCCATCAGAGCAGGTCTTCAGTAGTAGTAGTAGTAGTAGTAGTAGTAGTAGTAGTAGTAGTAGTAGTAGTAGTAGTAGTAGTAGTAGTAATAGTAGTAGTGGCGGATAACAATGGTTTTAACCTTTAATATACTGATTGAGAAAAAACATTTCTGAGCAAAGAAAAAAAACGAATTTCGTTGATACTTTACTTGATTGCTTTATGGCCATTCCTTGCCGTAAAGTTCTGTTTAATTGTTAATGTGATTATTGGGATGGCCTAGCATCTGCTTGCCGTCGCTCACCACTGCAAGGTTTCGAATCCCAGCAGGGGCATAGGAGAATGGTGCCAGAAACCTGAAGTTAGGCGGTGGTTTTCACCAAGAACACTGATTTCCTCCAATACTTACAACTAGGCTAGTCACAAATTAGCATTAATATGATAGAAAAAGATTTGAGAAATCGAAAAGCCAAATTCGAAATGTTTTCGAATGAGGCTCTTCCCTATTCAGTTGCGCATCAAAGTGGGGGGGATTTAACGTATCCAACTTTGATATATGCAAATCCCAAATTACAAATTTACTCACTTTTCATGTAGTTAAAACCTTTTAAACGTAAATGACCCCCACTGCATAACCATTTATCTAAAATAAACTCACCTCACCCAAATCGGGGTTCCACCCTTATATAGTAGTAATAGTATTAGTATTGGTAGCTAGTTGGATTTGGAATTTCGTTTTTCGTCACATTGTGGCTAATTCGTGACTAGCCAGTTGTAAGTAGTGGAGGAAACCGGAGTATCAGGCGAAAACTACTGCCTAACTACAAGTCACTGGTAACTTTCTCTCATGCCTAGGTCAGGATTCGAACCTAGGCAATAGTGAGCGACAGCGTGCAATCATTGGCGGCGCCTTTGATTACACGGCCATCACAGCAGGCCCTCATTAGTAGTAGTAGTAGTAGTAGTAGTAGTAGTAGTAGTAGTAGTAGTAGTAGTAGTAGTAGTGGCGCATAACAATGGTTTTAACCTTTCATAATCAAAGACTGATTGTATTCATTGTTGTCGCATAGGGCTTCACCCCGATTCCTATTTGGTAGCTTAAAAAAACATTTCTGAGTAAAGAAATAAAAACGAATTTCGTTGATACTTTACTCGATTACTTTATGGCCATTCATTGCCATAAATTTCTGTTTAATTGTTATGTGATTATTGGGATGGCCTACCATCTGCTTGCCATCTCTCACCACTGCACGGTTTCGAATCCCAGCTGGGGCATGGGAGAAAGACGGCATTGATTTGGAGTTAGGCTGTGTTTCTTGCAGGGTAGACTGATTTCCCCCACTTCTTACAACTGTCTAGTCACAAATTAGCATAAATATGGTAGAATAAAGAGCTGATAATAGAAAAACCAAACATTCGAAACGTTTTCAAATGAGGCTCTTCTCAACATTCATCGAAATCAAGGAGATCAGATCAAAACTGAGGAAAGGTGGTGAGGGGGAGGTAATTCATTATAAATAAATAATTATTACTGATGAGAAATACATAAAACATCGCCAAAGCAGCTTCCTGAACGGGGTACGAATAATGAGGCATACACTGATAAAGCAAGCATAGTGTTTTCAACTGTTGAGCCCCTCCACACTTATGACAGTTTAGAAATTCTGATTTTTAATGGATGCTCCGTTACTAGTAGTAGTAGTAGTAGTAGTAGTAGTAGTAGTAGTAGTACTACTACTACTACTACTACTACTACTACTACCAGGGGCGGGACTTGGAATCCTGATCAGGGTGGGGTCAGTTGTTTTTGAATATATGGTTATGCAGGGGGGGGGGGGGCGGGTCATTTACGGTCATAACTGCAATGGAATGCGAGTAAATTGGGAAATGTATGTCAATCAAAAAGAACTTGTTTCTTGTGTTCTCACACATTGTTCAGGGCGCGTCCACGTTTAATTCGCACATGTAGTAGTAATACATATTATTATCATTATTATTATTATTATTATTAATATTAGTATTACTAGTAGTAG
This sequence comes from Maea johnstoni, assembly GCA_963942565.1. Classification (NCBI taxonomy): domain Eukaryota; kingdom Metazoa; phylum Annelida; class Polychaeta; order Spionida; family Magelonidae; genus Maea; species Maea johnstoni. Next base: position 13,840,708 of record OZ012689.1, on the reverse strand, counting down.
TAGTAGTAGTAGTAGTAGTAGAAGCAGTAGTAGTAGATTGCATTTGGATATTTCGTCACTTTTCCTGCCATATTCCGGCTAAGTAGTCAATATCTGTCAGTAGTACCAGTGGTAGTAGCTAGAATTTGGATTTGTACGTCACTTCTCTGCCATATTGCAGCTTAGCCATGACTAGGCAATTGTAACTTAAGTGGAGGAAACCAAGGAACTGAATATGACTTATTTAGGTAGCAAATAAATTTTTTTTGTACTTTGACAACTGTAGGTACCCGCACTGCTGAGAACATAGAGGTGACTTAACTTAAATGTACGATTTTTGGGGTTTCATCATGAAATAAATCATTGCGTGGGGGTATAAAATAGGTGCATTCCAACTACCCCCTCTAGTTTCTTCCGGAATAGCCCTAAGCATTAACTGCCCAATCTTAGCTTGTTTGGCATATAGATATTCTTAATGTTTAGTGTAGGTTTTGCTATTTGAGATATATCGTTGTATTACCTACGGTCCACTTTTGTAATATCTCATGGCAGTGTGAACCCTGTTAACTGACAGCTGCTTTGATAGTATTTGTAACGCATTTAACAATTTCTTTCGCATGTTGTAGTTTTTGTTATGTAAATTTACCTTTCTTCTATCTTTGTAGCTAAAGTAGACACTCAGTTTTTACACACAAAAAATATTTTTCTATATGTCAATCTAGTGTGATTTATTCAAACTCTATGCGGTGTCATGATCTTCGCATGATACACTTATATTTTATTCAAAGAAATTTTAAAGAAATTTTCTTCTTCACTCTTTGCTAATAATACGATCAACTCTGACTATCTAGTAGTTGATAGAGTAAGAAACCACATACCAGGAGTTGTTTTTGGTGCTTTTTCCAATATCGATTTATCAAAACATTACCATTTGAAATATGCATTTTGTGTATCAAATGGTAACAGATTTGCTTGAAATGTGGCATCTTTATCATGCGGAGTATTAAGGAAACCATTTCTCATTTCTCATATTTTAAAGTTAAGCAATCTAGAAGCTAAACATCATATTTTCTCATCTTCGAGACAATTAAAAGCCTAGATAGATAGTTATGAAATCTAAATGGAGCAAAATTTGAAAAAAAGTGTGGTACCCTCTGTCTTAGTCATTTCTCCATGCTGCATGCTACTGGACACAGATGTGCTTATATTAAGTGCCTGGTTTTAGGAGTTTAAGGATATAATGACAGCATCTAGCTATTTATCCTAGATTTATCGGCCACACTGGATACTATTTTGAATTGTTATTCAATTGATAAAGACTAGTAGGATTGTTGTGGTTCCAGTCAGATTATTCATCCCTTGACTGAAATACCACATTTAGTCATCCCTCTAGTTTTCATTTTTGGGTTGCAAAATAAAGTACTATCTTGTTCCCTGAATATTCAAGGATTAATAGATGGTGTCAGCTAGCCTAAACCTGTACATTATATTGACAAGCGCATCTACACTGTGTAGCACACTTCATACTTAATCATGTGTCAAATAATTGAAAGGGCATCTGCAAATTGATTTTGAACATTGGGAGAAAAGGATAAAAAGTTTTATAAGTTCACCTTCTCCCTCTGCTTTTTTCGCATGGTTACTTAAGTAGACATATCACTGAAGCTATCACCTATCTATTACTGAACTTTGATTGAAGTCAATAGATTCAACTGATAATTACAGTAATAGTTGATACCACTTTCTTGTTAGCAAAATAAAGTAAACAGGGGCAGACAGGTCCAATACCTGCATGGGTTAAGAAAGTGTACCACATCCAACCAATTAGTCGAATACGTTTAGGCCCAAAGGTGTTGTGGAGTGAAATCCATGGATCCATAGTTGCTCAAGTTCTAGTCGCATCCTTAAAGATTTGGGGTGAATACAGATCCCTTTGTACATGTAGACATGTAGTCTGATATTCTCAAGACCTTGGTGGTCCTCTTGACTGGAATTGTATTGTGTGACATACCTGAAGTGTTAACGCATACGTTCACTGAGGGTTCTCTTGGTGTGACCAATGTACCAGGCAACAGCCTGAATAATATCATTATTGTGTAGAAGAACGCAGATCACAAAACTGACGCAGTTGTGTCAGTAGCAATAAGGACTTAAACACATCAACACTGGAGAAAAAAACTGATTGCTCTTCTTTTGCCCCAGTTTTCTATTGTTCTTGTTAACAAAATGCTGTTTCTACTCTTAGTTGCCCAATGTTTTCAATATATATCAACATTACCACTGAGCAGCATTTCAGTGAGTGCACCAAATTTGCAGCTCCACCTATTGCTAATCAGACCCAACTTTTACAGGGCCAAAGTGGACAGGCAAAAATATATATCTTGTATAACTTATTTTTTGTAAAGTGTTTTTGAGTTTTATGATGCAAAATGGGTATGATACGTTCTGCTTCAGGTGTGCAACATAACAAACGCAGAACATATTCCGTTTTTTTTGAGAAAATTAAGAAAAACATGTGCGTCAACTAATGGGTGTTGTTGTAAATCTGCCTAAAATTTAATTTGTCATAACTTGCAAACTATGAATACCAGCTATTAGGAAATTACATTTCAACCTTTACTTGATAAACACTGCTGAATGACATTAATTAATTAGCTCTAACCTGTTTTGTATGCAATTGGTGAGCTTTGACCTTTAGTCGACAGCAGATATTACCATATGGGCGACAATTGTCGACCAACGGTTGGTCTTTTGTCGACTAATGGTGGGATTTGTATACATATATATATATATATATATATATATATATATATATATATATATATATATACATATATATATATATATACATATATATATATATATATATATATATATATATATATATATATATATATATATATATATATATATATATGTATATATATATATATATATATATATGTATATATGTATGTATGTTTGTATGCATGTTAAATGCTAAATAAAATCCTCTGCTACTTACACAATAAGCATTCCGATTGAGTTAATAAAGTCATGTATTTTGAAAAACACTTGCTTTCCATCTAGTTCAGTACCACATGTGCTCAAATGGCTTAGCCAGGAGGTTACCAGTGAGAATCAGTTCTAGAAATGATATAGCAAGCAGAACAAAGCAGTGAAAGTGAGGCTTTTAATTCATTATTAGCCATTAGGATTTCATAAAGTGTGCAGCAAACCCTTGGAAAAAGAAAAGAATGGATATGTAGCGAGTGATCAATTACTATATGCACTTTAGTGAGATGCTGGACTCATGCCAGGAGTCGCTGACTGGCAGCAGCGCGAGGTCACGTGGGAACAAGGACCAATCAGGGCTCTCGTATCGATTACATTACAGAGAAACCTGATCTCCACCATCAGCTGGGCACCCATTTAGGGCTATTGGGGGGCTATTCGAAACAGCGGCCTCCTGACGGCTTGTTCAGGTTGGCCGACTGGTTTCGAATCCACTTGTGTTTGGTCATCTAAGAGCAAACCTAATGCAGTGGATCATTCATTTGTACAAACACAACTTACCACACTTCCAATGCCATATGAATTAGAACTTCCTCAAACAATGCTAATGCCATGGAGCTCAATGTTGCGCGGATACTGTCTACTATACTTCCGCTTATAGTATGCGAAAATGTCAAAGTTGTTAAATTTAATTTATCAACTCACTCTCTGGAAAGTACAGTCCACATAACCGTGCCCATGTAAATTGTACAAAATAATGGTCCCCTCTATAGCATTTAAGGTTTAAAATCCTAAAGTATGTATAGCGCAACATCCTGGCAAAGATTTATACCACCAAATACATCTTAGTGCGGTAAGTATGACTGTGTAGCTGAATTCCCGGCCAAGATAAAATTGAATAGTTAATCATAACTTAGGCACACTTTATCAAATTCGTTGCCATGCATCATTTGTAATAATTTAAACACTAAAACATGTAGACGTCTACGCATTACGTGTCCTACATAAACCGGATTTATCCGATTTATGTGGAAATCGGACAGAATGGTCTGGTCCCATTTTATCTGGTTTATGCGGAGTTGCCTGTAGTACCCTCATATGTAAACAAGGGTCACATTGATTTCCCCAGATATAAGCCCTTAAAAACATTTGCATCATGTTATGCCGTTAAAGATCAGTATTCAGCCTTCAAAAAAGGTGAAAGCAACATAACCTGTGATCTTAAACAGTGTAACAAATGAATGCAAGGAAAATGACTTTTCAGGGAACGTTTAATGATACTTTGTGTTTAAAAAAATGCATTGGTTTTTAGAACAATTATTTAGGCCAGACAGTATTGGTGAGCAAACCTGCTTAAGGTCCAAAGACTTCTAACTAAAATCCGCATCATCGTACAATAGCGTTTTAACGTGATAAAACAAAGAACTATGAAATACGTTTCTTTTTAAATGAAATTGGTAAAATGTGTGCCAAATGAAGGAAAACACTTATACAGTTGTGTGTCTATTTTCTTTCAGTCTGCCCAACTGGCTGGGTAGAACATAATAATCATTGCTACAAGATATTTATGACTGCTGTGAAACAACCCGTTGCTCGCAGTTCCTGCAGGGGTCTTGATAATGGTCGTGCAAGTCTGGTTGACATAGAAGATGCAGAGGAGAACACTTTCATAAGCAGCCTCACTGCACAGCACGGGACCGACATATGGACTGGTATGGGAGACTTTCAAACAGGTGAGGGTGTATGTAATACATATATATATATATATATATATATATATATATATATATATATATATATATATATATATATATATATATATATATATATATATATATATATATATATATATATATATATATATATATATATATATATATATATATATATATATATATATATATATATATATATATATATATATATATATATATATATATATATATATATATATATATATATATATATATATATATATATATATATATATTTATAGAAATCTGGGTCAGTTTGTGGTTGGCAGTCACTGATTGTGGAGAACTAGAACATAGGGGGAACTAATGGGGCAATTGGTACATGGGACACTATATGTGTTTCCATAACTCAACCAGTCTAAAATAATATGTAGAGATTGTGGTACTTGAGATATGATACCCCTGGGGAGCCTCCCTACTCTGTGACCCATAAAACTTACTGGGCTACTGGCAGAACCCATCTGTATACTTTACAAGTGGACATGTAGAGGTCACACGTCCACCTGTAAGGTCTATCAATCTTTTGTGCAGAGTGAATGGACTATACTCCTGAACTTGTACTATTGCTCATTGTTAACTTGAATTAGCAATAAAAGATTACCAACACACTAATTACATCACGAATATGATATCGCCGCAAGCCGCCGTTGAAGACCCTTGCTATTGTTGTATCTTTGTAGAAGGACAATACACTACTTCGGATGGACGGCCCTTGACTTACACAGTATGGGCAGATGGCCAACCAGACAATAGAGGCGGCAGTGGAACAGGAGGAGCAGATTGTATCAGAGTGTGGAACGGTCTGTGGTATGATCGCAACTGTGGAACTCTACATGCATATGTTTGTGAAACTCTCCCTACTAATGGGTGAATATTGATGCAAGCAATA
>OZ012689.1:13797054-13834892 GCA_963942565.1 Maea johnstoni | reverse complement strand
TATATATATATATATATATATATATATATATATATATATATATATATACAGACACACACACACATACACACACATACACGCACACACACACATATATATATATATATATATATATATATATATATATATATATATATATATATATATATATATAACAGCAAAAGTGCCCGTTAGGTGACCATGCTATTTTTGGCAACCATTGGGTGACACTTCATATATCTGCCATTTAAGGTATGAGGAGAACCTCACTACGCAAGGCAAGCTATTTGCAAAGGAGATGTCAATTTGTGGTGAAATATTCTGTGATTCGTTTATTTTAAAAGATATAGTTTTTTGATGTGTCAACCAATGGTTAAGGGGTATTTTGTGATTCCACAAATCCAACCATTAAGGGACACCAATTATAGTACATCACCAGAACCAACCTTATGGCGACATATACTTTATTTTCAACAATTGCAACCATCAGCTGACATATGTTATATATTTTATCAACAAAACCAACCATCTGGGGAGAATTCTTATAAGGAAGGTGTTTTTTCAGTATCATATCTACATAAACATCCATTTTACCTGCTTGCCATAAAAAATTCATTCAAATCACATTCCCGATTGTATGACCACTGATTGTTGTACATTAAACATATACAACAAATGACGTCCTATGATTATAGTTTGGGAATGAAGAAGAATGCAACCAGTCATTGCTTGAAATATATTTACCTTCCCTCTAGAGTTGTTCCCCCCCCCCCCAAAAAAAAAAGTTGTGGAAAAGAAATGCTTTTTATAAAAATATTTTACATCTTTCAATTGCTGGGGCCAACATGGTGTACATCTGGTAATGATAATGGCAGGAATAGTTAAGATGGTCAGTAGTGTTCTACTACTTGAGGCAGCAGTAAATGATGATTTCTCTCACTTTATATAGTTATAGGATAGTTTTTTAGCATTCTTAAAGGATTTATAATGAATAATGATGTATGTTGACAGAATGATCTTTTGAGATGGTGGTTAAAAGATGCCCATGGTTGGGGGGGGGGGGGGGGTTGAAATAGTATCAGCCATTACTATTAAAAACAACACATGACTAGTGTCAACATCCATCCATTTCCCATACCCAAGACCAAAGTGGATGATAGCTTGATATGGATTAAGTTGTGTGGAGGACAACATGAACATTTGAATGTAAAAATTAATAATTACGTGTATATACATTTATGTTCAATATTAATGTTATTTCACTATTCATTTAAATAACTCTAAGCTAATATTTATTTTATTTCTCTCAGTTGAAAATGTACATATTGAAAGTAAATGAGAGTGGATTTCAGTTCCCTTATTGAAGGTCAGATTGATATTCAAATAATTGTTTGCTTCACAAAAGAACCCATAGGATAGGGGCACAAATACTGTAATGTTGGCCTATTGTAGCAAGATAAAAATGAATTAATTGTTATCTTTAATGCCACATTATAACCGTGCTTCATGGAATACATACAAAACTTCTCTAGCTAAATCGAAAGATATCAAAAGAGCATTGTTCCCGAGTGAGCATTGTCACCCGAGGGTGTAGCCCTTGGGTGACAATGCTCATCGAGGGGGTAGACCTAGGCTGACAATGCTCACCGAGGGGTAGACCATTATGTTGGCCACCCCACAGGGAGGTCATATTTGTTTAATCATACCGGACAAATCCCCTTAAAACGCACTTTGACACAGGGTTATTATTGATTGAAAAAAAAACCTCATTTACCTCTTATTTATATGGGATCCACTGGACCGAAAATCAGGAGAAATTTAAAATTTTCATATAATTAATATAATGACTAATAGAAAAATCAGGTAGTATTTCTAAATGTTTTGCATCGTCCCTACATAGAATTCTTGCGCACTGGTCACGGACAGGATTGTGCAACTTTTCCAGCTTGAGATACATGTATAAGGGTCCTAAAAGTATGAAAAACGTTAACAAGTTTGCTGTTTATAAACAAATTTATTACTGTCACCCAGGTCCGTTTGAAAATTGAATGTTATTTGTGAAGGCCTTGCTATATTGGATTGGTGAATATCAGTATTTGTGTTTTTAAAACACAAGGTCCTCAAAATGCGACATTAAGGCTACTTTTGGCATATTTTGTTCATGGGGGGAGAGGGTTAGAGAGGCCAAGATCAGAATGCTCACGGATGCCAGGGTGTTATCCAACATATTCTCGAAAGGCATGCCTTACTCTCTTTTAATAAATCATGAGAAAAACAAAACCTGACACAAGGTTCACCCCTAAAATGGGGTTTGACTGCTGGAACATTAAATATGTGTGCGTTTGACTACTAGAAGAAGAAGATGAAGAAGAAGAAGTATTTACCCAAATGAGTAAAATCTAGAACTAGAAAAGTAAAAGTCTTATTTAAGTCGATGTAAAGCCCTTCAGAAGAGAGCAAACTGCAGGCAAAATCATACATTTAGTTAAGAGACCTATTTTGACCCCTGTTCTCAGCAGTGCGGGTACGTACAGTTGTCAAAGTATAGAAAACAAGCAAATTATTTATTACCTGAGTAAGTCATATTCATGACATCGGTGTTCTCCACTAGTTACAACTGCCTATTCATGGCTGAGCTGCAATTTGGCAGAAAAATGACGGTAAAATCCAAATTCTAGCTACGACTTCTTCTACTCCTACTACTATTATGAACACTACTACTACCACCAGATACAACTTACTAATCATGACTTAACCGCAATATGGCAGAAAAATGTAAAAAAATCCAAATTTAAGCTATTACTACTTCTAGTACTAATAGCACTACTACTACCATCAGATTCAACTGGCTATTCACAACTTAGCCTCAATATGGCAGAAAATGTGATGAACAATCCAATTTACTACTACTTCTACTACTACTACTACTACTACTACTACTACTACTACTACTACTACTATGAATATTATTACTGCACATGCGACTTTAACCTAGACGCTCCCTGAACAATGTGTGGGAACACAAGAAACAACAGTTCTCTCTTCTCTATTAATAGTATTGGTGGTAGTAGTAGTAGTAGTAGTAGTAGTAGTAGTAGTAGTAGTAGTAGTAGAAGTAGTAGTTGTAGTGGCTGATAACAATGGTTTTAACTTTATAATCAAAGACAATTCATGCATTGTTGTCTCATAAAGAGTCTCCATCCTGATGCCCATCTGGTGGTATAAAACAATCCCATTCATGTGTGAAAAAATAAACAAATTTCCTTGATACGTTCAATCACTTTATGGCCATTTAGTGCCTTTAAGTTTTGGTTAAATGATATAGTCTCCCCTTGATATTGAAATTTCCCCCATAATTTCGCGAATCTTAATATTATTGTATTCCTCCTCAGGACACCTTCAGTCAAACAAGGCTGGGTACAGGAAAACTAGGTTTGACAACCTAGAGAAATCGTCCAAAGATTTTATCGCGCATCCATTAGAAATCAGAATCTCTAAACTCATAAGTGTGGAGAGGCGCACCAGTTGAAAACACGGTGCATGCTATGTCAGTGTATACTTCATGAATCGTACCCCGTTCAGGAAAGTGCTAAAATTGGCGATGCTTTTTGTATTTCTCATCCGCAAAAGTTATTTGTAGTAAATTACTTTCCTCCCTTTTCCCCAGTTTTGATCTGATCTCTCTGATTTCAATAAATGCTGAGAAGAGACAAGTTTGAAAACATTTCGAATTCGGGATTTCGATTACCAACACTGTTTTCTACCATACTTATGCTAATTTATGACAAACCGGGTAAGAGAGGCCAATATCTCAAAATGCTCATGGATGCCAGGGTGTCATCTAACATTTTTTGAAGGCAAACCTGACAAAAGATTCACCCCCAAAATGGGGGGGGGGGGGGGGGGGGGCGAAATTGAATGTTATTTGTGAAGTGTGTATTTGCTATATTTGCTATTGGATTGATGAATATTAGCTTGATGTAAGTATTTGTGTTTTTGTAATACAGGGGCCTGGAAATGCGACATTAAGGCTGATTTGTTCATATTTTGTCCACAGGGGGGGGGGGGGGACTAAGAAAGGTCAATATCTCAAAATGCTCACGGATGCTAGGGTATCATCCGACAAGGCATGAAAAGCCATGCGTTTCTCTCTAATCAATCATAAAAACGAAACCTTACACAAGATTCACCCCCAAAATGGGAGGGGGGAGGGGGTGAAATTGGATGTTATTTATGAAGTCTATATTTGCTTTATTTGCTATTGGATTGGTGAATATCAGCTTTATGTGAGTATTTGTGTTTTTGAGATACAGGGGCCTGAAAATGCGACGTTAAGGCTGATTCACTGATGCTAGGGTGTCATCCGACATTTTATGAAAAGGCATGCCATACCCTCATTTAATAAATCATAAAAACACAATGTTCACCCCAAAAATGGGTTTTGGCTGCCGGACTACAGTAGTAGTAGTAGTAGTAGTAGTAGTAGTAGTAGTAGTAGTAGTAGTAGTAGTAGTAATTTGCTTTGATTTGATTTGATTCGGTCTAGTACAAAGTATATTACATAGCATTTGGCACACAAAAAATCAAATACAAAGGTGACTAGTTGGAGCGTCATTAACTGCTATGCAATAGAATTCTAACCAGCCACAGGATATATACACTAAAAGTTAAAAACTTATTTCCATAGTATAAAGAAGAAGTATAGTCAAAGTATAAAGGAAGAACTATTTATTTACTACCTAAATAAGTAATATTCATGTCCTCTATTCCCTTCACTAGTTATAACCGCCTAGTCATGACTTAGCTGCAATATGGCAGAAAAGTGATGGAAAATTTTGAATTCTAGCTACTAATACTACTACTAATACTAATACTACTACTACTACTACTACTACTACTACTACTACTACTACTACTACTACTACCAGATTCAACTGGCTGTTCAGAACTTAGAAGCAATATGGCAGAAAAAGTTATGAACAATCAAATTTCAAACTACTACTACTACTACTACTACTACCTCTTCTTCTTCTTCTTCTTCTTATTCTTCTTCTATTATTGGATATTACTATTGCACGTGCGACTATAACTTGGGTATTCAGGGGCCAAGAAAACACCCTAATTTTAACAAAACGCTGATTTTTTTCCACTAAATAAATAGCACTTCTTTTATCAAAACACTGACATTGGATGAACGGGAACACACTTTAACTTATGATTTTATATAAATCCTCTGCATGTTTAGCGGCAGCAAGTGGCAGCAGCAGACTCGGATGACCAGTCACTTTGGGAGACACTCGGCGTCGGAGGCGCGTATATTTTGTGGATTGTAAGGGGATTTTAACCCCCATACTTCGTACCTTGGTACAAAAAAGTACCCTTCTTTTACAAAATCGCGGACATGTGGAGGTCTTAAAAAAAGACCCCTTCTTCCGCGAAATACGTACCGAAGGTGCGGCCCCCCTCTGTACATGAGTACCCCCCCTCCCCCGGGCACGCGCCCTGAACAGTACATGGGAACACAAGAAATAACAGTTCTCTCTTCTCTAGTAATAGCATTTGTAGCTATAGTAGTAGTAGTAGTAGTAGTAGCAGCAGCAGCAGCAGCAGCAGCAGTTCTCAGCAGTGCACGTACCTACAGTTGTCAAATTCTTTACTACCTAAATAAGTCATATTCAGGTGCTCGTTTTCCTCCACTAGTTACAACTGCCTAGTCATGACTAAGCTGCAACATGGCAGAAAAGTGACGAAAACATCCAAATTCTGGCTACTACTACTACTACTCCTACTACTACTACTACTCCTATTACTACTACTACTACTACTACTACTACTACTACTACTACTACTACTACTACTACTACTATGAATACTACTATGGATACTTCTATTACCACCAGATTCTACTGACTATTCACGACTTAGCCGCAATATGGCAGAAAAAGTGATGAACAATCCAAATCCAAACTACTACTACTACTACTACTACTACTACGTCTGTGAATATTACTACTGCACGTGCAACTTTAACCTAGACGCGCCCTGGCAGACAAAGTGACTACTACTACTACTACTACTACTACTACTACTACTACTACTACTATGAGTGTTACTACAACACGTGCGACTTTAACTCAGACACGCCCTGAACAACAAACAGCAGTACTCCTTGATTGACTTCCATTGACGACCTAGTCAGTTGTGAATCAAAGGGGAGAGGGTTCATGCAGTTTTAAGCTGTTTTAACGTAAATGATCCCTACCTCCTGCATAACCATGTATTTAAAGATAAATGACCCCGCCCCAATCAGGATTTAGTAGCAGCAGTAGTAGTAGTAGTAGTAGTAGTAGTAGTAAAGTAGTAGTAGTAGTAGTAGTAGTAGTAGAAGAAGAAGAAGTAGTAGTAGTATCATGCTGCCCGTAATGAATATTTCGTCCACAAGAATAGAGGTCGCTTATTAGATAAATTAAACAAGGTTTATAAAGGGTCATTTTGATATGTTTTCATGTGGTTTAGCTTTATGTTTTTCTTAGTAATCAGAACAACAGCGACTGTAGTACCAGGCGAGGATACAGCTCTGGTGTCAAGTTTCATTGTTTAAATTACAATCGCCTGGTGAGGTGAATTTCCCATGTATTGACCCAAGTCGACTCAGACTCGAGCATGGGAGTAAATATGTAAACACCCAGGCTCTAGACAAAGGATATACTCCTACAGGTTTCAACTTTAACTGATATAATCGTAATTGTTTGCGAGGTGTGGTGATAGCGCGGCCGCGTTATCAAATGAACACCCAAACAAAGAGATTAGTAGGTTTAAGGAACAAAGGTCTACCTGCAGCATTCTACATGTAGACTATCCTGTGATAAGGGTAGCAAGCACTGAAGCTAGCTTATAGGGTTAATTATCTTGACTTATTTTCCATCTGCCCTGCCTCATTTTGACTATTCACCCTAGGCAAGGTATATCTTGCCTAGAAAGTGTTCTGGTGAAGAATGGATTGAGCATCACAAAAATACCATCTCGGCAGAAAAGAAGATACACAGTGTTTTCAGACGGAGCTTTCATGACCAAACACAATTTCTTTAATACAGATAAATGACTAAATATAACAGAGGCCATCACATTTATTTCAAGTTGTAGCTCCATTTAAATGTTGTAACTAAGTGTTTTTTTTCTCAAAGATGAGAAAACAGTGATTTTCAACTTCTAGATTGCTTAACTTTAGAACTGTCAAAATTTGAAAAATGTGATATTGTTTCCTCCTTAATACTCTGAGCGATAAAAATGCTACATTTCGAGCAAATCTGTTAACATTTGTTACAAAGTGTATGTTTGAAATGGTTATGTTCTGGGTAAATTTGATATTGAGCAAAGTGCCAAAAATGACTCCTGGTTTGTGGTCTCATTCTCTACCCACTGCAAAATAGTCAGAGTCGATCGTACTATGAGCAAAGAGTGAGGAAGAAGAACATTATAGACATTTTGTATGGAAGAAAACATTTCTTTAAAAAGAATTATAACTAGCATAACAAGCAAAGAGGATAGTCACATCGCATAGAGTTTGAATAGTGTACGCTAGATTGACGTCTAGAAAAAGAGAAAAGTTTGTTTTTGTGTAAACAAGAGTGTCTACCTTAGACTTAAATTAACATGACAAGAAATATAACTTGCAAAGGAAATTGCTAAATCCGTTACGCATACTATCATAGAGTTAAACATAGCACATGTCAGTTAGGAGATAGCAATACCTACACTATAAGTTAACAATATACATATATATATATAAAAAAAGAAAAAAAAAAGAGTATGCGGTATTGCTATGGGCTATTCCAGAAAAAGGGGGGGGGTAGGAACGCACTAATTTTATATCTCCCACAACGATGTATTTCATGCTGAAACCCCTACAATAGTTTACCCAAATAAGTAATATTTAGAACTAGAATAGTGTAAGTCTTGTAAAAGTCGATGAAATGCTGTTCAAAAGAGAGAAAAATGCTGACGAAAATCGCACATTTTAGTTAAGCGACCTATTTTCTGACCACTGTTCTCAGCAGTGGGGGTACCTACAGTTGTCAAAATATAGATATCAATTTATTCACTACCTAATTTAGTCATATTCAGGTCCTAGGTTTCCGCCACTACTTACAACTACCTAGTCATGACTAAGTTGCAATATGACACAAAAAGTGACGAAAAATCCTAATTCTAGCTGCTGCTACTACTACTACTACTACTACTACTACTACTACTACTACTACTACTACTATGAATATCAAAACTACCACCAGATACAACTGGCTATTCACGACTTAGTCGCAATATGGCAGAATAAATGACGAAAAGTCCAAATTCAAACAACTACTACTACTACTACTACTACTACTACTACTACTACTACTACTACTACTACTACTGTGAGTATTACTACTAAGCGTGCGACTTTAACTAAATAGAGGTGCCCTGAACAATGTGTGAGAAAACGATAACAACATCTGGCGTTGACTGACTTGCATTAATTGACGACCTAGTCATTTGCGAATCAATGAGGTTGGGGGTGGGAGGCTTTAACATGTCCACTTTTGATATATACTACTCCCAAATTTACTCGCATTCCATGCAATTATTACCTTTTTAAACATTTTAGTAAAGCGACCTATTTTCTGACCACTGTTCTCAGCAGTGGGGTACCTACAATTGTCAAAGTACAAATATCAATTTATTCACTTCCTAATTAAGTCATATTCAGGTCCACGGTTTCCGCCACTACTTACAACTGCCTAGTCATGACTAAGTTGCAATATGACACAAAAAGTGACGAAAAATCCTAATTCTAGCTGCTGCTACTACTACTACTACTACTACTACTACTACTACTACTACTACTCCTATGAATAGCACTACTACCACCAGATACAACTGGCTATTCACGACTCGGTCGCATGATGGCAGAAAAAGTGACAAAAAGTCTAATGGTGGGAGGGTTTAGCGTATCTACCTTTGATATATACAATTCCCAAATTTACTCGCATTTCATGTAGTTATAACCCTTTAAACGTAAATGAACACCCCCCCCCCCCATACATAACCATATATTCAAAATAAACTCAAAAAGATTTGAGAAATCAAAAAGCCAAATTCGAAATGTTTTCGAATGAGGTTCTTCCCTATTCAGTTGCGCATCAAAGGGGGGGGGGGGATTTAACGTATCCAACTTTGATATATGCAAATCCCAAATTACAAATTTACTCACTTTTCATGTAGTTAAAACCTTTTAAACGTAAATGACCCCCACTGCATAACCATTTATCTAAAATAAACTCACCTCAACCAAATCGGGGTTCCACCCTTATATAGTAGTAATAGTATTAGTATTGGTAGCTAGTTGGATATGGAATTTCGTTTTTCGTCACATTGTGGCTAATTCATGACTAGCCAGTTGTAAGTAATGGAGGAAATCGGAGTAGCAGGCGAAAACTACTGCCGTAATACAAGTCACTGGCAACTTTCTCTCATGCCTAGGTCGGGATATGAACCTAGGCATTAGTGAGAGCTAGCGTGCAATCGGTGGCGGCGCCTTAGACCACACGGCCATCAGAGCAGGTCTTCAGTAGTAGTAGTAGTAGTAGTAGTAGTAGTAGTAGTAGTAGTAGTAGTAGTAGTGGCGGATAACAATGGTTTTAACCTTTAATATACTGATTGAAAAAAACATTTCTGAGCAAAGAAAAAGACGAATTTCGTTGATACTTTACTAGATTGCTTTATGGCCATTCCTTGCCGTAAAGTTCTGTTTAATTGTTAATGTGATTATTGGGATGGCCTAGCATCTGCTTGCCGTCGCTCACCACTGCAAGGTTTCGAATCCCAGCAGGGGCATAGGAGAATGGTGCCAGAAACCTGAAGTTAGGCGGTGGTTTTCACCAAGAACACTGATTTCCTCCAATACTTACAACTAGGCTAGTCACAAATTAGCATTAATATGATAGAAAAAGATTTGAGAAATCGAAAAGCCAAATTCGAAATGTTTTCGAATGAGGCTCTTCCCTATTCAGTTGCGCATCAAAGTGGGGGGGATTTAACGTATCCAACTTTGATATATGCAAATCCCAAATTACAAATTTACTCACTTTTCATGTAGTTAAAACCTTTTAAACGTAAATGACCCCCACTGCATAACCATTTATCTAAAATAAACTCACCTCACCCAAATCGGGGTTCCACTCTTATATAGTAGTAATAGTATTAGTATTGGTAGCTAGTTGGATATGGAATTTCGTTTTTCGTCACATTGTGGCTAATTCATGACTAGCCAGTTGTGAGTAATGGAGGAAATCGGAGTAGCAGGCGAAAACTACTGCCGTAATACAAGTCACTGGCAACTTCCTCTCATGCCTAGGTCGGGATATGAACCTAGGCATTAGTGAGAGCTAGCGTGCAATCGGTGGCGGCGCCTTAGACCACACGGCCATCAGAGCAGGTCTTCAGTAGTAGTAGTAGTAGTAGTAGTAGTAGTAGTAGTAGTAGTAGTCGTAGTAGTAGTAGTAGTAGTAGTAGTAGTAGTAGTGGCGGATAACAATGGTTTTAACCTTTAATATACTGATTGAAAAAAAACATTTCTGAGCAAAGAAAAAAAAGAATTTCGTTGATACTTTACTAGATTGCTTTATGGCCATTCCTTGCCGTAAAGTTCTGTTTAATTGTTAATGTGATTATTGGGATGGCCTAGCATCTGCTTGCCGTCGCTCACCACTGCAAGGTTTCGAATCCCAGCAGGGGCATAGGAGAACGGTGCCAGTAACCTGAAGTTAGGCGGTGGTTTTCACCAAGAACACTGATTTCCTCCAATACTTACAACTAGGCTAGTCACAAATTAGCATTAATATGATAGAAAAAGATTTGAGAAATCGAAAAGCCAAATTCGAAATGTTTTCGAATGAGGCTCTTCCCTATTCAGTTGCGCATCAAAGTGGGGGGGATTTAACGTATCCAACTTTGATATATGCAAATCCCAAATTTACTCACTTTTCATGTAGTTTAAACCTTTTAAACGTAAATGACCCCCACTGCATAACCATTTATCTAAAATAAACTCACCTCGCCCAAATCGGGGTTCCACCCTTATATAGTAATATTAGTATTGGTAGCTAGTTGGATTTGGAATTTCGATTTTCGTCACATTGTGGCTAATTCGTGACTAGCCAGTTGTAAGTAGTGGAGGAAACCGGAGTATCAGGCGAAAACTACTGCCTAACTACAAGTCACTGGTAACTTTCTCTCATGCCTAGGTCAGGATTCGAACCTAGGCAATAGTGAGCGACAGCGTGCAATCATTGGCGGCAGCAGGCCCTCATTAGTAGTAGTAGTAGTAGTAGTAGTAGTAGTAGCAGCAGTGGCGCATAACAATGGTTTTAACCTTTCATAATCAAAGACTGATTGTATTCATTGTTGTCACATAGGGCTTCACCCCGATTCCTATTTGGTAGCTTAAAAAAACATTTCTGAGTAAAGAAATAAAAACGAATTTCGTTGATACTTTACTCGATTACTTTATGGCCATTCATTGCCATAAATTTCTGTTTAATTGTTATGTGATTATTGGGATGGCCTACCATCTGCTTGCCATCTCTCACCACTGCACGGTTTCGAATCCCAGCTGGGACATGGGAGAAAGACGGCATTGATTTGAAGTTAGGCTGTGTTTCTTGCCGGGTAGACTGATTTGCCCCACTTCTTACAACTGTCTAGTCACAAATTAGCATAAATATGGTAGAATAAAGAGCTGATAATAGAAAAACCAAACATTCGAAACGTTTTCAAATGAGGCTCTTCTCAACATTCATCGAAATCAAGGAGATCAGATCAAAACTGAGGAAACGTGGTGAGGGGGGGGGGGGGGGGGGGGGTAATTCATTATAAACAAATAATTATTACTGATGAGAAATACATAAAACATCGCCAAAGCAGCTTCCTGAACGGGGTACGAATAATGAGGCATACACTGATAAAGCATGCATAGTGTTTTCAACTGTTGAGCCCCTCCACACTTATGACAGTTTAGAGATTCTGATTTTTAATGGATGCTCCGTTACTAGTAGTAGTAGTAGTAGTAGAAGTAGTAGTAGTAGTAGTAGTAGTAGTAGAAGTAGTAGTAGTAGTAGTAGTAGTAGTAGTAGAAGTACTACTACTACTACTACTACTACTACTACTACTACTACTACTACCAGGGGCGGGACTTGGAATCCTGATTAGGGTGGGGTCAGTTGTTTTTGAATATATGGTTATGCAGGGGGGGGGGGGCGGGGTCATTTACGGTCATAACTGCAATGGAATGCGAGTAAATTGGGAAATGTATGTCAATCGAAAAGAACTTGTTTCTTGTGTTCTCACACATTGTTCAGGGCGCGTCCACGTTTAATTCGCACATGTAGTAGTAATACATATTATTATTATTATTATTATTATTATTATTATTATTATTATTATTATTAATATTAGTATTAGTATTACTAGTAGTAGTAGTAGTAGTAGTAGAAGCAGTAGTAGTAGATTGCATTTGGATATTTCGTCACTTTTTCTGCCATATTCCGGCTAAGTAGTCAATATCTGTCAGTAGTACCAGTGGTAGTAGCTAGAATTTGGATTTGTACGTCACTTCTCTGCCATATTGCAGCTTAGCCATGACTAGGCAATTGTAACTTAAGTGGAGGAAACCAAGGAACTGAATATGACTTATTTAGGTAGCAAATATTTTTTTTTTGTACTTTGAAAACTGTAGGTACCCGCACTGCTGAGAACATAGAGGTGACTTAACTTAAATGTACGATTTTTGGGGTTTCATCATGAAATAAATCATTGCGTGGGGGTATAAAATAGGTGCATTCCAACTACCCCCTCTAGTTTCTTCCGGAATAGCCCTAAGCATTACCTGCCCAATCTTAGCATTGTTTGGCATATAGATATTCTTAATGTTTAGTGTAGGTTTTGCTATTTGAGATATATCGTTGTATTACCTACGGTCCACTTTTGTAATATCTCATGGCAGTGTGAACCCTGTTAACTGACAGCTGCTTTGATAGTATTTGTAACGCATTTAACAATTTCTTTCGCATGTTGTAGTTTTTGTTATGTAAATTTACCTTTCTTCTATCTTTGTAGCTAAAGTAGACACTCAGTTCTTACACACAAAAAATCTTTTTCTATATGTCAATCTAGTGTGATTTATTCAAACTCTATGCGGTGTCATGATCTTCGCATGTCACACTTATATTTTATTCAAAGAAATTTTAAAGAAATTTTCTTCTTCACTCTTTGCTAATAATACGATCAACTCTGACTATCTAGTAGTTGATAGAGTAAGAAACCACATACCAGGAGTTGTTTTTGGTGCTTTTTCCAATATCGATTTATCAAAACATTACCATTTGAAATATGCATTTTGCGTATCAAATGGTAACAGATTTGCTTGAAATGTGGCATCTTTATCATGCGGAGTATTAAGGAAACCATTTCTCATTTCTCATATTTTAAAGTTAAGCAATCTAGAAGCTAAACATCACATTTTCTCATCTTCGAGACAATTAAAAGCCTAGATAGATAGTTATGAAATCTAAATGGAGCAAAATTTGAAAAAAAGTGTGATACCCTCTGTCTTAGTCATTTCTCCATGCTGCATGCTACTGGGCACAGATGTGCTTACCGTAATTTCGCGTGTATAAGACGCACCCGTATATAAGACGCACCCCTTGTTCAGGACTTTAAAATGATGTATAGACCTTAGCTTTGTGTTTAGTGCGCACCCCCTTTTCGGAATTATTGTAAGAAATCAACTCCTCATGAATAACGCTAGAAAGGCAGTTAAACGCATATTGAGATGAGTGAAATGTTACATCACCGTGACATCAATTCGTATCACCCTGTGTCGGTACTCACTACCCATTGTCCTAGGCACGTCACATGGATTGTAATCAGTAAATTCTAGCGGAGGGTGGTTCGGTAATTACAAATCAACAATGACGGGGCAAACATCGATGGGCATTGTCTTGGCCGCATTATAATTGTAATTGGCGATCTCCGAGTGGCCTGGTAACTCGATGTAAAACACCCTAGAGTTCTAGCTTTGTGTATAAGACGCACCCCCGATTTGAGTGTAAAATTTAGTGTAAAAAAGTGCGTCTTATACACGCGAAATTACGGTATATTAAGTGCCTGGTTTTAGGAGTTTAAGGATATAATGACAGCATCTAGCTATTTATCCTAGATTTATCGGGCACACTGGATACTATTTTGAATTGTTATTCAATTGATAAAGACTAGTAGGATTGTTGTGGTTCCAGTCAGATTATTCATCCCTTGACTGAAATACCACATTTAGTCATCCCTCTAGTTTTCATTTTTGGGTTGCAAAATAAAGTACTATCTTGTTCCCTGAATATTCAAGGATTAATAGATGGTGTCAGCTAGCCTAAACCTGTACATTATATTAACAAGCGCATCTACACTGTGTAGCACACTTCATACTTAATCATGTGTCAAATAATTGAAAGGGCATCTGCAAATTGGTTTTGAACATTGGGAGAAAAGGATAAAAAGTTTTATAAGTTCACCTTCTCCCTCTGCTTTTTTCGCATGGTTACTTAAGTAGACATATCACTGAAGCTATCACCTATCTATTACTGAACTTTGATTGAAGTCAATAGATTCAACTGATAATTACAGTAATAGTTGATACCACTTTCTTGTTAGCAAAATAAAGTAAACAGGGGCAGACAGGTCCAATACCTGCATGGGTTAAGAAAGTGTACCCCATCCAACCAATTAGTCGAATACGTTTAGGCCCAAAGGTGTTGTGGAGGGAAATCCATGTATCCATAGTTGCTCAAGTTCTAGTCTCATCCTTAAAGATTTGGGGTGAATACAGATCCCTATGTACATGTAGACATGTAGTCTGATATTCTCAAGACCTTGGTGGTCCTCTTGACTGGAATTGTATTGTGTGACATACCTGAAGTGTTAACGCATACGTTCACTGAGGGTTCTCTTGGTGTGACCAATGTACCAGGCAACAGCCTGAATAATATCATTATTGTGTAGAAGAACGCAGATCACAAAACTGACGCAGTTGTGTCAGTAGCAATAAGGACTTAAACACATCAACACTGGAGAAAAAACTGATTGCTCTTCTTTTGCCCCAGTTTTCTATTGTTCTTGTTAACAAAATGCTGTTTCTACTCTTAGTTGCCCAATGTTTTCAATAGATATCAACATTACCACTGAGCGGCATTTCAGTGAGTGCACCAAATTTGCAGCTCCACCTATTGCTAATCAGACCCAACGTTTATAGGGCCAAAGTGGACAGGCAAAAATATATATCTTGTATAACTTATTTTTTGTAAAGTGTTTTTGAGTTTTATGATGCAAAATGGGTATGATACGTTCTTCTTCAGGTGTGCAACATAACAAACGCAGAACATATTCCGTTTTTTTTGAGAAAATTAAGAAAAACATGTGCGTCGACTAATGGGTGTTGTTGTAAATCTGCCTAAAATTTAATTTGTCATAACTTGCAAACTATGAATACCAGCTATTAGAAAATGACATTTCAACCTTTACTTGATAAACACTGCTGAATGACATTAATTAATTAGCTCTAACCTGTTTTGTATACAATTGGTGAGCTTTGACCTTTAGTCGACAGCAGATATTACCATATGGGCGACAATTGTCGACCAACGGTTGGTCTTTTGTCGACTAATGGTGGGATTTGTATACATATATATATATATATATATATATATATATATGTATATATATATATATATATATATATATATATATATATATATATATATATATATATATATATATATATATATATATATATTATACAAATATGGACTGAACCTGAGGGCAATATCAGGTTATATGGACCGAGGGAGAGCAATATTGCCCAAGGCCGAAGGCCGCGGGCAATATTGCTCTCCCGAGGTCCATATAACCTGATTTGCTCGAGGGATCAGTCCATATTTGTTTTATTATATGACCACTGACAAATGGAAGAAGCATTAATTACACATCAGACAGATTGTTAAGAAATCTTTTGATTAAACTACCACTATCAGGTGGCTTCCAAATGTTCAATCAGAAAAGTTCAGATCTTATCAAATCCCTCCCTAATTTTTTTATTTAATTTTTTTTATTATTTATTTCATATTAAAAGAAACATATATTTTTTTATTTATTTATTTTATATTTAAAAAAAAAAATATTTTTTTTTTCTAAATTTTTATTTTTTAAATTTCATTTTTTTTTATTTTTCATTTTTTAATTTTTTTTTCATGTTTTTTTTTTAAAAAATTTAATTTTTTTTTTATATTTTTTTTTTTGGGTGTGGGGGGGGGGGCAAAATGGTGGCCGGTCATGTCACAGCCCATCTTCTCGGCTGTTGGCATGCTGGGAAAATCTGGGGGTGTGTCACTATTCTGGCACTCTCATTGGATGGTGTGTCTGATCAGTCAATATTGCCAGTCCATCAACTGTTTTGATGGACTGGTTGGGAGATATTCCATAGTATAGGAAGTGGTCGTAGCCTGAATTAACCAATCAAAAGAGAGATTGGTCAGTGGTCATATAATAAATGTATATATGTATATATATATATATATATACATATATACATATATACATATATACATGTATATATATATATATTTATTATATGACCACTGACCAATCTCTCTTTTGATTGGTTAATTCAGGCTACGACCACTTCCTATACTATGGAATATCTCCCAACCAGTCCATCAAAACAGTTGATGGACTGGCAATATTGACTGATCAGACACACCATCCAATGAGAGTGCCAGAATAGTGACACACCCCCAGATTTTCCCAGCATGCCAACAGCCGAGAAGATGGGCTGTGACATGACCGGCCACCATTTTGCCCCCCCCCCCCACACCCAAAAAAAAAAATATAAAAAAAAAATTAAATTTTTAAAAAAAAAAACATGAAAAAAAAATAAAAAAATGAAAAATAAAAAAAAATGAAATTTAAAAAATAAAAATTTAGAAAAAAAAAATATTTTTTTTTTTAAATATAAAATAAATAAATAAAAAAATATATGTTTCTTTTAATATGAAATAAATAATAAAAAAAATTAAATAAAAAAATTAGGGAGGGATTTGATAAGATCTGAACTTTTCTGATTGAACATTTGGAAGCCACCTGATAGTGGTAGTTTAATCAAAAGATTTCTTAACAATCTGTCTGATGTGTAATTAATGCTTCTTCCATTTGTCAGTGGTCATATAATAAAACAAATATGGACTGATCCCTCGAGCAAATCAGGTTATATGGACCTCGGGAGAGCAATATTGCCCGCGGCCTTCGGCCTTGGGCAATATTGCTCTCCCTCGGTCCATATAACCTGATATTGCCCTCAGGTTCAGTCCATATTTGTATAATATATATATATATATATATATATATATATATATATATATATATATATATATGTATATATATATATATATATATATATATATATATATATATATAATATATATATATATATATATATATATATATATATATATATATATATATATATATATATATATATATAATATACATATACATATATATATATATATATATATATATATATATATATATATATATATATATATGTATATGTATATATATATATATATATATATATGTATACATATATATATATATATATATATATATATATATATATATATGTATACATATATATATATATATATATATATATATATATATATATATATATACATATATATATATATATATATATATATATATATATATATATATATATATATATATATATATATATATATATATATATATATATATACATATATATATATATATATATATATATATATATATATATATATATATATATATATATATATATATATATATATATATATATATATATATATATACATATGCATATAGGTAGAAAGATATATAACAAGAGTATTATATAGGTATCATTTCTGATGATATTTCGGAGCCAAGGATTGCCAGTGGTGCCGTGTTATACTGCTTCTCCTTTGCATAGTATACCAATTGTAACCCAATGCAAGAGCTAGAGGCTTATTTCTGTCTCGCAGTAGTCTACTACCATTAAGACGTTAATGAGATGGCCTTTTTATTTACTTTATATGGTGCGTCTAATCCATACAGGTAAAACGCAACGTAGTTCAGCAAATCGCTTAAACATAAATTGTATTGCAACACTATAAATTGCTACGCTGACATGTAATTTAAAATCAGAATATTCCATGAGACATGCATGTAGCGGTAGACACCAATGAAAAAGTATGAACCACTGAGCTGGGAGTGTTGAGGAGTAGACCGTGGGGTGTGAGATGGTTTGGAGATTTTTGCGACCGGACATTATGAAATGGTAACCACTCTCTACGCGAAAGTGGGCTGCCTCCATTGCCAACTGATATAATGTATTGCGCATTGATTGAACGCTTAGTGCAACGGCTAAACGATGCCAATGATTTAAATCCGCCTAGAAGGCGTTAGCAAATCGACAGTACGTAACCTGTAATTACTCCTGGTTGGATTGTACATACACTTCACAAATACACAATCTTACATTCGTTTTTCTTATAACAAAACCTTTGTCAACGACACATTATCCCTTTCCAATACCAGAGGTTGAATTGTAAGTTGAGTAGGCAATAAACTGTTTACTGAATTAGCTATTATTCAAGTAAATGATATTTCGAATACGATTCGCTATATACACATACATGTATATTCAAACCACCCATTGTTATTCACTACCTAAACAGAAAAACAGATTATTTGTTTATGAATTATCATAATCGAGAACATACGCTAGTAACGATCTAAGAGGCATAGGGTGAAACAAGGTAAAATCTAAATGAATTATACATTTTCTTTTGTTCCATCTCCCTTCTTGCAGTTGTATGGTACTTTAAAATTTAAAACGATTCAGTATATGGGGTTTCTTCTTGTTCCCCAATCTAAAGTGGGTGTTTCTTTATTCTGCTAAACTACTAACATTTGTTTCTACCTCCTCAAATCCCTATCATTTAACGAGTGAGTTTAAACAGTGGCACACTCTCATTACTGTTGAGTAATGTAGATTGTTCCACTATGTGGAAAGAGCAACTAAAGTATTGGAGGATATCCCTTTGGTCATTTTTGCACCACTTTACCTATTTACCAAAAGAACTAGACTGCAGAATAAATTGATTCCCCTACCGTTGGGCAAAGCATTCTGAAGTGCTTATAATTAGGTATTCGTCAAATGGCTTAAGGGATGCAGACGTAATCGACCAAACAGTGCCTTGGTACTTTTGTGAACATATATCTGGACAAAAGCAGTTTATTCTGGAGATAATGGATCTGGCTGAACTGTAGAGTCGTAAAGAGTTTAATGTTTTGTGCAATACTGTAAATCACTTAAGTATAGCGGGAACAATAAGATAGCGATAATAGCGCTCTGCCCATATGCGCTATTGTAAAATCCTGTCTTTATTAACTTCTTAATTGAACTTGCTGCTGCTGTTCCCGTTCACCACTATACTTAGATCACGCTATCCAGGGCAGTACCGTTATTACGCTATATAATGTTCACGCCATATTTAAGTGATTTACAGTATGGGAATGAAGAAAAGTGGTGCATCCTCCGACACTTACAACTGCCTAGTCACAACTAAGCTATACTATGACAGAATATGAAGATATTCGAAATTCCATATTCTACCATATTCAAATATACGTATGTACATGTATGTACTTTGATTGACTGTGGAACTGGTTACAAAGTACGAACAATCCATTTACAGTCAGATCATCTAAATATTTGAAAGCGCACCAAATTACCTAGCGGCGAGATTAATTCGGAGAAAAAAGGCAAAAGCTGTTCCAGGAAAGGTATACAAGGCGGCCAGCACGTCTAGAGAACGACTGAACCAGCTTCCATGTCGCCGCACTCCAAAGGAAAGTAAAGGGCAAGCACTGCGGGCCAAATCTCCAACACTGGCCCAGGGAATGCTTCTGCCGTACCTTTCTTAGAACTAATATTGCAGTGTTCTGCGATCTTTAGCTTTGAAGTTAAGTTCTGACTGCTTAGACCTGCATTCCAAGTATCAGTATTGTATTGTTTCGCTTATTTAACACTCCAAGAGGCATGGATTTGCAAATACCAAAAAAAAAAAGATGTGAACGAAAATATATAAAACCAAATATTGGCTTTTGCAGGGTTACTTCCAAACTCTCTCCTATGAAGGTTTGAAATGCAAATAGACTTTGGCACAAGGGCTCTTTGATGATGTTTGCATTTTGTCGAAGGGGCACCATTTCCAAAGCATGAGGTCGCAGGTTCGAGTCTCCTCTGGTCGTTATTAGCGAGTTGGCTCGGTCACTATACAAACGGATGCCTTAGCAACTGACTACCCAGGTTTTTATCTACAGTTGTTATATGATATAAACTGATGAAATCGGCGTAAAACCATAATCATTCCCTCTCTTAACAAACTAGTTCCTGTCTGGTGGGGGGAAGCGGAGTACCTAGTTTAAAAAACTGGCTAACCAAAAGTCACCGGTAGCTTTCTCACATGCCTATGGCCTCTTTGTCCACGCCGCTATTAACGAATAGAAAAATGAACACCCTAATTGCAAGAGAAACACGCCTTCCCTCCGGTTAGTGTTCACAAAGAAGGTTTGAGGTAAACGAGTGCTAGGAAAAAGGGTTGCAAGGTTCATCGCTGTTTTAGCAATGGACAAGTTAAGATATATCCTTGGGGTAGTTAAGTCTAAATGCTTGTTATTAGCGTAGTCCTTGGCTCGGTGTTAGCAGAGGGATACTGTGTAACTGGTTAATTTGGCGTGTACAAAAGTTGGCGTTTTTTTTCAAAAAAGTATTTTCCCTGTATTTATTTTGGCGTCTGGAGCAATCAGAACAACGCCAAATCTTTATGTAGACATATTTTTATGCGATCTTTAATTTGGCGTTGATGGGCATTCGCCAAAAAACGCCAAATTAAAAACCACGCCAAATTAACCAGTTATACAGTAGTCTATAATTCTCAACACCAGATTGCTTGTTGCATGATCAAGGAGGTGAGATGAGGTAAGGTGAGATGAGTTGAATGGCACTACCTCGACTGGCACACAGCAGGAGGTAAAGATCGCAAAATCAACTGAATTCACTCTTCGTACAATACGGTCATTATGCAATGTAATATAAATCGTGTTAATCAGTCTCATTGAAAGTCATTTAAGTGCATACAAATACATACCTGGGAAACATGGTTGCGACTAAAACTGGCACGACATTATTCACACGCATTCCCAAGAGTTCCCTTTAGGCGCGTTAAATGCCCGTTCTGAAAGACCCCAGTAAACGCTATCCTGATATGGAGAGAAAACATCCTCATATTTCTACAAAAGTGCTTCACTGTTGAACACAAGTTTTGCCAAATACAGAAACGAAGGTAGAAACCGCAGAAAATTCTTGATATACATGTTCACGTGATGGTGGCGACTGCACAATCAGGAACCAGTATAAAAATAACCCATCCAATTGACAACGCTTAAAATACCCCATCTTATGCACAGAGCCTTAAAACACTCAATGGTTCTTGCTTAGTTCTTGTCTTCAAAGGACAAAACTAAGGTAAGCATAATTGGAGCTTGGGGCGACGCCAGTAAAAACATTTGCACAGACTAGAATTTAATTTTAACTGAAGAATGTATCTCCCTAGTAATAGTTTATAATATGAAACATATGAATGGAATAACTAAGAGAAACATTATGTTTAAGACGAACGACATTAAACATTCAAACACAATATAGACAGCTAGAAAACTAACACTTCTTGGAAAAAAACTAATATCGAAATCACACATGTTCTCTAGTTACTCCCAAGCCAAAATATAAAATGTTTGCTCAACTAGAAGAAATCTTTGAAAACTTTATGGGGGGGGGGGGGGGGGGGGGGGGAGGGGGAATAGACTGGAAAGTCTGCCTGCACGAAGAGGCTTCAAATTGGCCAATTTGAGGACATTTGAAGCAGCTTTAGAACTATCGTGGCTGAACAGAATTGAACAATAATCAATAGGAATGGCAGGTTTCTTAATATTCTGGCTAAATGGAGTGACAAATGCAGAGAGCTAATACCAGAATAGATAAGCCCAATACACCTCTGAACTACACTGCACATCCCTTTAATTTAATTCGCAACATCATAATGCTCTTAACAAAAACCTGGTTTAGTAAAGGTTTGCACACATCATCTGGTATCTTAATCCAAAAGGGAGAACTAATGACAATGCAGGAATTAAAGTTAGGTGGGCTGAATGTACATATATATATATATATATATATATATATATATATATATATATATATATATATATATATATATATATATATATATATATATATATATATATATATATATATATATATATATATATATATATATATATATATACTGAAACACTAAGACGCAATTTTATCAATTTACATACTAACTTTTAAAAAATGACTCCAACTATCGGATCTATAGCTCTTCTATCATTAAAAAACTTGGATACGTAATTGAAGCTGCGCAACCATTTACAATAACTTATTCTAATCTGATATCCTAATAATCCAATCTATTAAAGAGAAATAGTATGTGAAACTAGATAATGATTTCAATAGAAACAATAGAATCTGGGTCGGATCATGACTATTTTTTTTCTATTCCAAATGGGAATGAAAAATTCAGATTAATGTCAAAGATGTAGAGATTCCTCTGAAGATATATAGGCACTTGCGCTTCTGATATACCGACAGACCTATCGAGGAATTCTCAGAAATAATTTCATTTGTTTCTGTATGATCCATTTTTTCACGCACTATTGTCGTTTGAAGACACGGCTAGAGAGGAGAAAGGGTATCATCTTTCCCACCTTGCCGCCATTAATAAGAAGAGCAGAGATAAGGGAGCTGACATGCGGCTATATTTATGTGAAGGGAGCGCTTGTCTACTCACACCTTTAGCAAACGCGTTTATTACGCAGTCTCCCCTTTAGGAGAAGCAATTAGTTGATGCTAATGTGTCTTCATTGAATGGCTCCTAGAATAGACCCTTTGCCGCTAATGTACGTTTCTTGTTAACCTTTGCGTGATAATGCATGCTGCTGCTTTGCAAGTCAACCTTGCTCATCACCTTGCAAATCCGCCAAGTTTGCGGGATTCACTTACTGTTACGAGTTTCTGGGGGAGAGAACGATTACAAGCTTCTTTACCGTTTCAAAACACTTTTTCTTTATTCCATTGCAGGTCAATATACAGGTCGCAGAGCGCACACACAAGTCAGGTGACCACAATACATAATATATATTACAGCAGAATGTTTATTGCGAACCTTTAACGAAACGTCCTGTTTAGTGTTTGCAATTGCCGAAAATGTGTCTTATCCTATTCTATGATGTACAATACCATAGTGCAATTTTTGAGATGTTCAAAACAGAACATAAACTGTTATGTTATATTGAATAAATCAAACTATCTGTGTAACGCTATAAGCTACTGCATCGTAGGCTAAACTGAAAATAAAGATGTAAT
Source organism: Maea johnstoni (assembly GCA_963942565.1). Classification (NCBI taxonomy): domain Eukaryota; kingdom Metazoa; phylum Annelida; class Polychaeta; order Spionida; family Magelonidae; genus Maea; species Maea johnstoni. The sequence continues at coordinate 13,811,254 of OZ012689.1, read as the reverse complement.
ATTTAAGAATTTTCCAAAACGCTTTTGAGAAAACCTTCCTCAGTATTTTTGTTTTTCCTTACAATACAGTAGCTGCACTTTGCATCCATTGTACCTCTTTCTAGAGTTGTATCGTGATCGGGCATGCCAACAGCATGTGCTCTCCAACTTTTACAAAAAGAAATGCATAGTTCATCTTTCTATTCCCATTTTAGACAATTTTTCATTTTGCAAAAGACCTTCTTTGTAATGTACTGAATTGCGTATAATTTCTTATAGGATGGATGGTGCCTAACAAAAGAGCGTGAAAACTCAGTCGTAGTAATGTCTAGACATATTTATTTAGTCCACTTGGTAACACATCTCAGTCAAAATAATTTCGTATTTCCCCTCAGCAACGGAGAAAAAAATTCAATCCCCTCAGTATTATTAGAAAAAAGTTTGTTAATAAGTTTATTTCTAGAATAAGGGGAGTGTAGAGTGAAAAAGTGTCTCTATTTTAAAAAGATGATTTTATAATTAGATTTCCCTATTTCAAGAACCTAACGTTTCACTTATTTCTTCAAAGACAAATGGACTTAAGCATAATCTATAATATCATAGATAAATAAGACATTTTTTTCTGATCAATTCCTTCGTATTCGCAGTGTAAATATGTGATTGTAACATGAGGGAGTTTCGGGGTTGAGATCTAAATATGCTACACATTAACCACAATGAAGAAATAGCATTTGTCAAAATCCATTTACTATTGCCTTTAATAAAACGTTTCACCCAACCTAACTTAAGCCTACGTTAAAGATGAACATGTTTCGTAGTTTATGCCAATTTCTGGTATATGTTGGTTTCCGAAATTTGTTTTCTAAATTTCTATGGTTTGGAACCCTATGAAATTACAGTCAGCTTTTTCTATTTCTAAAATACATTAATCATTGGGGCTTGGAAGAAAAGAAATGTATGGGAAAGTAAGTATTAAGCAAGAAGGATTTTATTATCCTAATCTTACCATATAGGGTAACTAGGTTTGTGGATTAACAAGGTCTGATAAGGTTTAAACTTCCTTCATTTCACTTAGGATATTTATTTTACCATTTATCATTTTCTCTGATTCATAGTATAAGCCAAGTATTTCAAAAGAATTTCCCATATATATATATATATATATATATATATATATATATATATATATATATATATATATATATATATATATATATATATATATATATATATATATATATATATATATAAATATATATATATATATATATATATATATATATATATATATATATATATATATATATATATATATATATATATATACATGTATATATATATATATATATATATATATATATATATATATATATATATATATATATATATATATATATATATATATTTATATATATATATTTATATATATATATATATATATATATATATACATATATATATATATATATATATATTATATATATATATATATATAAATATATATATATATATATATATATATATATATATATATATATATATATATATATATATATATATATCTATATATATATATATAAATATATGACTCAAGCCTCAACATGTAGCATGCGTGAGGACCTTCTACCCTAAATGGTCTGTATAACGGCCTGAGGATTGCACAAGCATGACACCCAGGGTTGTCAACTTGAGACTGAGTATATGACTTGCTCCTATATATATATATATATATATATATATATATATATATAATATATATATATATATATATATATATATATATATATATATATATATATATATATATATATATATATATATATATATATATATATATATATATATATATATATATATATATATATAGAGAGAGAGAGAGAGAGAGAGAGAGAGAGAGAGAGAGAGAGAGAGAGAGAGTTTTTTGCTCAGTAGGAGGATAAGCGCTTGATTGTGCAATCACCCCAAATGACAAATATCCGCATTTTGTTTTTTTATTCACTGCAAACACCACCTAGTTACCCGTTTGAGATTAGTAGAGTGCTCATCCATTGAATGACTGCTCAATTCAACACGAGTTTGAATAATTCATGCAAATGACAGAAATCAATACCCGTGATAATGCCTATAGATTGCCACCTAAGCAAATAATCGTTTGTCGGAGGCGTCTTGTTTTCGCCCTTTTCGTATTGTCCTCGTGCCTGGCAGGCGTGCTCCTGGGAAGAGCTTTGCCATGTCATGGACTACTATTGATCCCAGGGTGTGACTACATCTAAACCAGATTTCACCACAACGATTATTCTACTACAAATTGCAGCCGGCAGAGACAATTATGTATATATATATATATATATATATATATATATATATATATATATATATATATATATATATATATATATATATATATATATATATATATATATATATATATATATATATATATATATATATATATATATATATATATATATATATCAATACGCAGGAAACGAAGCTACGTGTCTGATGCTGTCTTGTGCAAGGGAAAACATAGTCCGATACATTTGAGACGATGTACTTCCCCAACTATAGGCTTGCTAGGGGAACAAGAGTTGACAATGCATACCCAGAGGAAAATCTAGACGATAAAATAACAGCAGGATAGTGAGGCAAGGCTTTTACAGCGTGAAATGGAGGAAGTTTGATATTAATAGAATTTATAAGACGGAATACATTGCTATGGTTGTAATGTGTTTATATGCTCCAATATTATATTATTGTTCGCATAGGAGCATGTAGAATTATATGAACTTCCGCGCCACCAACCGTAATAAATGAATAACATGATAATCTTTCTTATTGGATAAACTATCCATTGCAGCCTACATGGGCAAACAGAGTTGAGAGCTGCTACAAAGAGCAAATCATGTGTTGTCGAGCCTAAGACAACATCCACACCCATCACACACATAGGAACACACCACACACACACACACACACACACACACACACACACACACACACACACAAGTTCACTCAATATGCACATACACACATACATGCGTGTATGTGAATGTGCCATGTTCAACAGTGAACGTGTTAAGATATCATCTAGTTTAAGATATTCTTACACGTTTAGAAAAAAGCTTCCCTTTCTAAGTGATCAAAGTGCAAAGGAGTGGAATGATGAATTCTATTCTTATTTCATCACATGTTTTACTATTGTCGCTGCATCATTACTAGCAATTTATAAATGGTGGAGTGAATCAGAGTACACCCTTATCTACCGTTCGTTATTTCCTATATAAGTAGATAAAATTGTAGACGAATATTTGTATAACTATGAAGTCGATTTTATCACCAATCAATCAATCAATAACTAAATATATATCAGAATAAGAATAATTGAAATGCGTCACACGTGCAATACTGATAGAACATCGCTGATACGACACACTGCATATTGGCCTAAACGAATACGGTTTACCTAGCATACTTGATATGGGAAAGGCATCTTTATTCAATTTATGATAGAGCTTCAAAATGTAAACGTAGTTGCAATTTCGTTGAATACGTTTAATTTCACTCTACTGACATTTGATTTAATGTCATCTTTATGCGTGAGTTCTAATAAAGCGTTTCACAGGTGGGCGTATCTTTTTCAAGTATGGAAACTTTCGGTTTCAAGTTTAAATGAAGTGATGATATTTATGATGTTGTTGATAAATTGCTTTGATTTCAATGATGGCAATTGATTATGACAATTTTGATGTTTTGATGTTTTAAATGTTTTGGTGTAGGTAGGTAAGAATAAAAGGCTTAATGGACTAAATGTTATTGCTGATATAATCCGCCTTGTTATCCTTGGTATAACAAGGAAACCTGCGTCCGTAAAAAACGTACAAGCAGTGACACAGCTCAAGATAAATACAATAATAGCAGGCCACTCACAGACGGCACTCAGAAACAATCTGTTATAAAGACACGGCATCTGATCTGTAAGACAAAGATGTCTCTTGAGGCCATTAGTGATTGCGGGGAGCGCAGTGCAATGCCGGGTGCCGTATAATCACTCGTCAACTATCTACACAGACACTGCTGCACAAGGCTGTGCGTGCACGTCACACATAGCAAAGGCCGCACATCTTAGGTCAAATAGCAATGTGGAGTGACCGACCGAAACGAGACCTAGAGGAGTGGACACTCCTTAGGTCAGAGATTAATGTAGAAAGGGATACATGCCGAAGTCAGACTGAGAAAAAATATCAACGCTAAGTATACGGTAAACAATGGCCCGGCAAAATGGACACACTTACGGGGGCTGGCGGAACCTTCCTCCCACGAATGAGACTCCCATGGCAATGAACAGGAAAAACACAATAAACTGTATGTTTTAAATGCTAAATGCTCTTTTGATTCAAACTTTTGGTTGATTTTCCCTGTGATATTGGCATGGATTGATGTCTGGCCTACACATGTATGGCAAACAATTACTGAATAAGAATCACACGTTTCATTCACATCTCTTATTGCAACTGCAATTGTACTAGAAAGTAAGATTTTTTGCCTTAAGGCAATAACGTCCTGAGCTTCATAATACTACGAATTGGGGCACAGTTTATATCAAATATCAACATTAAATATCTAATGAGACATGGTCAAAGTAAAAGTAATGTGGGCACACGTAGGACTGTGTAAGGTAGACACAACGTAGGTCAAAGTTCAACACTATATATTCCATGAGACAATGCTGAAGTGTGACTAAGTGGTTACACTTAAAGACAGAAATCAATGTGAACAATCTTACGAGGCACGGCCAAAGTCAGACCGAGAAAGTAGGCTCAAATTAGGTCAAAGGTCAAAGTAAAGTATCCAGAAACCTGTTTCGGTCACATATAAATATCAGTTCAAGTAAAATGGGCACATACATGTACTTAGGTCAAATATAACCGTCGGATCAAGTAGAATGGGAACAGTTCAGATTACCTATCATGTTAGTATCAGTTAGGTCTTCTGCATGAAGTACAGCATTTAACTTTGAATACTTCCATTTTTCTGAATCTGTTACCCTGAAAAACCACCAACTAACCACAGGTCAGGTTTTGTGTTACACCGGCAACAATGATTGCAACACAAATATTGTATTAACCAGAGAATCTACTGACGCAACCCCATTCCTGACATATCTGAGCGAAATTTCTCTACTGATTAGACATACATAGTGTAACTATTTGGCAAGCTCTCAAGCTCTCTTCCAGACTTCATGGCTAACAACCAGCTCAACAGGAAGTCATGTAGGGAATGCCTAGTCAATAATTTATCTCTGCGAGGCTTCGAGGAGAACGTTTGTTTTTGGATAATTAACGTGGATTTGTGGCATTTCTCTGTGTATAAGGTGGCGAGTAAGATAAGCCGTGGGGACGCGCTGATGGTGCTGTAACAATAGCACATTCAACTCGCCCATCCGCCGAGTTCTTATCATGCAGATCCATCCTGATGATCCGCTGACCTCCCCTCACGGGAACAGTAATCTGCACAAATAGCCCATGGGAAAGGTGCTGCCAATTTGAATTGAGCCCGAAAACCCAATCCTCACATATCTGAAAAATATGAAAATCAGCTGTTAATTTCACAGACTGTTGGTTGACAAATTGCCTCCGTCTGTGCATCGTATTGAATACCTTAACATCCAGAACAAACATCTTCAGCTCACCTTCCTCCTGCTCGCTATGAAATCACAATCAGATGGGGGGCTGCCAGTCGCTAGACGTGCCTTAGTGCCTGACTACACACCACCTGGACGTCGTCAACGACAATTACTGTATAACTGGTTAATTTGGCGTGGTTTTTAATTTGGCGTTTTTTGGCGAATGCCCATCAACGCCAAATTAAAGATCGCATAAAAATATGTCTACATAAAGATGGCGTTGTTCTGACTGCTCCAGACGCCAAAATAAATACAGGGAAAATACTTTTTTGAAAAAAAAACGCAAACTTAATTACACGCCAAATTAACCAGTTATGCAGTATCCTCATCCTCTACCTGGCAAATTAGATAACCACAGATAGAGCAGTTTGATTCATAATGTCACATTCTCTCCAACGTTTCTTTACAGCCCTTTCAACCAGCAATCTATATAGTTTCTGGCTTCATTTCTCGGAGTGGTACTGGTTTTATCTGTGTTTGTAGCTGTAATTGCTATGCCAATATAGCGAATAAAATACTGTAGATTCACAAAAGATTGTGTAGAGTAGATTTTGAGAATTTACAGAAAATCGATTGTTGTGGTTTTTAACTTTGCGAATTGGCCGCAACATGGAGTACCAGTTATACACTTAAAGTGGCAGCACTAATCATTGCGAATTTTAATTTTGCGTCCGACGTTAAACGCGCAAAAATTAAACTAACACAATCTTTTCCGAATTTACAGTTGCCTTGGCATTAAAGAGAACGCGAGGAAAATACCGCTAGTAGGTCAACCATTAACATTTGATAATGCAGTGAGTATGTTGTTCACGAGGGAACAACTGAGCTTATAAATTCATGATGTCTACACATTCAAAAATCTTGGTGTATTTATGAATATAAAAGGTTAGCTTTGATGTATAGTTGTGTTTTGATCGTGATTGTATGATATATTCTGGTATTACCCATGTGGTGAGGAGGTGAACAAAACAGCGTCATTTTACCAATGCTGCTACTGCAAGGCTGATATCGCTTGGATGAGTAGAAAAGACAAATACATACATGTAACACTAGATCTTCGCGAATGATGTCATGACCAAAGCTGATCAATCTATAGAGCTTTAGATTTTATGTTTGTCTAAAATAAGCGCCAATAACTTGGCCACTGATTTCATCTGAATTACAATGGAATATTAGTATAGGGCATATTTAGTAAAGGACACATTCTCTCAGACGTAGCTAGAACACTTACAAGGATTACAGGAAGACGGATTAATTTGTAAATACGAATGTGTTGCAATCAATTTGCAGTCATTGTTTTAGAACTATTTATTTTGAATGCGTGTTTTGATAGGATGCAATCAGTTGAAGAAACAGCAAAGTTTTTCTTCAAGAATTAGCATAACGACACACCGGTTTATGTATATCTTAACTTTCTCCTATACTAGTATTCTAAATCCCAAACACATTTCACTATGATTGCACACATTTGTGTTTCATGCGACTTGTGGTTGTTTGCTCAGCTATCTGGAAGCAATTGGAAAACGTGTTTCAATAGTTTACTGACTGACATGAAATAATTGCAAGGAACTCGTTGTTATAAAGTATTTCAGAAAACCTCTATACCTCTGTTCATCTACCTCAATACTGTATAACTGGTTAATTTGGCGTGGTTTTTAATTTGGCGTTTTTTGGCGAATGCCCATCAACGCCAAATTAAAGATCGCATAGAAATATGTCTACATAAAGATGACGTTGTTCTGACTGCTCCATACGCCAAAATAAAAACAGGGAAAATACTTTTTTGAAAAAAAAACACGCCAACTTAAGTACACGCCAAATTAACCAGTTATACAATATATACCCATGTATTTTATAGCACTGATGAAATAATTTAGGATGGATATTTTGAGACTACCGAGCTCCTCCAAAGTAAAGATATCTTCGTTTTTATTGCAGACCATAGGATGAGGTCAAGTCGTGATTATTAGTAGATTTTCACAAGGAATTCATGGAATCTGTTTAATTTTCCTTGTCCCTAAATACCACTGACTCAAAGTTGTTGCTCCTAATTAGACAGTGTGCGTTTGTTACAACTAATAATGTAATAAACTACCGATAATGTAATACTCAACTGATAATGTAATAACATTTACCGATAATGTAATACTTAACTGATAACGTAATAAACTTTACCGATAATGTAATAAACTTGGCCAACTGATAACGTAATAAGGCATGAACGCATAATGTAATAACATGACTTAACTGATAATGTAATACACTCTTACTGATAATGTAATAACTTTTCTAATCCTTTTCAAAGTTTCACACAAATTAATTTTAAGAGTAGTTTGAAACATTCATGCATCTAACATATCAAGTTCTGCACTTAGAAAAATAAATAGGGGTGGGGTTCTGATGTCGGAGAGAGGGGCGGGGATGGGTTGCTGTTGACTAGGCAGGGGTGCCAGCTATTTTGATTGAATATTTTTTTTATGTGTTTCAATGTGTATCCTTTTGTGTTATGCCTGCATATCAACACATTTCAAGTGAACAAAAAGCTTTTTGAATGAGATTTTTGGCCAATATATTACTTGTTGCAATGTATGGCAGTTCCATTTAAGGGGGAGAGGCAATTCACATTAAAGAAATTGAAAGTTTCATTTGCTAGCATATTCACTTTTGCAAAATGGAAAATTTCGTAATATTTAACAGTAAAATAAACCCTTTGCTGATAATGTAATAATTCAACTGAAAACGTAATAAACCCTTACTGATAATGTAATAATTCAACTGAGTGTAATAATACTATGAATGATTATGTAATGAATCAACTAATAATGTAATATCTCCCCTTATGATATAATAAACTCTGACTGAAAATGTAACATCTCTACCGATAATGTAATAAACCTGACTGATAATGTTATATCTCAACTAATAACGTATTAAATCTGAGAATTTATTATGTTATTGGTTGTTACATTATCAGTTGTCAGTCATTGTCAGTCAGAGTTTATTACATTATTGGTTGAGGTGTTCCAGGTTTATTACATTATTGGTTGAGGTATTTCATTGTCAGTCAAAGTTTATTACGTTTTTGGTTGAGGTATTCCACCATCAGTTAGAGGTTTATTACATTATTGGTTGAGTTATTACAATACCAGTCAGGTTGATTACATTATCAGTCAGAGGTTTATTACGTTATTGGTTGAGTTATTACATTATCAGTTAGGTTTATTACGTTATCGGTCAGAACTCTGACTGATTATGTTATATCTCAACCAATAATGTAAATAAACCTCTGACTGATGGTGGAATACCTCAACCGATAACGTAATAAACTTTGACTGACAATGTAATACCTCAACCAATAATGTAATAAACCTCTGACTGATGGTGGAATACCTCAACCGATAACGTAATAAACTCTGACTGAAAATGTCATATCTTGACCGATAACGTAATAAACCTGGAACACCTCAACCAATAATGTAATAAACTCTGACTGACAACTGATAATGTAACAACCGATTACTTAATAAATCTGAGAACTCTGACTGATTATGTTATATCTCAACCAATAATGTAATAAACCTCTGACTGATGATGGAATACCTCAACCGATAACGTAATAAACCTCTAACTAATGGTGGAATACCTCAACCGATAACTTAATAAATCTGTATAATGCTATAACTCAACCAATAACGTAATAAATCTGTATAATGTTATAACTCAACCGATAACGTAATAAACCTGAGAACTCTAACTCAACCAATAACGTAATAAACATGAGAACTCTAAATCAACCAATAATGTAATAAATCTGTATAATGTTATAACTCAACCGATAACGTAATAAACCTGAGAACTCTTACTCAACCAATAACGTAATAAATCTGTATAATGTTATAACTCAACCAATAACGTAATAAACCTGAATAATTTTATATAGAGTTCTCAGGTTTATTATGTTATCGGTTGAGTTATAACATTATACAGATTTATTACGTTATTGGTTGAGTTATAACATTATACAGATTTATTACGTTATTGGTTGAGTTATAACATTATACAGATTTATTACGCTTTTGGTTGAGTAAGAGTTCTCAGGTTTATTACGTTATCGGTTGAGTTAGAGTTTTCAGGTTTATTACGTTATCGGTTGAGTCAGAGTTCTCAGGTTTATTACGTTATTGGTTGAGTTAGAGTTTTCAGGTTTATTACGTTATCGGTTGAGTCAGAGTTCTCAGGTTTATTACGTTATCGGTTGAGTTATAACATTATACAGATTTATTACGTTATTGGTTGAGTTATAACATTATACAGATTTAATACATTATTGGTTGAGTTAGAGTTCTCAGGTTTATTACGTTATCGGTTGAGTCAGAGTTCTCAGGTTTATTACGTTATTGGTTGAGATAACATTATCAGTCAGAGTTCTCAGATTTATTACATTATCGGTTGAGATATAACATTATCAGTCAGAGTTCTCAGATTTATTATGTTATCGGTTGTTACGTTATTGGTTGTCAGTCAGAGTTTATTACGTTATTGGCTGAGGTATTCCAGGTTTATTACGTTATCGGTTATGCTATGACATTATCAGTCAGGTTTATTACATTATCGGTTGAGATGTTACATTATCAGTCAGAGTTTATTACATCATAAGTGGAGGTATTACATTATTAGTTGATTCATTACATAATCATTCGGAGTATTATTACACTATCAGTTGAGCTATTACATTATCAGTAAGGATTATTACATTATCAGTTGGATTATTACATTATCAGCAAAGGGTTTATTGTACTGTTATGTATTACAAAATTTTACAATTCGCAAAAGTGAATATGCTAGGAAATGAAACTTTCAATTTTTTAAATTTGAATTGCCTCTCCCCTTAAATGAAACTGCCATACATTGCAACAAGTAATATATTGGCCAAAAGTCTCATTCAAAAAGCTTTTTGTACACTTGAAATGTGTTGATATGCAGGCATAACACAAAAGAATACACATTGAAACACATACAAAAGATGATACTTAATCAGGAATATCTGGCACCCCTGCTTAGTCAACACCAACCCACCCCGCCCCTCTCCCGACATCAGAACCCCACCCCTATTTATTTTTCTAAGTGCAGAACTTGATATGTTAGATGCATGAATGTTTCAAACTACTCTAAAATGAATTTGCGTGAAACTTTGAAAAGGTTTAGAAAAGTTATTACATTATCAGTAAGAGTGTATTACATTATCAGTTAAGTCATGTTATTACATTATACGTTCATGCCTTATTACGTTATCAGTTGGCCAAGTTTATTACATTATTGGTAAAGTTTATTACGTTATCAGTTAAGTATTACATTATCGGTAAATGTTATTACATTATCAGTTGAGTATTACATTATCGGTAGTTGTTACATTATTAGTTGTAACATGCGTTCTATAGAGGTACGTGTACAGCTTGTGGTATTACCCTGCTCATACTATCACCATATGTGTTGTATATATTAATCTCTAAACCAGATGTAGTAAGGAACACTTCAGCATATCTATTAACTCCTGTGTTGCTGGTATTTTACACTTCAAGCATATTACTATGAGAAGAGAGATCTGATTTATTTGCCTAGAGAGAGAATCTCCCCTTCCAAGTATGCTTTTTAGATTCTAACCCAATTTGCAATATTTTCTAGGTAAGATTACAACGAAAATAAAAAAATAGATATAAAAAGATGAGAAGTTGTCTATAAAGATGATGTCCTTATGATCTCATGTTTAAAGCACTTAATTTTCAAACATTCAAAGAGACACAAATTCTTGTGAAATGAGAGACTTTATAAGGAAAATGTCTCTGTATGATAGCAATGCCACGATCAAGTGTAGACGGACAGTCTGTCTGCGAGGGAGACATTACCAAGATACAGTGCCGACATTTAATTCCTGCACTAAATGCGTTGGCAGCCCGGGCATACTACACGACCGCACGCCCGATTGGCACCCAGTTTCATGGACATGGATAACTTCAAAATTGAACGTAGATGTTATTAGAAAGCTACGTTAGGGTCATTGATGTGCTTGGGTTATTTTTTGACATGTTATCCATGGGGTTTTATACAACCAGGCACTGGCAGACGTCCGGTCGACTGGTGCAGGAATTATATGTCTGTACCGTACATGCTCTCTGAACCTCTTAACAAAGGGTCAATATTAGCGCACTCTTCCTCGTTCATAGTGTATGAATAGAGACAAAAAAGGTTTTAGCATGTCCTCAACGATAAGTACAAGATAGGCGACACTTCTTTGAGTATGATGGCCTAGTGTAGTTCTTCAATATTTTGACACCACAAAAAAATCAAATCACTTTATTATGGAAGAGCAGGCACACGGATATGAAATGATTCATATTGTTGTTTGAATAATTGCAAAGTAATTTGTAGTAATTTCGAATGAATGATGGAAACAATAAACATGTCTTAGCTTTGAGTCTTGACCTGGTCTTGATGTCTTCCAATGGGGTCTTTGCAAAAAAGGCTTCCCTTAACCCTTAAGAACTCTCGCAAAGGAATATTGTGAAATCGCAATTTAACGAGTTGCATATGTAACAAATACACACACGCACATCTCTCTCTCTCTCTCTCTCTCTCTCTCTCTCTCTCTCTCTCTCTCTCTCTCTCTCTCTCTCTCGCTATATATATATATATATATATATATATATATATATATATATATATATATACACGAACTGGAGTTGTCGACTCGTCTTTGGGAACACAAACCTAAACACATAACACACCTTCTTATCACTACTTATCACTGTCAAGTCTTATTTAAAATCCCTATTGTACACAGGCATTGTTGAATATATATATATATATATATATATATATATATATATATATATATATATATATATATATATATATATATATATATATATATATATATATATATATATATATATACACTCACACACACATGTATATATGTATGTGTGTGTGTGTATGTGTGTGTGTATGTGTGTGTGTGTGTGTCTGTGTGAGGCGCCCTATGCCAGAACTGTCACCTTGCTTAACAATCGATAACGAACTCGTATGATTTGTTTGTGGTTGTGATTTAATGTGAAAGGTTGAGTAGAGTAGGTGGGTGAATGCTCAGGAGCAAAAACTAGTCCCCTGACAAACACCGTCTCTTTGTACCTTATATAGGCGATCAATATAAATGAACTACGAGGTACTCATAGAAGATGAATATGATAGAAGTGCGTCAAATGCTAACAAGGATTGAATGTGGGAGCTGACATATATGTGGTAAGGGCTTCCAATGTGTAAGGTTACCGTCTATGATATACCGTCTCCTATCGCTGCAGAGTGTAAAGGTAAGGGAAATGTTTTACTACATGTATGTAAAGTTTTATCAACGATTTCGACACACGCAGTATCATTATAATGTAAGTAATTTCACAATATAATTTAAGAGGGACTTTGTATCAGAGGCCGCGAAGCAACACCCTTTCTAATGTTTGTCTGCGTATGTTGTTACAATATCTTCTAAAACAGTTCTATACAACTTATATGCTTATTTTTTTTAGTGAATGTTTTATCATTTTATTGTTTTGTGATAATGTGCTACTACGCATCGATTCCGTCATTCATTTCCACGGTTAATTGTATTATACATGTATCAGAGCTTTACATCAGCAATGATACAGTTAGACTTTAACATCTTGTTGATGGTCACATCCCAGTTAAAGAAAGGCTAACACTTTACTAGCCACCTATCCATAGTGGAGGGAACCGGGGTTTTAATGGATCCAAGTCACCATCAACTTGTTACATGCCCGGAACACAATTCCAACCCTAGTGGTTAGGAAAGACGAACGTGTGTTAAAGCCCTTGTAGCGATTCAATATCAGGGGAGTGGTTACTAGGCGTCCCTGGCTTTGAACAAAATGAATGGATGGATTTTATCAGACTCTGGATGGATACGAACATCTGTGTACGTTATGACTCCACGAAATTAGGTAGATGGGAAATTGAATATGAATAATTAAATTCCCGGAAGGGGAAGCTTTGATGTTGAGCACCACACCTGAAAGTTCATCAGTGTTGTGCAACGCATTACCTAGGGATTCCTTTTCTACTATTGACAGGTGCTTGTCTTTGATGGTGCTAGTGTACAGTGATGGGCTATCTCGTTTTGTGGTTACGCTTAACCCCTTCCCTCCAGAACGCACATGCTACTGAAGATATTGGATATAGAAACCATTTTACATAGTTGTAATAACATGAGAGGAGGAATTTATGGTTCTTTAGTTCTTAGGAACAGGGGGGAAATTATCTTCTTCAGTGTGTCCGAAGGGATCTTTCACTTTCAGATGAACCGTAGAAAGCCTTTCACAACGACACACATTTGTATATCGACCATTATCACCTGCTCTGCTATGATTCTTGATGATGATTGGTCAATAGGTGTTAGATCTGGAGCCGTTCACCCTTTGCAGATTCAATACCACACGGCAGAATCCGATAATACCACTTGGAGCGCCA
>OZ012689.1:13787054-13794554 GCA_963942565.1 Maea johnstoni | reverse complement strand
CAGAACGTTTACAGATGAAATGCGAAATGGGTTAACAGTGGGTGCACTTATCTAAGTGCTGGCGGTATTCTGTTTTGTGGGGATGTTCGTGGGTTCGGTGGCTTGAAGCTTTTAGGGGAAGGAGTGGTAAGTAAAGGGTATTGATTTTGAAGATGTAGCGCGTCGGAGATGTAGCCTTGTCCAGGATGTAAGGCAGATCCCATGCCGTGCTAATCTGTACAAATGTCAGCGATGCAAGTGGCTGAAATGCTCCAACAACAGTTAATTGAATTCTTATCCCATCGTCAGCCTATCCACCATTATCATATAGCTACTAATAATGGCTATATCAATCGCTGGCAAAACTAAGGAGCGTTGTACCTGCAGTTGCCTGGCAACCATCAAATCTTGTAAATCGTTGCCCATCGCCATGACAAATTGACACAAAGTTACCACACTTACCACATGCATAATGTCTGTGTGAATCTTCTGCCACTGCTAGAGTACTACGTCTATCAGGCATATTCCTCATCTATACGACTAAGTCTTCACATCTGCGCAATAGACGCGTCATTGTATCCTAGAATATAAAAGACACCCATACATACATTCATACATACATACGTACATACATACATACATAAAAACAGACAGACATACTTACAACTGGCTAGTCAAGAAATAGCCACAATATGGCACACATGTGACGAAAAACGAAATTCCAAATCCATACATACGTACATGCATCCATACATACATAGATGCATATATACATACATACATACATACATACATACATACATACGTACATGTTGAAAAAAAAGCATTAGTTTCATATTTTTCATATATTGTCTTGTAATTTTGTAGTTATGCCTACAGTCAATAAAGATACAATAAAGATATACAATACATACATACATACATACATTATACGTACATGTTGAAAAGAAGAATTAGTTTCATATTTTCGAGAACTATTCTGAAAAATGGCGTTAAGATTTCATGGGAGTAATCATTGGAAAATCTGAGATACCCACTTCTCCGTATATACTGATCTCTCTGGACCCTTCTTTCGGGTATCAGCTCCGTTTGAGCATGTCTTTTTTTAAATTTCCTATCCCCACAGTTTATATCTTGCTGGTAGGCTACGGGCTTAACAATTGAATAAAGTCAAGGTAGACGAGGTAGACGAGCTTGCTATGTGTATAATTTCACAAAATTTCCCACTCTGTGGGTGAGCTAATTATGTATAACGTGGTATTCTTGTCTGTTTAACCACTCTTATAGTCTTGTCTAAATTCAGCAGAAAGCATTTACAATTACCATAAGCACCAGATTACGTAGAAAAGAAGTACATATAAACGTGCTACGTCAACTGCGAAGCTACGCGGATAAACTCTCTCAGTTCTATTGAGTGAGAGTGAGGACTGTACAGAACACGTGCGTCGAGAGGACACTTTATCATCAGCTTCACTCTGATACTCGCAGCTGATTGGTCAAATGCTGTTGGGTACTGGATTGTATTTCATTGCTTCTCATTACTTGTCAATTTCAGGATGGGGATAAGTGTTTTATCCTCACTCTTGAAATCGAGGCTCAATGTTTTATCCTCCTTCGCCATGGTTACTATGGTTGACCTCAAGTTTACAGGTCACAGCCTCGATGTTTTTTTATATTACAAGACACACAAAAATAATAAAAAACAAAATCAAAAAAATAAAATTTAAAAATAAATAAATAAGATTTAAAAAAAAAATTGAAAATATTAAAAAAAAAAAAAAAAAAAAAAATAAAAAAAAAAAAAAAAAAAAAAATAGAAACAAAAAAAAAAAAAAAAGAAACTGATGATAAATTCGTTATCCGGCCTCGTGCGATACGGCTGGCTGAACGCAGATACCAGGCCGTATCCTTTTTTTACAAGGAGGATAACTAATATTGTGCCATGAGTTGTCTAGCGTACGCCAATCTCCAATCCACAAATGATGCATTAGCTAATCGTGTATGCACTGCAGTTGTCTTAGGTACTCGATTCATTTATAATGTATGGATGCGTCGCTGAATGAGTACATATTTTGTATTATGGTACAACTATATAAATAAATCTGCGTGGGCTGACTCACTTAATGTCTCACAGAGTCTAAACCCACAATTGTACCATGCTGCTAGTCCAAGTAAACAAGAGTTGTATTCGTTGTTACCATAAAGAACCTTTATAGAAGATTTTTTTAAACGTATTGATACAAAATCTACATTTGATTGGATCTATTCAGAAGCAAAGATGATACATAAAAATGAAAACAAGAACGCCGTTGTGATAAAACGAATCAATTTGATTAATAAAGATTATAATGTTAACATTTTCTCCCACTCAGGTGTGTTTTACAGTTAAGGATAAGTTGTCCGCAATGGGTTGTCTTCAATGGGGTTAAAGGTCAAACTAGTGTAATTGTTCAATCAGATCCCTCAATTTCAATCAAGGGGTCACTGCTGCTGGGTGAAAGGTAGACCTAACAATAGCGCGCGTGAATTTGAACAAGCGTCACGTAGGTGATCTGGTGCCAGTTTCCAGGGAAAACAAACGGTGCACGTCACAACAAACGCGTATTACCATTGTTGAACTAGTGCGCAGGTGACCTTTGGGTGACCTAGTTTATCTAGCTAACTTCACGACAAAACGTGTAAATTTCTCCTTTTTATCGTGGGAGAAACAGGTTCCATCACTCACGGATGGACAGAGGAGGTATCTTGCACTCGTGAATGATTTGTGTCTTGGGACTCGGTATGCCTCGTCCCAAGACACAAAGTCACTCATATATCACTCATGCAAGATTCCTCCTCTTTCCATCCACTCGTGATGGAACCTCTATATGTTTCATTAGTAAATCGAAAGAACTATCGGGGATGTTTTCAAAATATATTGCTACAAGAAGTTGATCAGACCAATTCCGATGTAAAAGCGAACTATTGATACTATACATGTAGATCTAGTTGAATACACTAAATTGACGAAAGTCAGCAGGATTTGTCTGGCCGAATGGTGGACATAAGAAAAGCAGACAACAGGACAAACGATATTTGTTGTTATATCACTTAGAATATTTAGGCTCGTGAAAGGGTGAATACGTAAATACGTATGGAAAAATGAATAATAACGTAGTGTTATTGATACCTGAATACAACTACGCTTGATTATAGGTAAAGGTATTCGGTTTATAGTCTTGTATCCACCTAAGCGCTCACACGACCTTCCTCCCATAGCAGGCCTGTACACACGGAAACCATTTCGATCCCTCGGGGGATTTTCCAGAGCAACTGGCAGCATATAGCGCACAAGCTCTAAGCACTGCCTTATTTATGCTAGGTACCCATTTTGCTGCTGGGTAGACTGAAGTAATATGGAATAAACTGTCTT
This sequence comes from Maea johnstoni, assembly GCA_963942565.1. NCBI lineage: Eukaryota > Metazoa > Annelida > Polychaeta > Spionida > Magelonidae > Maea > Maea johnstoni. The sequence goes on along the minus strand of OZ012689.1, from coordinate 13,791,163 downwards.
GCCCAACGACAGACCAAAGTGACCCGGCTGGGAATTGAATCAGTGACCTACTGATTATTAGTCCGACACCTAACCACCTGAGCTACTTTGTCCCCACTGGCACAAAGGTCAGAATGTGTACTTCAGTATTTATAAAATAATTACTGGCACAAAGGTCAGAATGTGTACTTCAGTATTCATGAAATTGAAATTACGACCCATTGATGCTATCTTCTATTCAAGGCACAATGAGTGTGATTCATGAAGCCAACATGGCAAATTAACCTCTGCCATTACCGACTGCCTGGTGTCGAACAAGAAGAGACGATACGCCGAATTGTCAGTTTCAAACTGACTATCAGTAAAGCATTATACTCTATTTAGCATGTATCAATAGGTGAAATATCAAAATAAACTATCTACGTCATAAGTACATGTACATGTTCGTGTATTTGAAGGTCAAATTCAGCTGGTGAATTCGAATGCCATCGGCACCAGTTACACATGAAGCTCAGAAGATAACAATACAATCACGTTGACCTTTGGCAAACGCTGATTGGAAGCCAGATAGAAAAACAGGTTCTAATGTTTGATAACCCAGCCGACAACATCTGTGACGCTAATAAACAGGCAGCGAAACAGCTTCATTCGATCGAAAGTGTAACAAAATATTTTCTAAGCCATAGCCATTACGTTTTCAGCGTCAGCTTGTCGTATTGATTTAAATACAAGGTCGTCTCAAAGATTATGAAAATCAATTACTGACTTAGTGTCAGGTTATTGTGGTCATGCATGCAACATAATTGTTGTGATTGCTGATGGGACAAACTTGTGACATAGGTATGTGAGGCAGAACACGTCATACGTACATGTGTCAGTTCATTGAATTGGTGATGACGAAAGTAACACGTATGTGTGCGACTGCGAGAAGAGGCCCTTGCTAATTATTGCAGAGGTGTGGGGGAGGGGGGGGGGGGGGGACCGGACAATGGACACTTTTCTAACACGGCTGAGGGAATTCTAGTTCGCTTGTAAGCTGAAATCTAGTTTTGAGACGACCATTCGCACCAACAGTACGTAACCTCCTGTGGTGCTTGTACGCTGTATATTCCCTGCCTAGCATGAGGTCCTTGTCATACATATATCAATCAATCAATTAGGAGTGCATCAAAGGTTTGACACTTATTACAATATCTTGATAACAATGCAATATATTGGGAAGTATTTCAGTAAAAGCGGTTGTCCTGTTGAGTGGGACAATCCCTCTTCAAATACTGATACATTTCGTGAATTATGATAGGAATTGTCAGGCCATGTTTGCATTACATAAGTAAAGGGCTAGTAAGATACGAAAAACTTCTCTCAAAATACCCGTTTAAAATGCCTATTACAATAAGAACTAAGTGTCACACCTATCCATATGGAGGAATAAAACCGGTCACAATTATTATCTTTGAAGGGTGTATGGTGGTGTAAAAGCAAAATTAGGCAGATCACCAATCTGCCAATTAAAGCCTAATGATGCCAACACCCAATTCATGTACTTAAGACCAAAATAAAATATACACTAACCATTCTCAAGCGTGGAATGATATGATATCTTGCTGATTGTCACTTTTCTGACAAACCTACCCGTGGGCCTCGTCATGATTTGCAAATAGGTAGGGGAGTAGGGGTGACTAACCAATCAAACAAATGCTGTCACTGTCGCTTTCATGCGTAACAGACAAAGCAATATCCATCGTTGAATATTCCTGCAAAGTGATATCAACATGTAATGGGGATATCAAAACAGACTAATGACATCAAGCATTCTATCATTTTATCAACACATTGAGAATAGAGTACTCTGCACTTGTAGTGCAGACCAATCCAGTGTCGTTCTATTTTAGAAGCCTCCCCTTAACATCAAAACATAATTTTCATTTCTTACCCTACGAAGTAAGATCAAAGGAAATGTTGCCATTCCTTCAAAGGTTTCCATTGACAACTGACTTGCATTGTTTTACATGGCTCGGGCTTGTGCTGATTTGTTGTTCTACGCGATGATAAAGACCTTCCAAGGAACCAAATAATTACTTTATGGGAGTTATCGATGTGAAACCAGAAACCGGCGCGTCCTTTGAAGAGCCTGACGAACAAATTAGCTGGCGACTTTTGCCATCGATCATAACGCCCAGTCGGCGGAAACGGCTCCATTTGGAAAAGGATAATCCATCAAAAGCCCTGCAGCAGAAAACCAATACAAGCCGGCTTTTAAAGGCACAAGAGAAAAGGAATAGTAAGATATTAAAATAATCGAACTTTGCCCGTCTGGGTGAGATATCTTTTCTTTTATCAATGGACTGTCATGTTTAAAGTCACCCCTACTTGCAGCCATGTAATTCGATTGAGAAAGTCGTATAAGGTCTTTTGGCACTGGAAGACGGCTTGAGAATAGCAACCTCGATTTGTTTAGAAAGAACCGCAATGTTATGTAATGTGTATTAACCATAAGCTGCGTTATGAAATTACAAATACATTTAATAAATCAAGAGAGAGTGGTATCCATGTATAGAATAAGTGAAAAGAAAACAAAACGTATAGAAAAAAACATAAAAGAGAACACAGGTAACACAAAAAACGATAAAGAAAGAACAGCAAAATATTCAATACATGGTTGCGTTGCTGCTAATAGTAAAAGTGTACAAACTTCAACCACAAATACCGCAGAGATTAACAGTATATTGACCCATGGTCCCGACAGAACCAGTAGCTTAAAAAGGTAAAGGTATTCGGTTTATAGTCTTGTATCCACCGAAGTGCTCACACGACCTTCCTCCCCTAGCAGGCACTGTACATACAGAAACCATTTCAATCCCCCGGGGGATATTCCAGAGCAACTGGCAGCATATAGCGCACACACTCTAAGCACTGCCTTATTTATGCTAGGTACCCATTTTGCAGCTGGGTAGACTGAAGCAATATGGAATAAACTGTCTTGCCCAAGATCGACCAAAGTGCCCGGAGTGGCCGGGAATCGAACCAGCGACCCTCTGATTACTAGTCTGACACCTAACCAACTGAGCTACTTTGTCCCCAAAGGGGATGCTCGTTGCCTATCACCTAGTAGCTAGGCTACTCAGCGCTTCTGGCCTTTACCGTATTGATGTACATGCACTTAATGGACCATCCGGTGATTACGCAGAAATCAAACATTTCTTCAAAAGTTAATTCGTCGATTCGACCACCTAGCATCCAACATAGGGCATCGGAAGAATGTTCAGAAGTTGTTTGTCTACAAATTGTGTTAACCTGATCTAGTTCGCTAAACAACATAATTCGGACACTGCATAGCAATGTGCTCAATGTTTTCCACTGCATAGTTGTCACATAATAAAACTTTGAGGGAGTCCTTAAAGCCTAAAATTTTCAGATCTCAGACGGCTTGCTTCACAAACTATTTTAGCCATATTTTCACAGAATCTAACCATACTAGGGTACCTGTCTGAGATTTCCCACTACGTTAGGTATTTTGCTGTACCAATAGTCTTATACAAATATTCACAGTCATTATTTACAGTAAGAGTGCTTAGCCAATATGCATCCTCCAGTCTCCATGCTTGAGACCACACAAACTTTGACCAGCTGCCTTTACCATATATAGCAACGGTCCCATTTATCATGCCCATTACGGTATTAACCCTTACAATGCTGAGGGCACATTCGCTCAAAGCACAAAAAACGCAAAAATCTTTGAAAAAATCTTAACCATGTCATGTTGGTACTCATTGGAAAGCTCTCGCTGAGTACTCTCAGATGAGTACCCATTTGGCAGGGTTTCGGTGATTTTTCTGGTTTTTTGCATTATTTTGTTTTGGTAGAATTAGCCACCAGCAGCATAAGGGTTAAGGAGACCTAGCCTATTTGCGGCACTTAACATATCAACAACTGGACTGTTGAAAGTGTTTGTGTTACCCCAACTGGGGTTTTCATAAGACACCTTAGATCCATATAAAAAATAACCTCCTCACCGGGTTCCCAATTTTCATTTTGACAATCGTTAAGACATTGAGCAGTTTCTTGACCAATACCAAGGTGGTTAGTCTGACCCACCCTAAACCATAGACACTAGTCTGGTTCAATGGTGA
>OZ012689.1:13760965-13786854 GCA_963942565.1 Maea johnstoni | reverse complement strand
ATATATATATATATATATATATATATATATATATATATATATATATATATATATATATATATATATATATATATATATATATATATATATATATATATATATATATATATATATATATATATATATATATATATATATATATATATATATATATATATATATATATATATATATATATATATATATATATATATATATATATACATATATGTATATGCATATATATATATATATATATATATATATATATATATATATATATATATATATATATATATATATATATATATATATATATATATATATATATATATATATATATATATATATAAATATATACATATATACAATGTATATATATATATATATATATATATATATATATATATATATATATATATATATATATGTATATATATATATATATATATATATATATATATATATATATATATATATATATATATATATATATATATATATATATATATATATATATATATATATATATGCATTGTCTTGATATGTCGAAATTACCTTCGACGGAGTTATAGTTTAAGGAAGTGAACAAAAAACTCTGAAGTATGTATTCCAAGTGCAGTTTTGCACTAAAATACCTGAAATAGGATATCTGACCAAATGCACTTTACATTAGCATTTGCACTTCACACTAGACCTTGTCCATTATTGATATATCGATTGTGATAATTTAATTGGATTTGTGAGCATCATCGTGGTACAGTGAAAGAGTTGTTTACGGCATCAGGAGTTATCAATTACCCTAGTGACTTCAACAGAAAAAGAGTTCAGATGGATGTATTATGCCATATCTCATAAATAGTATTGACGTCTAATGATAATATACACAGATGTATGTGATAGCCTTAGGAAATTCAACACATATTGTTCGAACATCTGCAAAATTCAACTTTCAACTTCCTATTATTTACGTCAGTGATTCACCATTAGATCAGAAAGCATCGACAATGTGAGATAGTCGGCTACGTTTTATAGTTATTCTCTATGTGTGGAGAATGCACCATGCTCACAACATTTTTTTCTCCGTTAAAAAGATATTGTACAGCGATATTGAATGTTTTAGAATATGTTCATGGTATAAGATAGAATCGTACAAACTGATCGTTGGTTCATAATCACATAGAACTAAAGATGCAGTTCCATGTACAGTCGATAGAGTCGTTGCAGACAGCAACATTGCTACAGATTTAACTTCATAATAGTGTTCTCCGGCGAGAATTGAAAATAGCACAAAAGCATTTTGATTGGTTCCAATAGAGCTAGACCAGTAGTAGAGATCATTCCTAAGATAAGTACACCCATTCCCCTCAGCTATTCTAATCAAAATGGGCAGACAAATCCATATTCCTGTTGCAAGAAATCTCTTGATAGTGACCTTCAGTGAGTATTGGAAAATAGAAAAATATCCAGTCAACTAATAGTAATGGTTGAGTAGTGGTCAACCATGCGCTTCTACTCGGAAATTATACCCATTTTCATTAGATGACACAAACAAAATGGACTGAAGAGATCCATTTAATTCTTTTTGTTTATTCTATGACGTTCGCCAACCATAGGAAAAGGATAAATGTAGCTGTCATGATTTGTAATTTGCTGTCGTTCCCTTGGCTGTAGCGGTACTGTAGCAGAACTGCGACACCTAAGTGAAGATATATAAGGTAACCGTATTCATCAAAGATCATTTTCCGGCAATCTCTCAGAGATTGACAAGAGGACCCAAGAGGGCCAGGCCTATTTGTAGGCACTGCCTATCTATTTATCCATAAACAAGACGGCTCGCAGCAGCCGCTCAGAGACGAGCGCACAATACACACGCTTACACCCAATGATGCACCTGATTTACGTGTCAAATCAACAGTTTAGCAGAAACGCTCTCGTTTCAGAGGCTGGCCACGGAGGGGCGTGAGAACGATGGGTATACACAGTCCCTCGAGGCGCACCTGTGACGACTGAGATAGCGGCATAGAAGATACAGCTTCCTAGCAATTACCATCTATAGTCTGCCCGCCACCGCCACACATCTGTATTCCCGTGACGAGGCGGACAAGATCACGTGACGTCTTAGGGATTACCTCACAGCAATCACCCATCTGCACTTAGTGTATTAGAAAGACAGAGGTAGAAAAGGGATAGAGAGGAGCGAGAACAAAGATTGACATCGACAAAAATAAGCAGACAACCAGATGCACAGAAGAGAGAGTCACCCAGTCAGAGTTTTGGCGTTAAAGTTTATTCATCAGCATTTATAGAGTATGAAGAAGTATGAGCATTGTTTTTTTACCTTCACTTATTGAAACCATGCTTATGTTCATGTTCATACATACTGATATAGGCCTTTATATCGATGATGCTTTCAAAGTACATCTTCCTTAAGATCTGGAGAGAGATTTTGGCAAATCATAATACTGTAAATCACTTAATTATAGCGGGAACAATAAGATAGCGATAATAGCGCTCTGCCCATATGCGCTATTATAAAATCCCCGTCTTTATTAAATTCTTAATTGAACTTGCTGCTGCTGTTCCCGTTCACCGCTATACTTAAATCACGCTATCCAGGGAAGTAACGTAATTGCGCTGTATAATGTTTACGCCAAATTTAAGTGATTTACAGTAGGTTTTAGTGTTTTTTTGCAGATACAAATCACCATTTGGGATGGTTTTATATGCTTGCCTCATTAGTCACAATGTGGTTGATTCGCATTTATTTTTCCTTTTTCGTCATAGTTATGCCGTTTTGTGGCTAGTCAGTTGTAAATTTTGGAGGAAACCAGGCTACTTGACGAAAACCAGAGCCCAAGTCACTGAAAAATTAGTCGTTTGGCCCAAGCGAGAGTCGAATCTAGTTGAGAAACAAGGAGTGCCTTAGACCGCTCGAGAGCAGGCAAACACCGTGTAAAACGAGTTCAAATGACAACTTTGTCACACAGGTTCCGTCAGCGGTAATTGACAGACACATTGGCTTTGGAAATAGGGTGACCTGTTTTAAGTCAAAGAAAGACTTATGGTGAAATGGTGCATTAGTGAACAAGGGCTTTTATGCTCTAGTGATAAACTGCCTCTAATTCTTTCTCTATTATGTTAAGCATATTCTTAAAGACTGCAATATGCATGGCCTCTTCCCAATATCAGAGAAGTTAATCATTGAGTTTATAATATACTTACATTGACATTTTGGTATTCAGATTACAAGAACATACTTTGATTCCAGATTGCAAGAACAAAATGTGCCGACTATGATTGTTTTGCATTGTTTTGTTAACGACTAGGTTTGATAGTCAGATGGTATGCACCGTCAAATATAAATTCAAAGTTCAAAAACAGTAGATAATAGTTAAGCCAAACACAAGGTTCTCTTGTGTCACTAGTTTATAGGAGGCTCCGCACATAGTTACAGTCAGATGCTGCAGGCTCAGGTGATCTGCTAGCTCTGGCAGGGCCAGTAAGATATATAGATAGATGGGAACACATAGGCCCTACCAATACACGTGTGTGTATGTGTGCGTTGGCTACTATAGCCACAGTCAGTCTATAAACACAAAACAATCACGTAAACTACATGCTTGTAATGCACAGCTGTGGTGCAAAGTGATGTGGATGTATCCAATTAGAATTTATGATATAAATGAAATATGTCATCTCTATATAAATCTGTATGAATTGTCCTAATACTTATATATTTTCAAATTGAGATATGCTTTATGTTTTGCTAATTTAATGTTTCTAAAAAGAATTGTATTGATATCACTTAAATATTTGTTTTAACCTATTCTACCTTTTCGATAGATAGTTTACTTGACAATTAAAGTAGGAATTTGAACTAATGTATTTTTAATGCCATATATCTAATCAATTTAAAGTGTGTATTTGTATATTTTAGAATTTTTCACAGACATGCAATGTTTGAGCTAAATAGATATGTTCAATGGATTCATACATATGTCATTAGAGACATATGTCATTACCTACTATTCTTATTGTTAACAATGATCTTTGGTTTGCCATCCTGGAATGCATACAATTATACTGGATTGTATGGACAAAAGTAGATAACGCAAGTTTAACAAATATATCTTAGAAGCTGAAACATGCGAAGGTGGTTTAAAGCTTCATAATCACACCTTGTTTGATAAGGCCTTAAGATTAAAATGGTTGAAAAGGTATTTAACCTCCAAGGGTAAATGGAAAGTATTTGTTGATGTAGAAGATGTAGATAACTTTGGTCTTGATTTTGTACAACGTATGTCTGAAATAATTCAAATTCCTTTTTGGAATGATGTCATAGACAGCCTTAAGTTATTATTCAAGAGTGGCATTTGTAATGATGTATCTGTTGTATGTTCCATTCCATTATCGTACGATAATATCTTGCGTTTGCCTTTAAAACCACTTTGGTTGAAAAAAAGGTATTAGCATAATAAGCGACGTTCTGGATGAGGAAAATTCAAATCCTCTCATTGGAAGATTTTCAACAAAAAATATAACATTAATACAAACTTCCTAGAATATGGGGGATTTAATCTAACAACACCTGGCAATTGTTTAATAAACAATATTCTACCAAGAGATATTAAGAAAGTTTCTAATCTATATAGGAGTATATACCAAAAAAAACACACAGTAACATTATCAATAACGTCTGCTTAAATTGGTATGAACAAAGCAACAATACCCTACACCCTTATAAGGTCAGAAACTCTTTTAAGGAAACTTGCAGTATCATATGGTAGATGACATATTTAATATATACTCAATTAATAACGTTGAATTATAGATACTTTACTTATATGACTTACTTTTCTAATGAAAAATTTAAAAAGATGATAATTGTTCTATGTGTCTAACTGAAAAAGGTTTTCATATGCTTATAGACTGTATAAAATCGCAAGAATTGTGGTTAAACGTGGAAGCCTGGATTGGAATGACTGAATTTAGAAAATAGCAGTCAAATGAAAATTATACTTCTAAATACTATCCATATACCATGCTAAGTTAGAAGGGAAACCACCTTCTTTATCACAGGTGCAGTCAAAATAAACACGAAAACTACAAAAGCATAATAAATGACAAAGAAAATATTTTTGAAAGAAAATGGTCTTCATTATCAAATTTTCTTTATTTCCACTACAAAAAATAATAATCACTGATTACAGTCAATATTGTATAATCACACACGTATATACAAATATATATATATATATATATATATATATATATATATATATATATATATATATATATATATATATATATATATATATATATATATATATATATATATATATATATATTATCGAAGTAGCATTGGATAGATGGTACCTTTGTGTTACTGAGAGTGACAAGCTACATGTACATCTATCTACATGTGTAAAAGATAGATATCTTGATGTTCCCGCATACCGTTTATTTTAAGCGATACATTTTACCGGCAGTTCAGAATGGCTACTAGAACGTTTTACTCAAAAGCGTTTAGAACGCGTGCATTAAGCTTTAATACCCACTCTAGCTGTCTAGCATTAGAGGTCCAGAACCCATCAGCTTTATCAACTTAACACTTCTTATGGCAGTTAAAAATCACGTTAAGTCATCTCAAATTCTCTTAGATTGCCTGTCTAACGGGATTATACCTTGGGTATGTACTAAATATTACAGACCTTTTAATAACAAAATCATATATGGGATCAAATTGAATTTCCATATAGGGAGTTTCCTACTAACGCTTAGGAAAATGGCTAAATACTGTCAAAGAAGTGCAAGTCTCGGAAATAAACTGCTTTGACCATTTGGATATAAGCCTGTTGATGTCCATAATCAGGTTATTCTATTTACATAGATCGACTGACATTTTATATATAAGGACGTCTAGGTGGAATATGACATGCTGAGATTGTAAAAGGATGTGCAAGTGCTTTCCTCTTAAAACAACAGTGACGTAAACATGACGCACGAGGAGCAGCCAAACAACCACTATATCAACATGTTCATTCACTTAAAAATCAGGATGATTCAAATCGTTTATTTTGGATACACAATATTATCTAAGTAAAAGTATTTTTAAAAGCATGACAGGCAAATCTTTCCTCCCACGACTTTTCATGAGAAATATGTTCTTGGTAGTGATTACCTGGCCTGAGCAATACACATGAAAGGAAGGTTCAGAGGGAGATTGACGATTGATTTCTTTCAAAATCTGTTGCAGTGAGAAATGGAACTGTATCGATTTTTAATAAATATTTTCTGTTGTTCACAAGTTTTTAACATCTAATGTTGGGATCCCACATCGACCTGGCTTCAATTCAACTTTATGCAAATGATATTATAATGAGCTTTTAGAGTTGCATTTTGACAGGTCATGGTCGCATTCGACATATTTTTTGTTGCATTCGATATTATATTGTCGGAAGCGACCTATAGAATGACGCACTCAACTTCAGGAAGGTGGAATGCAGAGAAAAATTAAAGGTCGCATTCGACTTATTATAATCCGAATGTGATAATTGGTAAGTCGAATACTATCTAGTAATATCGCATTCGACTTTCCCAACATCGCATTCGACATAACCTGTCAATCAAACAGGTTATTACCATAAACTCAAATGCGACAAGTGTTTTCGACCTTCCAACACCGCTTTTCGACGTTTCGACTTCTCATACATCAAATGTGAAGTTTAGCAATTCCACATCCCATTCAACACGCATTTTTTCCCTAATCTTACTACATTTTTCCGTGTCGCATTCGACTTTTAGCGGTTCTGAGATATGTTTTGCAACTCGATCGACTTCTGGTAGAGGTATTAGGTGTCCCAGAAGTCGATCGACTTCTGGTACAGCAAATGCGGTACCAATCGACGATTGGGACCACCATTCATTTACGAGGATCATTTAATACTGTCCCAGAAGTCGATCAACTTTTGGTACAGCTAAATGCTGTACCAGAAGTTGATCGACCTCAGGTACAGCAGAGCTGTACCATTTGTCGACTGGTACAGATTGGCTTCTGGTACAGGAAATACGTCTTTTTGAAGATTACTGTTTTAAAGGTATATATATATATATATATATATATATATATATATATATATATATATATATATATATATATATATATATATATATATATATATACATGTATATATATATATATATATATATATATATATATATATATATATATATATATATATATATATATATATATATATTATTATATATTTATTATTTGTGCTTTTGTGTAAAATTGTTTGTTGCGTTAAGAAGTTTATATCGGCATTATACGTATATCTATCTTTCTAATTGCCAATATAATTGGGTTCTTCATTAATAACAAAAAATATTTCCCCTATTTCATATTTCTTAATTTAATTGCTGCTCAACTCTCTGGCCAACGACACCTGTTCCAATGACGTTTCATCATTGAGAAGTCTACAATAAAGGCCTGATGGAACAAGACTGTGACCAATCTACCTTGAATAGAGCATTCGGGGGGAATCGCATTCGTACTTGCACATACTGACTTATCGAAAGGTCAATGTCCTGAGTAACATAGCGCTATCCAATCTGGCCTTTCCTTTTTCGAGAGTATTGACCGTCGTCATTTCGTTTGGAGTAGTGCGAAAGAGACTGTTTTCTGACTAAGCAGAGCTTCTGAACAAAATAGGATCGGTTCTTATGTATTATGTGATGTGTTTAAAAAGATGCTAGATACTTTGATTGGATAATTGCTCTAACTATTAATTTTGTAATGTCTGATTTAGTCAATAAACATACAAAGCAATACCTGCTCATGAAAACTATTGTTGTTAGAGTTGTCTGTGAATAACATATTTACTTTGTTTAAGTGAACAAGTCCGTGCCTTGTTTATTAGCCGAATGATTTTTATAGATTTTCAGAATTTTATCATAATCAGCAAGGCCTGAGCACTTTGCTTCTGTCTAGCACTGAATGTCGAGATACATTAAACACTTTATTGTTTTTATCCCTGACCACAACATTCGAACATGTGTAGTTCTTGTTCATGTGAACTGTACACCAACTTCATGTATCGTAAATGTAATTTGGCTTTCCTGTGAATGCATACTATCCTAACCCAGGTCTGACTGAACTTTGTGTTGTCTTTCAGGTGCAAGATCTGCTTGTGCTTGTGGTGAGGAGAAGGTCCCTCCATTATCACGACTGACGCCAACGTTCAGCTTGCAACATATAACGTAAGTGCACACACTGTTATCATTATAAGATGGGATTATACCTTTCAATGTAATATAACCAATGTTTTTGGTGGTTTCTGGTTCTTTCTGAAACTTCAAGAGGCCACCCGGGTATCCTTGAGCATGTTTATGACCATTTCAAATAGACCTCTCTGATGTCATGTAACACGTTCATACCACAAAGCAACTGGATTGACATATGATACAGAATGCAATTAATGGGTTTAAAAAATGCATAAATAGGTCACCAGGGGTCAAATTTCCCCCTTTTTCATTTTTTTTTCAGAAAATAACATCTTGCAGTTTTCCTGGAAATCTTAGTTGGCAATATATATCCATTTCCAGCATGTTATTAGTTATCGCTATATCTCCCCAACACTGTAAGACCAAAAGCAGGTTGCTGGCTCAGAGTAGCAGAAACGTTTAGCATGTTTTCGTTACCACCCCACATATTTGAAAATGATGAAAACTAATATGAAATATGAAATAATAATTACAAATGAAAACTATTCATTTCATTATAATCATTTCATATAAGACTTGAATTACCTGTATTTCCTTTTTGAAAATGTTGCAAAAACTAGGTAACCTGAGGTAAAATTCACCCATTTCTTGTTGATTCGTTCATTTGTGAAGTTAAACGAGGATATAAATGAGGATACATCTACCCGTGTATGTCAAATGATGAATCCAGCAAACATTAACCAAAATAAGCACATTTAGACATTTCAAGGCGGTTTTTTAACCTGAGGTGAACATTCAAATGAGTACACTGATCTTATATGTAAATCATACCTTAGTATGGAGACCAGTAAGCACAAAAATTATCAAACTTGTAATGGAACCTTAAAGTATTATAAAACTATCGCATCCTGTTTGAGTTTACTTCAGTAGTATGCATGTAAATTGTCATCACTTTTGTCACCCTCTTTCTAGGGTCATTGTCTTTTTTGATATGTGGGTTGTAGCAAATCTTCTCTGCTAGAGACATTCAGAAAGAGATACAGTGCCGACATTTAATTCCTGCACTAAATGCGTGGGCAGCCCGGGCATACTACGCGACCGCACGCCCGATTGGCACCAGTTTCATGGACATGGATGCATGGATTACTTCAAAATTGAACGTAGATGTTATTAGAAAGCTACGTTAGGGTCATTGATGTGATTGGGTTATTTTTTGACATGTTATCCGTGGGGTTTTATACAACCAGGCACTGGCAGACGTCCAGTCGACTGGTGCAGGAATTAGATGTCTGTACTGTACAAAGTAGCCCGGCTGAATGGCGTGAGCAGTTGTGCGTGGAGCAGGCATATTTCTTGCACTGCAGCCACTTACTACCCCTTTCATTAGTTCCCGCGAAGCCACTTCAGATACACTAGTGCACAGGACTGGTACTTCATCTTTGATGTCCCAGTCAAAGTCCCTTATGTCTGCACTAAGTGGTTCTATTTGGTCTGCAGATTTCCTCTGAATGGTTCTCTGTTGAACTTGTCTGATGTGCTCATCTAAAGCTTGGTCAACCGATGGTATACCTTTGATTTTGGGTGTGTCTCTCATACTCGCGAAAAGGGTATAGCTTAGCATGTGCATGCATGTAGAGAGTACCTTCCACTTGTACAGGAGGCAAATGAATGTGTGTGCAACAGTTATCACACAAGGAAGAAATGCCTCTGGTTTTCTACAGATCGATTTCCAGATCTATGTCATGCTTTATCATGAGTGGCACATCAGTGACCTTCCCTTTGCTGTACAAAATTCCAAATCATGGTGCACCCAGTGAGTGCATCTACAGCAGGGAGCTGGAGATACTTGCACCTAGGTTTCTTTGCTGAGGCAGTCATGTCAATCCCACGCTCATCAGATTTTCTCATAGGTACCTGAGCAGATGTTTAACTATTCATGACAACATCCCTGCCAAGAAGGCTCATCGCCAGATTAAGCTTAAGAGTTACTAAAATGGAAGGACATGCAGAACTGTATACTTGGTACTTTTCCCTGAAAAATCTAAAATAAATGGGTTTATACCGACCTTTTGACCTCTGGTAACCTACAGTGCCGACATTTAATCCCTGCACTAAATGTGTGCACAGAATACACGACCGCCTACTTGTTTGCCACCCGGTTTTCTTGGCACGGATGCTTGTAGACCCTCACAACTGAGCACACTTTGATTCTAAAGCTTTGTTGTTAATAAATGTGCTTGGCTTATTTTTTGACATGTTATCCATGGTTGTTTGTACAACCAGGTACTGGCAGATGCACGGTAGACTTATACAAGGATATAAATGTCTGAATTATAGTTTTGAAAATTTTCAAAAAAAATACAGGTTATTTAAAGCTAATAATATTATATGTATAATGGCATGAATAATGTTTTCATATGCAATTACCTAATGGCCCTTATATTTTTTCATAATTTCATGTCTTTCAATCTTGGGATCATAATAGAAAAAGAGAGCAAACGTATAGCAAAATAGATGACATGGTAGAAATGATTGTATGTTAGCAAACAAGGTTTCCAGAAAGACTGCAAGATGTCATTCTCTTAAAAATGAAAATGGGGTGAGTTTGACCTTTTTAGACCTGGTGACCTAATTGATTTCCTTTTTATACAAAACCCATCAATTGTATTCTGTATTGAATGTCAATCCAGTTGCTTTAACACTAAGCTCTGAGGTGAGGGTGTGTATTTGTGTTTTGCTGCTCGGTGGTATGAACGTGTTACTGTATAACTGGTTAATTTGGCGTGTTTTTAATTTGGCGTTTTTTGGCGAATGCCCATCAACGTCAAATTAAAGATCGCATAAAAATATGTCTACATAAAGATGGCGTTGTTCTGACTGCTCCAGACGCCAAAATAAATACAGGGAAAATACTTTTTTGAAAAAAACGCCAACTTAAGTATACGCCAAATTAACCAGTTATACAGTATATGGCATCAAGGAGATATTTTGGAAATGGTCACATAAAATGCTCAAAGACGCTTAGGTGGCATCTTGCAATTTCTGAACGAAATCCTAAATAACAAGAAACTATCAAAAAAACGGTTATATCACATTGCATGGTATACCCCCGTTTTGCTGGACTAAAGTAAATCATTTAATAACGTTACACAGATTTTGAATTTCGCCTATATGCACTTCTTCTGCTACATCATGTTCAAGACGTTGGTTTGGTGGACGATACAAGACACTATGCCAATAACCGACAAACCCAAAGTAATTATGGCTCTGTTGGTAATCATTGGCAACATTCACACATAAAAAACAAAACTAAATTCTATTAGAGAAGAAGCGCATTAGGGCGGTATAGTACACTCAAGAGCCGACCTAGTTCTAAATTGGGAGAAAGCTTAAAAATACTCGTTTAATTTTGAAAAAATCATTATTTCTTCCTTCAGAGGGATAGATGGAAATGAGACCACAGCCAGCAAAAGTATTGTGAGTCTCGAGAAATAATTTCATAATAAATGCTTCGGAATTCACATTTGACATACCTTTCTCTATTGAAGGGTTATTAGGGTAATTAGATGTGGCACCGGGACCGAATGGTTTTTTCGAGTTCTTTGAAATTTTCAAAGCAAATTTTAAGATTTTCTGGGCCTTAAACAATTTAATTATTAAAGAGATACCAGTCACCATAACATGTTGAGGGAACACTTACTTGTATTTCTAAAGCAGGAAAATTACATAATCATTAAAAATGTGGAGGCCTTTGACCCAGTTAAACAATATAAACAAGTCCATGTCAGCTATGGTTGCACATCTCATCGAGCCTTGTTTGTCTTCAATTACATGTATAAGCAACAGATCTAATCACGTCAAATGCCAGCAGATTTACATGTACCAAGGATAACACTCGCCTTGTCTATGACACGATTCATCAATATGAAATAGGAAATAAGATAGGATTGATAATAATACTAGACTTCGCTAAGCCATTTGATACACCTGGATGACCTTTTATAGACATCTGCTTAAAGCTG
Source organism: Maea johnstoni (assembly GCA_963942565.1). Classification (NCBI taxonomy): domain Eukaryota; kingdom Metazoa; phylum Annelida; class Polychaeta; order Spionida; family Magelonidae; genus Maea; species Maea johnstoni. The sequence continues at coordinate 13,774,624 of OZ012689.1, read as the reverse complement.
TTAAACTTCGGTGATAATATGTTAATTTGTTTTAACATACCGTAAATCTCCGTTTAAGCGCACATGCGGGTAACAGGTAAGGAAACATTGCGAGAAGGGATAATATTAGTCTTCCCTATAGCTGCACCCCACAGCTTCTACAAGCTGGAACGCTTTCATGCTACGAGCTTGAATTTGCTCTGTTGCTTTTTGTTACGCCATGCCTGACTGGACGCTTGGGTGATTGCGCGCCGAAGACTGATGGTGCGAAGTGTTTCAAGCGCTTAGGTACGATCAATATACCGTCCAAAGCAGAGAAAATACAATCATGTCAGTTTTTGACGGTCCCACGTGAAAAGAGAAGGAAACATTGCCTTTCGCGGGGGAGGTTGGGAAGTTTGAGAAAGTAATGTACGCTGGCTTGCCCCTTCCGACATTTTTCAGAAAAAGAGGGGGGATCCTCTCTTAATTGGGGGAATACGGTAGTTCCTTTTCAAGAGTGGAATATAACCGCTTTTTCAGATACGTCATTATCAGACATTATCAACTGAAAATGAGAGCTTGTTTAAAATGGGTACAAAAGACGGTGACAGGTTTAATTTCTGCGTCTCTAGCAGAGCCAGTATTGAAAATATAGGGAATGAAAAAATGGTATCATGTTGAAATACTTTATCTTAATTACAAAGAAGGTTATATATTCTGCTACGAAAAAGTGGATTTAACATGTACATGTGCCCTGATAATTATCAGATGACGTAGACGTGCCATGATAATTCTCACATGATGTAGACGTGCCTTGCTAATTCTCACATGGCGTAGACGTCCCATGATAATTCTCATATGGCGTAGACGTGCCATGATAGTTCTCATATGGCGTAGACGTGCCATGATAATTCTTATGTGACGTACCCGTGCCATGATAATTCTCACATGACGTAGACGTGCCATGATACTTATCACATGACGTAGCCGTGCCATGATAATTCTCATATGACGTAGACGTACCATGATAATTCTCATATGACGTAGACGGCCCTGATACTTCTCACATGACATAGACATGCCATGATAATTCTCATATGACGTAGAAGTGCCATAATTCTCAAATGGCGTAGACGTGCCATGATAATTCACATATGACGTAGACGTGCCATGATAATTCTCATATGGCGTAGACGTGCCATGATAATTCTCATATGGCGTAGACGTGCCATGATAGTTCTCATATGACGTAGACGTGCCATGATAATTCTCATGTGACGTACCCGTGCCATGATAATTCTCACATGACGTAGACATGCCATGATAATTCTCACATGAAGTAGACGTGCCATGATAATTCTCACATGACGTAGACATGCCATGATAATTCTCACATGACGTAGACGTGCCATGATAATTCTCATATGACGTAGACGTGCCATGATAATTCTCATATGACGTAGACGTGCCATGATAATTCTCATGTGATGTACCCGTGCCATGATAATTCTCACATGACGTAGACATGCCATGATAATTCTCACATGACGTAGACGTGCCATGATAATTCTCATATGACGTAGACGTGCCATGATAATTCTCATATGACGTAGACGTGCCATGATAATTCTCATGTGACGTACCCGTGCCATGATAATTCTCACATGACGTAGACGTGCCATGATAATTCTCATATGACGTAGACGTGCCATGATAATTCTCACATGACGTAGACGTGCCATGATGATTTTCATATGACGTAGATGTGCCATGATAATTCTCAAATGACGTAGACGGCCCTGATACTTCTCACATGACGTAGACATGCCATGATAATTCTCATAGGACGTAGACGTGCCATGATAATTCTCAAATGGCGTAGACGTGCCATGATAATTCTCATATGACGTAGACGTGCCATGATAATTCTCAAATGACGTAGACGGCCCTGATACTTCTCACATGACGTAGACATGCCATGATAATTCTCATAGGACGTAGACGTGCCATGATAATTCTCAAATGGCGTAGACGTGCCATGATAATTCTCATATGACGTAGACGTCCCATGATAATTCTCATATGACGTAGACGTGCCATGATAATTCTGATATGGCGTAGACGTGCCATGATGATTCTCATATGGCGTAGACGTGCCATGATAATTCTTACATGACGTACACATATTATGAGACTTCTCACATGATGTGCAGATCAATAGACTTCGCATAACATACACATCTTAAGACTCTCCTCACATGACGTACACGTGTCACAAGATTCCTCGCATGTCGTTAAATGGTCATGATACTGTTCACATAATGTACACGTCTTATGAGACTTCTCACAAGACGAACACGTGCCATGAGACCCCTCACATAACAAGCAAATGCCAAGAGATTTTCAGGTGACGTACATGTGTCATGAGGCATCTCACATGACGTCCAAGTGTAGAGAGACTCCTCACATAACGCACATGCTTATTAGACTTCTCACATAAGGTACACGTGTCATGACACTACTCATATGACATACTGACATATCATGATACTCCTACAATGACATACATATGTTTGACGATATGACATCCATTGCATGACGAACTCGCGTGTATGTGTACCGAAACCTCTCAGACGTGTGATGTGCACGTCCGCGACAATAAACACGGCATTGTAAGAACCAGAATATCCCCTCAATTTCCAGAACTAGTGGAAACGGGTAATTACTGTTGATCACTCTCGTATATTACCTACCTCATCACGCATTTTCAGAAAAAAGCAAACTGCAATATATGTTTTCGCAGTGACTTCTTTGACTTAATGCCATTAGTTTATATGATGGATGAGCTCCCTCTCTCTAATTTTCCTGCTTTTATGGCGCACCTACGCAATAATTATGACTTGCCATACTGAAGCACAACATGCTATAAAGTCATTTGTCAACAGAGCAAGGTGCCGTTCCAGGAAAACAATGATGCTGTTTCCTCTGGCGATTTCTTTTTGAGTAAATCGTGAGAATATGAAGGCTCTGGTGGTAATTTTCCAAAAGCTTTCAATTATGTACACGTATTGCATAGTCAAGCACTATATTTATTTCACACTTCTCTCGCAAATACTCCTGTCATGACACGAGTCAATTTCCGACAGGACATCTTGCCATACAGCCACAAAAAATAATAAAATATTACTGGAACATTTGTTATTTAGATTTACTGCTTAAAAATGCGCTTCATGACAAAAACCAATACAACAGTATAACCAAACGACAGAGCGAGGTTTGTACGTAACAAAATGTTACATGAAAAGTGCACCAGACGTATTTTGTAATGAACTAAGTTTGTATTTTGATGTGAGAGACATTTGATTAATTACTGAATATGTTAAATGGCTGTGACAATAAAAACACCATCGCATATGTAAGTTAAAGATTATGGCGAGACCGACGGAAATATTTCAGAAATGAAAGAACACAAAGCGTTTCATTTCATTACTAAATAAAATCCTGTTCGAAAATAATATACCAATACAGCTTTCCATGTAGATTTTCACACAAGAGTTTAAATTCTATCTTATTGTTCTAAAGAGGTACTCTGCCTTTTTAACACGAAACTAACGTAGAGCCGGATAACTCGTGCAAATTGCATAACAAGTGTACAATAGCTAGCTGTAGACAGCGTTACTACAGTGCCGACATTTAATTCCTACACTAAATGCATGGGCAGCCCGGGCATATTAAACGAGCGGATGCACGATTACAACCTAGTTATCTGGACATGGAAGCATGGATGACCTCACAACTGAACATTGCTTTGATTAGCAAGCTACGTGGGTCATTGATGTGCTTGGCTTTTTTCTTACATGTCATCCAAGGGTGTTTGTACAACCAGGCAATGGCAGACGTCCAGTTGAAAGTACAAGACTTAAATGTCTGTACTGTAGCAGGGTGACGAGAAGAACCCTTCAAGTAGGAATCCTACTTACAAGTGTCCCTCTCGGTACCCTAATAGTAAATAAATACATGTAACTGTGCATTTCCGGGGCCGTGTAGTATTCTGTCTTTTTGTTTAATTGTTCATTTCTGATTTTATAAAACTTGTAGGTATACATTGAAGGTGATACCCTTTATGTGAAGGAGATAACTTGTATGTAATACAGGTAACTTGTTTATATTACAATTACCAATATAAAGTGAGTTATTTAATCTACGTTTTTCTTTCCTATGATATTTCTGAGTTCGTGATAAGTGTTACTATCTATCAGTATGAGTGTTTATTGTATGCGAACATAATAAATAGACAAACAAATACAAATCGCATCTGATGTTAAAGACACAAACTCTCAGGCTTAGGATATAGATAGCTACTACCTTATCGGTTATACTACTCTAAGAATACGGATATCATGTCCCCTTTGAACGTTTGGGCAAAATGCACGAGACAACCTTGAAAAGCATCATGACTATCGACCTCAAATCGGTACACTGTTTTCTTGAAACCGAAAATGCGTTGTAGAAATAGAAATAATAAACTTTTATTACTGTTAAAGTGTCTTAGCTTTGCTCCAAGAAAGCTCACGCTCCAAGAATAAAAGGAAATGAATTGAACACGACTTAAACGTGAGCTCTAGCTAGAGTGCAATTAAGATCCATCGCCCTCTGGGTAGACGGGAATATACTCAAACAAAGTTCCTTTTCACGCGGGCGAGGTGTTTAACAAGTTTATCCCTTCTTTGCTCAACAAGGCAAACGCACTAACCCTCCTGCTAATTCTATTAACATAATGACCCGGATAAGTGGATATCGTCATCGTCCCTAATAGCTAAGGCGCATAAGAGATTTTTGATGTTTGTTTAAAGCCATTGGTCTTTTGGCATTTTATAAATTCATGGTACATATAGTAGCTACGGTAGAAAGTACACGTAATTAAATGGACCGTTACTATTTTATTACCGCAATAGCTTCAGTACCTGACGTTTTCAACCGTTATAAATAATTAACTTTACATTATGCGACACTAAGTATTTTGCTTACCGGTTTACATGCCTCATAAACTAGGTCTACCAGCCGGCTATCATTAAAGGCGCAATCTAAGGTCAAAACAATATTAAGTAAGTACCTTACTATATAATAAGTAGCCTCATGGAGACGTACTATATTGACTTTACTCCAACACAATGAAATACTTGTTTCATCACGTTCCTAATGCATTGTGAAGATTATATAAGGGTATGCCTGGGCATGTCTTTCTTCTATTCGAAAACATGCTCAGTAATGATATTAATGTAGATACCAACTTATTCATAAAACGCATAAAAGACAACAAAATACTGGCAAACATTGGGAAAACAAATTTAAGGTATCACTACATAGAAATCTTTAGAGGCAAATCTACAGGCAAATTGTAGAAGAGCATAACAGAATTTCGATATTCCACGGAATATTATCCTTTACAAATTATGCGCCAAATGTAAAGCAAATCTGTTGACAGTTGATACCCAAAATGTATGGTTGCAGAGACTTTATTGTGTGTGATAAAAATTTTATGATTGTGTGCAAACCAATTGAGGTTTCTAAGTTTCTGTAAAAGCTCTTCTCTTATTGTTGGCCTTATAAGGCTATTTGATCGAGGAAAAAAGGTGTTTAAAAACCTCAAAATGACCCTATATTCACAACCTAACCGCAAAAGCCTCCTTAAGTAATAGTAGGCATAAGATATTCCTGTTCCTTTATGCCACATGCTCAGTAGTGGATAGGTTAGAATTCAGTAAGGGGTCGTGAGCACGTCGATATGTTAGAATTCAGTAAGGGGTCGTAAGCACTCAAAATCATAACATTTGGCAATTGTTTTTGGGGTCCGAGAATGGTATTTTTAAGTCAAACATTCCCTGTCCTAGAAAGGGGTACCCCGTTAGACTATATGCCAAGTCAAACCGAGGGCCTATGGTAATGGTGAGAAAAACCAGCAATTATTGTGCAATACACCAGAGCACTCAACTGAAGAGGCAGCCCCCGCGTTGTAAAGACTTGCGCACGAAGCTGAGGGGTATTGTATGAACCATTAACTATCTACTCAGTATTAAAGAGAGGTGCTTTAAGTGCGAGTTGCGTGACAAGGGAATAGTGTGAGGATAGTTGTAAGGGAGAGAGTATATTGCACCCTTTAAACCATCGAAGCACGAATGTGGCGGTTTTTGAGTAGACTGGCTGACTTGCTGAATTTCCCTCAAGGATTCATATAGGCACTTGTTACAGTACCGACATTTAATTCCTGCACTAAATGCCTGGTCATCCCGGGCATAATACACAACTGCACGCCCAATTTCCACCCAGTTTCCTGGACATGGCTGCATGTACGACCTCACAACTGAACGTACATGTAGCTTTGGTTCGCAAGCTACTCTGTACTTGGCTTATTTTTGACACCTTATCCATAAGTGTTTGTACGACCAGGCACTGGCAGACGTCCGGTCAACTGGTGCAGGAATTAAATGTCTGTACTGTAAATGTGTTTTTAACTTGCTCAAATATATGCAACGGTTAAGGAATACTAGTAAGTCAATCAACTAACATCAACGCGCTTACTTAATCCACTATCATACTGTAGTGTTCGTACAGGAAGACAAGGCGAAATGCACAAGGTACGAATCAAGATAGGAAAGCATGTGCATATCAAATAAAAATAACAGGGAACCAAGGTTACATATCTGCATAACTTCCCTGTGCTCAGGAATATTTTTTCCTATATAGTTATCCACATGTTGGTCCTCTATTCGAAATCCTGCCTCTCTTTGTGACACCTTGCCTCTCATTCCAGCATTTTGCCTCTCAATATCTCACTCTTGGTTCTCTTTCTAACCATCTTGGTACTCCCTTCATGAAGGTTGGCTCTCCTTCACAAATCTTGAATAAATGTGCAAAAGGGATGCCCTAGACAGATAGAACGCACACTAATTTTTTTTATTGATTTTGAAAAGTAGGACATTGTGCATATTGTACCCTCCGAGACGAGATTTGAACTGAATCCACCCAATCATAGTGAGCTTGCTCTATACCTGAAGAGAGAATGCGATACAAGTTGGCTAGTTATAAGTGGCTTAGTCAAGCATCCTATCCCTAAGTATTTGAAGCATTATTTCCGTATGAAAGTCATTGCCAGGATTCTTTAGCATAGAAAGATACCCAAACACAAATTCAGCTATTAATAATAATAATAATAGTATTATAGAGTACTGTGTGGGATGACGGTCTTGACCCCTTTACACAGTCATATAAGTGAGGCCAATCACTGTCTCTCATCACCGTGTCCTCCACCGTCTGGGAGAGGCCTCTTCTCCTGCCTCGCCGTCTCCTAGCAGTCAATCAGTTGCCGTCTCGTAGACATCGTCGCCGAGGCCCAGTCCAGGCAAGCCTAGATTTCTAGGCTGTCATATGTATTTTTCTGTTATGTTTTTTTTTCTGTTACCAAGCACCAAATAGTGTAGGTAGCCACATCGGTCAATTTAGTTTACACTTATCTCACCAGGATTCAGTTTGATTATGACAACGTAAACGTATAGAGATAGGAGGGGCAGGTGGTGCCATCTATCTACCAAACCTGGTACCACACCACAGTGCTTGGTCAACACATAAGGGAAGGTGAACATTACAGGGACTAGGAGCCTAGTCTAAGTCCAGGCAAGCATCGGTTGATACCAGCAGAGATCTGAGCACTGGCTGTGTGCGAAACTGTATGGCTAGCTTCAATTCCAAACTGTAGGAAGGTTAGGCCGGCAAGGGATTAGATATGAAGCACCTACGGAGTTAAGTGGCGCGACTACGGTTGAGAAGTACTGAAATCCTGGCCACCAGCGCCCTGAGTTGAGTCATAACCCAGAAAGACTCAATTCAAGAGGTGAACTTTTGCACTGAGGGTGTAATACCTTGGTAGGATACGCAAGGTAGTCCGGAGACAGGTGGAGAAGAAATAAGTCAATCTCACTAATCCCCAGAGACAGAAGCTGATCTCCTATCCCCCCACCTCCACCTAACACATACCCTGTTGTTATCGAAAGAATATTCAAATAAAATATTACCAAATAGAGTAGCCAGAATCGACCTAAGTACAATTTTTAGGTTCCGCCGGGTTTCGAACCCAGTACCTTTCGCGCAACAGTGACTTCAGAGCAGATTCCTCCGCAGAAGCATTGGCAAAGAAGCTTGATGTAACCTAACAACGCAGGGTGTTATTCCGATTTCTTTGACAAGTAGTTCGTTGCTTCACACGTCCATTTGCAACGTTAAGAGCGCGTTGACACTCAATTATTATAACAAGGGATACAACATTTTACTGGCAGATGATCATAATGGAACGTTTTTGAGTATGAAAAAGACGAACTGAAAGGTTATCGGTGTGGTCACTCTCTCTCTCCCCACATTCTGCTATCTGGTAAATGCCTGTATTGAGAAGGCGCTTTAAGTGAAGATGGAAAGTCGCTAAATAAACAAAGAATAGGCGCAAAAACCTCGAGATTACGGCCATGTGTGTGACTGTGCTCACTGCAGTCTTCACCACCAATAGCTTAACCCCTATGCCTAGTATTTCTGGACGCGAGGTTCCGGAACCCGCCGATAGGCGCCTTCAAACACGTCGAATGCCTTTGTGGAACGCTATGGATTCTTTCATTAGTGAAAACTTGGTTCTTCCAGTTATGTATGATAGCGTCCACTCTGTTTTGGTCAAACAGCATTGACACATTCAATGGACCAATTGTACTAAGAATACACTTTTAGGAAATTAAATAACCTTTTTTAAATCAGTGAAATTAGCGATTTTACAGTTTTGATGACGTCACAAGTAATATGAAGCTAATTATAATACGCGACGGTGGCGACGCGTAGCGGCGTTCATTTACACTACAGACCTGTAGTGTAAATTAACGCCGAACACGAACACGTTACAGTCAACCTCCCCCCCCCCCACCCCACCCTACTACACCCATTCTACTGCCGACACATAGCATCCAACCCTAGTTCCGAAAAACTCTGGTTCTACAGCAGTGGCATCGGTGTGTGTAGAAAGGGCATGCTGTTTATAGGCACACTACCCCCACCTTGACACAGAGTAGATGGGGCATTTCTAGTTCCACCAGATTCAACAATGATCACTTGTCTCAACTCTGTTTTGTTAAATCTAAGTTTCCAGTTCATATTATTATATTTCATCTTTCTCAACTGTCTACGATGGACCAAGTGTGAAAGAGAAATTATTTCAATATTTTTTTCCACCACCGTATTTTGGGGGGGGGGGGGGAGAACATATATTTAAATATATTTTCACCACCGTATTTTGGGTGGAGAAAATATATTCAAATTCATTTTCACCACCGTATTTTGTTGGGAAAAAATATATTCAAATATATTTTCACCACCGTATTTTGTTGGGAGAAAATATATTTAAATATATTTTCTCCCCCCAAAATACGGTGGTGAAAAAAATATTTAAATATTTTCTCTTTCACACTTGGTCCATCGTAACTGTCAAGCTAGAGATCGAAATAAAGGAATGTTTTGCGTGGGACAAGATGAGCTCATTTTATCAGTCTGTCGAGCAAAGTGGCATTTCTCCCCGTGGGAACTTCATGGCACTTCCTACAACGCTTACTCTAGCGCCATGTTTACTCAAAGTTGACGATTGTAACCTTTTTAAAAGTACAGTAGACTCCTAGTGTCTTTCACCCCTTTTTTCTCACACAGATAGTTCAAACAGTCAATTCCACGGCCATAAACAAACACACAGGCGAGAGCCAGCAACGACAGATTTCCTCATTCCTCCGTTGTCACACAAACAGTTCAAACAGCCAGCTCCACAGCCGTAAACTAGCAGGATGAGCACAACAGTGAAAACTAGCCTTCCCAAGTTCAAAACTCCATAAATACATCAAGCAGCGCAACAAAATAAATTCGCTGTTTTTTGGGTAAACAAAAAAAGTTCCACTGTTTAAAAAAAAAACAGTAGAAAAAAGATATTTTCCACCGTTTTCCAAAAACAACAGAAAAAAGGAAGTATACTTTTGTCTTTCGTTTTCCAGAAAAACACCGATTTTTTTTCCTTCACCATCATAGGAAGCAGCGAGCGCAACCCAAACAATTCATTTAAAAGTCTACTTTGGAGCGGATTGATATAGAAAGAATATGTCGATCTACTTGAAACGGAATGTCAAACTGGATCAGGGACACAGACTTTGATTGGCCATCATTCTAGTCTGAAATGCAATCCTTTACGTTACACGCACAATTTGGCCACACATATCTAAGACTTGTGAATATGAGGGATATATAGTTTTCCTCTTTCTCTTCTTCGTCTTCTTCTCGATGTTCTTCTTCCTCCTCTCCTTTTTCTGGTCCTTGTTCTTTTTCGTCTGTGTGTTCTTCTACGCCCTCTTCTTCTTCTTCTTCTTCTTCTTCTTCTTCTTCTTCTTCTTCTTCTTCTTCTTCTTCTTCTTCTTCTTTGTACAGCACATCACAGATCCCAAACACGAAACTTTCAAGAATAGACGAATAAAATAAGCCTTATCAAAGCTTCATTAAAGACTATGAAAATATCTTCTCGGAAGACGCAACTAATCTGTTTTGAGTCTCATGGATACAACTTTGAACACACGTTCTTGACGATACCTATGTATTTGCTTTTTCCTGGTACAAAATGGATACAAATAGTGAATTATGAGTCTTGGTGCACCGCATGAAAATATTACTATACTAACAAGTGAATCGGAGAAATGAGTTTAGTTTCAAGTTAAAATCATGCCCCTTTCCCTATCTTTAAAACAGACTCGATTAAAACGCCTACGCTTTCTTCATGTGTGTCACGTGTAGCCGAAAATATTCACTTAAATTCCGCTTAGACATGATTTTGAAAAGTTAAGCTAATTTAATGTTGCTCAATGAGACAATTAGAGTCAAGATGAATAACTTCATAGCAACAAAATGAAAGTTAATGCATGATGGAAATGACACAGTATCCTCAGCGGTATTCGAAAATCTAATTTGCCTCAAACCTCCGCCATTTTGGGAGGAAGTCATTGGGAGATTGGGGATAGATTTCTTGACCGATTCTCATGGCCATCGCTGCCACAGCGCATTTCCCTCACAACTCTGCAGTCAGGGGAGATCTTAATGCAATCAGTGATGGGTCAATCAAGTTGCTAATGACGACAAGCAAGGTCATGCACTGCAGTGTCGTCACTTCCCTGACAACCACACACGCACCAATCACTGTAGACCAGAGGCAAAAACTGCATCTATCATATTAGTTTTGTAGGTTTTATGTATATCGTCCGTCAATAAGTTAAGAGATATTTTAAACATTGTTTAATTTTGAATTCGCATAACATATATATTGTCACACGCTCATACCTTTTAGAAAGGAGACACAAAAACAGAAAAAGAATCTTTTTAATTTTCTATATAATCCTATCGGGGCTAACGCTGATTTTCATTCACATATTCATATTGCTGGTCAACAGTCAATAGGTGATACATTATACAGGTAAAGTGACATCTACATCACATGATACTGCTCTTGTTTAGAATAAAACGTCCAAAGATCAAAACAGAGTATAAGACATTGATCTTAAAAGAAGTATGTAACCGGGGATTAAAACCGCAAGAGTTTTGGTAAATATGCTATTAAAACTCTTACTGATATCAGTCCGATTATTCCACATAGAGGCACAGATGGCCAGGATAAGTCTGGATTTTCAATTAAATTCAACAAAACATATTTTTTTCTCACCCGGGGATATAATGTGCAAAGAATCTATTCTAAAGTTGGTCTTATATTTTTCGATTGGTTTAGAACGTTTGAAAGATTTGGCCGGGAGATTTAGGCAAGATTTGCAGGATGTAATGGATTTTGACTTTGAACGCCATTGTTCTTGATGATATGATTATTCGAATCAGGAATCGAAGCACAATTGAAACACCCACCATAATCCCACTTGTCTTGCGATTCGCACACAACATTTACTCTATCTGATTATATTTCGCCTCGAGAGGTTAACTCAATTTCATTTCAATAAAGTTTAGCTCAAATCAGATTCTGCAATACTAGACACAGCAAATGCTCAAAGGAATGGCACTAATCATTTAATTCCAAATGACAAGGTATCGTAAAAAAGCATTAAAGAATTATGACTGGCTTGAATAACCGTAAATGACGCATTTTATTTGCACCTCACCATAGTACTCTCTCTACTCCGAATGTGCAGCAAGTACGACAATATTACCGTTGTCAAACGTCACGTCAGAAGTGAGATAATGGAGAACATAACTTTCAATTCAACAAGGCAGAGTAATATCTCGAAGAAAACAGTATAGTTTAAAGTGCCGATGATTCAACACACTATCAATAAAGTATGTTGATATTTTACTTATCATGCACGGATGTCTAGAATTAGACATTCTAATGCACACACGTATTGATACATACTTACACATACACATACATACATGGTGCTCTCTCTCTCTCTCTCTCTCTCTCTCTCTCTCTCTCTCTCTCTCTATATATATATATATATATATGTATACTTGAATATATATGTATATATATATATATATATATATATATATATATATATATATATATATATATATATATATATATATATATATATATATATATATATATATATATATATATTTATATAGTAAATCTATATATTTATATATATTTACTTTTCATACCTATTTACTTTTTTCAGACGAGTGGTCTAAGATTGTCCAGGACTTAGATTGAAAGGACACAAGCAAGAATTGCTAATGGAGGCATAAGTCAATTTGAGCGAGCAGTAGATCCAATTCAAAGCCTGTGTCGCCATCTAGTGTTTGCAAACGAAACAAAGTTACAGCACCAGCCAATAGAACACAATGGGGGCGGGGTGAACGAACGAAGTGCATGATAGCTGTACTGAAAATCTATACAATGACGATTCATTTGTCCTCATAACATACTGTGCGTCTACACCACACGAGTGATTTAAAGTAAGAGCTCCCCACGAAGTGGTTCACATAGTGGCCAAGTAAAGAAGAGGATGGCACGATATCGAGTCTGAAGACAGTACTTTCTTCGTCGGGAACTCGACAAACAATCGCGACTTGTCCAGAGAAACTATCCAACTACATTTGAACTGAGGACACCTTCGTCTATCTGGTAAGTTTGAAAATACATTATTTATGCTTTTCATTTTTTGAGCGTGTGGATTTTGAGGAAATGCCCATTAACTGTAATTTCATATAAACTTGTCCATGAATATGTATCCATGAATATGTCACTTCAATATGTGAAAGTAAAGGGAAGTGCTTACTTTTACCATTAAGCATACTTGCCTCTATTGATTATGTGAACAAGTTGAATACTACTTTTGGTTTATGATAGAAAGGAGTACAAAAACTTAGTCGGACAAGCTTTTGCTGCCTCGCAAGCCCGTCTGAATCGAACCCTATACGTAGATCTTACGATTTTAGGATGTTTATCCATAACCAAATTGCCACTTTATGTGTACTTTCAACATTTAAGTTCATGTATCACGTGCATCCAACCTCTTTTTTTTGAGGTTTCTGTTATGAGCAAAATGCCTTCATTTGTTCTATCGCTTTCTTCTGTATACCCTGTACTATGTTTATGTCATTGTGTACTTTAATGTTTGTCTTGACATTCCGTAT
>OZ012689.1:13751594-13760765 GCA_963942565.1 Maea johnstoni | reverse complement strand
TTGCCGAGCCAAGACAAAAAGGTATGTTTATATATATATAAACGACATGGTGCTTCGAAGAGGTTTGCCAAGTTCGGGTGGCGAACATGTACTTTTTGTAATTAAAAAGAGGAAAGAACGATCAGCCAAGCTTGGGTCGGACAGACTATAGAATTAATAAATATCCTTTGTCATTGTTCATAAACTGTGACAAAGGGCCACTTTTTGGAATAAAAGAATGATATGGCACTTCATGGCCTTTGTGTGCAGATGTTTATTATCACAATTAATTTTCAGGTCTTAATTATCATAAAAATTGCGTAATCCACATTAAAGTGGCAGCGAGGGAAGTCGACCATGTCTTCATGTGACATTTCTGCCGAGTGAGAACAGAAAAATACCGTTGCTGTGTTTTACTGGCGATTTCTTTTGTGGATTGAGTTTTGTGCGAGAAAGTTTGTTAGGGCCGCACATAGATTTTCCATAATCATTTTGAATATGATAGCTATCACCATATCAACGATAAAGCGGCATTGAGGAAAGTACAGCCATGTTGACGATCCTATTCCGCGCAGTATGAGTAGAGATGGCCTAAATCTGGCAGAGGCACTTTTGACGTCGACCAATGCATAGCCTCGTTTGTTTTCAGTCGGGTTTTTTTCATTTTTTCTCAGAATTGGCACTTTGAAATCAAAAAATGAATAACCGAACATAACTTTTTTGTTCTTCAATCTACTTGCTTATATTTTATAGGTAATTAAGACCACACTTTTGAAAAATGTATCTCATTTATTAGTTACTATATATAAGAGAGAGCATTCAAACAGTGCGTTATTGCCCAAGAACGACTTTCGCCCTATTTGGGTGAGCCCAGCTCTGGTAATTTCCGTATTTCATGTTTGCTCCTTTGCAGATAAGGCGTGTCCGGAGGGCGTGTTTTTCTGTAAAGACAGGATCCCTGTATTGGGTAGCACACAGACAGCACTTTAAGGAGTATTGGCCCCACATCAAACATCTTCACTGGATCGCCTTTGCGCTCCACGGATAGACGAGACGAATGCCTTCAGATGATTTCCTTCTTTCATCTTCGACGGCCTATTATCATGTAGAAGTACGGTCAAACAGAGTATAAGGGTGTAACGTTTCGAGTCTTCACTATTGTAGACCAGACCAGCCACTTGGCATAGCGCTTCTCAGCGTGCCAAATGGCCCTAAAGGATATAGTTCAGATTGTATTGCGCGTTGTGTTGTCTTTCTTATACATATATATATATATATATATATATATATATATATATATATATATATATATATATATATATATATATATATATATATATATATATATATATATATATATATATATATATATATATATATATATATATATATATATGTATATATACATATATATATATATATATATATATATATATATATATATATGTATATATATATATATACATATATATATATATATATATATAAATATATATAAATATATAGTGAAAAAAGGGCCTTAAATTTAGAGTTTGGTGGCACCCGAGAGGGTAAAAGCAATGGACCCTTCCAACATTTAGTACATCCCTCCAGTATTGACAAAACACCTGCCTGTCGGATTTCTATGACAATCATATGCATTCTTCATTTTTTGGTATTGTACTATTAGTATTGATCTTGTAGTGGTCTGATTTCTCTTTTGGGGGATGTTCAAGGTCATTTCAATGTCAAAAATAGGTCGAAATGTTGAAAAATGAACTCTTTTCTGAGTATAAGTACTAAGTTGTTAACATTTTTTAGGGCTATCACATGCATTCTTCTTCTTATGGTATTGGACCATTGAAGTCTATCTTGTAGTCAATTGTTTTCTATTTTTGTTGATATTCAAGGTCATCTCAGGGTCAATAAGGGCAAAAAAATGAAGAATGCATACGAATATAAATAGACTAGAAATTTAGTACTTTTACTCAGAAAAAGCCCATTTTTCAATTATTTGACCCCTATTTGACACAAACAGAAATATGTAACTACAAGGTCAATATTGACATTTCTATACATATGAAATTAGAATGTTTGTGATTGCAGCAAAGAAACATTGAATATAAGTACATTTACTGAGAAAAAAAACCTATTTTTTAGAGTTTGACCTTCAAATTACCTCTAAATCATATACCGTCACTTTTTCAGTCCGGCATACAGGTGTTTTTCAATACTGGAAGAATGTACTAAATGTTGGAAGGGTCCATTGCTTTTACCCTCTCGGGTGCCACGGAATTTAAAAAAAATGGGGTTTGGCTTTCTTATTATTGACAGGATCTCCGATGACGAAAACAGAAGATTGTAAGAATTGAATTGAAGGTATGAACAATGTATTCTTACGTCACATATTAGACACTATCAGTTACCTTAGGCTCTTGCTACACCTCAGATAAATTCAAACTAAGTTATAGTTCGATGACGTGAATCATAACAAGAGCACTTGGTATCATGCACAGGGCCAGATGCAAACTAAACACAAGTACGGTTGTAGATGCAAAGCAGCAATAGTCAAAAGGCGGGGCCAAGTTATTTATGAACTTGTGAGGGAACCGGATGTATAAAGAACATTAACATTATAGAGGAAAATAATTTATAATGATTAGATTTGTATCATTTTTGTAGAAATGAAACACATATCGGAATTCTAGGCACAAGCTGGAGACTTCGGAATCTCTTGGGTGCGAAGCTACTTGAATACGCATCATTTTGGTTACGAACCAGTTTGGTTACGAAGTCTCCTGATTTCATTCTATACACAGAGTATTTTTTTTCTTTAGTAAGTTTCCTTCCTATACTGAAAAATATACTTTATGTCCGTTTAAAATATTTCATATATTTGAAAACTTCATGCTAAATTAAAATAAGGAAGGCACGATTTTCCGCGGCAAAGGCAACATTTATATTATAACCAATCAGAATAGAGAATTATATTCAGTCCGGCCTCAGGATTTCGAACATGGCCGTCCGCACTATGAACATCTCAAACCCACCAATAAGCCTGGCCTGAAATAGACATTTTGGGTAGTGGATAGATAGTTCAGTGTGACTATGCCTATAGGGTGAGAACTTCAGCAGTAGTTGTTGTTGCACTTTAGTTGGCTTATATATTTGAAGATACAGACTTTACCTCTAGACGCCACAGGGATATTGTGTACATCTTAGATGATGAGATGTTCGTGAGTAAAGAGAGAGTATTTCATGTAGATTCAACACTAGACTTCGACTCCATAGTCTGTGAATGGCATATACTGTACATGTAGAATGGCTAATTTATCCGTGAGTTTCATTTTCCTGTTTTTTCCCGTATGCTTTCAAACGGGAATAAACAACACAGGAAAAAACATACAGTACATGTCCGGACTTAAGGAACACAGAAAATTTCTTGTCATTACTCATCGATATTTACTATTTGGGATACTTAAATTAAAGATCTACATAAAACGGGAAATTTATAAACGGAAAAAACATTAAAAAAATTAGCCATTCTACAGTAGTTTATAGGGTATTAGTTTATCGTACAGAGTATTGCATGTAGAGTTCATAATCTGTGAATGACATATACAGTACAGACATCTAATTCCTGCACCAGTCGACCGGACGTCTGCCAGTGCCTGGTTGTATAAACCCCCATGGATAACATGTCAAGAAATAACCCAAGCTCATCAATGACCCTAACGTAGCTTTCTAATAACATCTACGTTCAATTTTGAAGTAATCCATGCATCCATGTCCATGAAACTGGGTGCCAATCGGGCGTGCGGTCGTGTAGAATGCCCGGGCTGCCCACGCATTTAGTGCAGGAATTAAATGTCGGCACTGTAGTTTATACAGAATTCTTTTATCGTACAGAGTATTGCATGTAGAGTCAACACTAGCCTAGATTTCTAGGCTGTTATATGTATGTTTTTTCTGTTACCTAGCACCAAATATTCTAGGGGCCATAGTGGTCCATTTAGTTTACACTTATCTCACCAGGATTCAGTTTGAGTATGACAAATCCTCTAGAGGTGGGAGGAGCAGGTGGTGCCATCTATATATCATACCTGGTACTACATGTACACCAGACTGCTTGGTCAGCACAGAAGGGAATGTCAGCTGTCTAGGGACTAGGAACCTAGTCTAAGTCAACACTAGACCTCGACACCATAGTCTGCGAATGGCATATAGTTTTGACCTTGCCTATCTGTCGTCAATAACTTATTGCTCTTGCGGTTTATACGCAGAGACACTTTAGAATGGCGAATAAAAGAGGCGAGTGCCATCAGTTATGTCAAAACAGCTGGTCACAGGTGCACAACGAATACAAACTTCTCTTAGAATGTCGTTAATAATCTCAACTGATGCAAGCTGCCCGTAGGTGGTATTGTGGATGACCGCAGCTGTCAGCATTAACGTTCTGATGACTGAATGCAAAACAGCTGATTTAAATATCCAGGGAGAGCCATACATTATGTAATGCTATCAGCCTTATTACTTTAATTAGGTGAATACGGTTCATCACCTTATGTGCGTTTATGTTTCTATCAACGCTAGTTATTGAATACAGTTGTAGGATAATGTATGTAACATCAACCAGTTTGAGGCAGAATGCATTTTACATGGCCATTGCCAATGGGAGTTGAGAAAGGTATTTTGTAACATATCTGGATATATCAATCGTATTTGAATCACCAGATATACTTAGCAAGCGCCACACGCACAGTGTTAGGCACTTAAGTTACAACACCCAAATGTAATACATGACATCAAATGTGATAGTAACCGTAAATGCAATAAAAGAATTACACTAAACGTAATAAAACACGCAAATGTAATAAAAAAAGAAAAGCTTTGAACATTCGGTCTATTTCTTCCATTAAAGATTTAGTTGGGGTTGGGAGAGACAGCAGGACATAGGTTATATTTGATATTAGCAGACTTTGAAGTGTAAATGTAACAAAAAGTTTCATTGGGCCTCAAGATGATGTGCCGGAAAACAAAATGTAATAGATCTCAACAAGCACGTACAATTTTTCATAAGGGACATTTTCAATACGACATGATACATTGGCAGTCCTTGTTTCCACCATTGTGCCGTTTAACGCATTTACACTCAGAGCGGCCAAAAGAGGCCTGACGATTTTGGAAATGTTTTCCGTACAAAAGCATTTTTTTAGAAAACATTTGAAGGAGAAATGTTGATCAGAAGATAAACAACAACTATCCTTGAAATATTTTTGCGATCTTTCGCTTTATTTCCAAGTTATTTCCAAAAGTATGAAAATAGCAGACGATATTTCTAGAGGAACTCTTAAGTGTTAATGGGTTAAAGGCCTTTGTGGCGAGCCTCCTCTTACATTTTCTGTGTTCAAGGAATCTCTGTAAAATAGACGGGGAGAATATTTGTCCTTAGCAACGACCTACTTCTCTTTTCGTTTGTCAAAGTAGGGCAGGGTGGTTTACCACAGGAAAGGTTCAAAGACAAGTTGGAGTTTTAATTCCTCCGATCACCACCAGGTGCCGAGTACCTCAAAAAGTATCGTGTCTTTAAAAGGATAAGCTGAACTTCCTGCAAGGGAAGCGTTCATTGCAGAGTCCACCAGACTAGCCATAGGTATATGTATATGTATGAAGCTTCTTACTGGTGTGTTTACATTTTTAAGTAAATTGACTGTTGTATATAAAGTATTACAAAAAAATAATAAAAATGAATAAACACCAAAAACATCTACTCAAACTGAAGGACCCGTAATTGAAATGAATGGTAAGAAACGATTAAAATATTTGTGAAGGTTGAGGAGTTCCTATGACCTTATGATTGAGCATCATCACCTGAAACTCATAGAAAGAGGAATATCAAATAATGTATTGATAAAGTTTCAATTTACTCTTTTCGTTCAAATAAACACCTATTGTCAACTTTTTGGCATGAAAACATTCACCTTTTTCAAAACAACAACTTCCATTTTGATCACCCGCTCACACTTCGACTTATTATAATTCAGTTTAAAACGCCCTAGGATACTCATTTGCTCGATAACTTAGTGAAGAAAACACTTTTAGCCTGCATGTAAGACTTACTGATATTTTCATCAGAGTGTATGTCCTTGTAAGACTTCGTGCGATGCAGCTCCTCTTTTTGAATAATTGAATTTACATATAATACAAAATGATTAAGAGGATATTAACCTCGTCACTTTCAGACATAGTAGGGTCTCGAAGGTTAATTTGTGAGGTGACAAACATACACTGTATGAACAGTGTACTATATCTTTGCTGCAATTATGACAATCCCCCCTGACTAGTAATAAGCAGTGATGGAAAGAGAGCACACACGTAACAAGATTGCAGCAAGTGCTACAATGGTATTACACGCATAAACACATGATGATGGTTTAAGCGGAAGGAGATGATGTTCTTTTATTGTTATCGCAGACCGTGCATTATTAAGTTGGTTACTGAGCAAGTAGGAATTAGATGCCTAAATGCTGAACACGATATGCCATTACACGCGAAAAGCACTCAGGTCTGTCATGTTTTATGGAAACACTGATGTTGTGTGCAACTGTAATATCTTATAGACTTAGCTAATTATGTACAATGCATCTTTATGCGAAATGGCACCTTACTAAATGTCTGCTTATTTGCAGAAAGTAAAGATAATCTACATTTTCTATCAACTAATCTTAATACGAGCATGGTGCAAATTAGTACCCGTCGTTATTATCCCCTTCATATAGTTATAACTCCGCCGTACGTCTACCTACTTGAGAAAGGTATTAACACCAAATTAGGAAAAACACAATTATCGCCAACATATTTAAATGGGATGATGATGAAACAACAAGCGATAAAGGTCTGGGAGAAGAAGAAGAAGAAGAAGAAGAAGAAGAAGAAGAAGAAGAAGAAGAAGAAGAGGAAGAAGAAGAAGAAGAAGACGGAAGTTTTGGACAAGAATTAGATGTTTGTGGTAAAGGGGATAGTAATGACTAATGATAGAACTATCACTAAATCCATACGTCTCATTCTCTGCTGTGATTGGTCAAATCATGGTCACCTAACTAAGAAGAAGAAGAAGAAAAAGAAGAAGAAGAAGAAAAAAATTGTTGGACAAGAATTAGATATTGGTGGTAAAGGGGATAGTAATGACTAATGATAACATGATGAAAAATATTATTATAAGCCTACATGTAGGTCTCATTCTCTGCTGTGATTGGTCAGATCATATAGTCACCTCACCAACTTAAACAATTGATATTGTGGAGTTAGACTACTCTCCAACCTTCAGTCTCAGAGCTGCCAGGTTCATGTGCTCGATTCTTAATTTGAACTCTTGAAAAGGGACCCAACAGAAGTGAATTGAGACAAGGAACTCCTGTGAAATCCTGATTAGGAATAAGGCCTTGACAAATACAAATTATATTATCTTTATTGAAGACAAGACACATTTTCTAATTAGATAGATCAATCACTAAATTTCTAAAACGAGTGCATGTGACTTTATCAGGTATTTATATTATTTTGATTGATATGTTACTATATTTACACGTAAATACATTCCAGCTTAGAAATTTACAATAACTTTATGATTTTTGGTAAAACCATACAATGGAAAAGCATATCAATATTTACATTTTCATAATTCTATCAACTATTTGAGTGAGAATGAGAAGTATTCACATGATAAAACAAATATGGCACTTTGGTGAGTGGAATCACCTCGTGCAATATTATTTTTCCCGAGTGCAATAAGAATTGGTATTCGACTTTCCAAAGTGCCATATTTTTATAATATTGACCTCAGACCTTCTTCCATTACTCGCCTGTATCTCTTCTGGTGCCAGGTACCTTTAAGGTCGCTTTTATATTCGCAGAAATATATGAACAGTCATCATCATTATTCATAGTCGCTAGGTTCAGAGTCGCTGTCAAAGCATCTGAAGCAACAGATAAGATAGCATGCGCACTTTTTGCACCATGTTGTCACTTCACTAATTGCATTTTGATATGTTCTATTCTTAAATCAGCTTTGCCAAGCTGAATCTATATGAGTTATATTGCTGGGCACTGAGATATTGGATCGTCTCTTAGAGGTCATCTTTTTTTAGTAGAATACAAATTTGAAAGAATAGACAGGAAAGTGTCGAACAGGACCTTGAAAAAAGATTTTCTTGAATGATTTTGTGTGTTTGCTTGTTATTCTAAAGTTATTTCAAACAGTATCATATTTTTCTATGATACTTGTCCAGAATACTGTATAACTGGTTAATTTGGCGTGTTCTTAAGTTGGCGTTTTTTTCAAAAAGGTATTTTCCCTGTATTCATTTTGGCGTCTGGAGCAGTCAGAACAACACCATCTTTATGTAGACATATTTTTATGTGATCTTTAATTTGGCGTTGACGGGCATTCGCCAAAAAACGCCAAATTAAAAACCACGCCAAATTAACCAGTTATACAGTATTCTAAAGTTTTTTCAAACAGTATCAAATTTTTCTATGATACTTGTCCAGAATATCCTCTGTCAGGAATGGATTGGAGGGTGGGTCTTGTTTGGCAGCAGTGACCTTCTCTGAGTAATCAGGCAGATGTCCGCCGCATCTCTGAGATCTGATGAGATCACAGACTAAGACAGAAGCTAGAGAAGAGGAAGTGAGAGGCCTACCTGATTCATGACATACAGACACAAATCGTCTTAACTTCCAGAGGGCTGCCTCCGTGGACGAGCGGTATTACGTGTTCTCCGCCAATGAGATCACAGACTAAGAAAGAAGTTATAGAAGAGGAAGTGAGGGGCCTACCTGATTCATGACATACAGACACAAATCTTCTTAACTTCCACAGGGCTGCCTCCGTGGACGAGCGGTATTGCGTGTTCTCCGCCAATGATTCAAAGTGCCTGAATGCTGCATAGGGTAGTTAAGCAGTAGAGGAAGAAGAGACCTGGAGTACCCGTGATCCAAAGTGATCTTCCTAACAAGTTAAGCACGGCAATACCCATTACCCGAATATGGTGGCAGCTCCTTAAAAATGAAATGAAATGCAAATGAAATACAATATGAAAAGGTAATTGAAAAGGCATTGAAATGACGACAAACCCTGATTATTTTACAACACACTGTGAAGCCAGAAATCTCCCACTTTGAAATAAAAAGATACCAATAGATCACCTACAT
>OZ012689.1:13724094-13746594 GCA_963942565.1 Maea johnstoni | reverse complement strand
GTTTGATGCCATAGTCTTGTCTACCATACTCAGCTATAGGAATCGAGTATGGTCTGCTAGGGCTGGTTTGATGCCATAGTCTTGTCTACATGTACCATACTCAGCTATAGAAATCGAGTATGGTCTGCTAGGCATGGTTTGATGCCATAGTTTTGTCTACCATACTCAGCTATAGGAATCGAGTATGGTCTGCTAGGGATGGTTTGATGCCATAGTTTTGTCTACCATACTCAGCTATAGGAATCGAGTATGGTCTGCTAGGGATGGTTTGATGCCATAGTTTTGTCTACCATACTCAGCTATAGGAATCGAGTATGGTCTGCTAGGGATGGTTTGATGCAGAAAGTTCAAACGTTACACAACGAGCCGAAAATGGATCGTGGTGTAAGAGCATTGCTCTTCTCAATTTGACTGTACTTTATGGTCGCATGGGTTGATATTTTTCACTTTGATTTTCCTCTCCCCATATTCAAAGTGACTATTATGTACAAAATATGTATTTCCGAAAAGGTCCTTCAGTGAGAAATATACCAAGCATCACTAAAGCGCCCTCTCAGCAAGGGCTAAGACGTGAGGATAGGAAAAGAAAAACATGGAGAGTATTTTCAAACAGGGCTCCTGTGCACCGAGGACCATCAGCTTTCACCATTCTGTAGGAAATATAAATACAGAAGAAACGGTATCACATTTCTACAAATCTACCTCCTTTGATTTTGATTTTGATTTTGATTTTATTCGGTCTAGTAAGACGTGTATTACATAGCATTTGGCACACAAAAAATCTTTATATAACAGTGACTAGATGGAGAGTCATTAACTGCTATGCAATAGAATTCTAACCAGACACAGGATTTATACACTAAAAGTTAGAAACTTATTTCCATAGTGGTCCCAGTCTGCCCAGAGTCCAATGGCATCCCATGTAATGATCAACTCCACTGCTCAAGATTGACAAAACAACAATATCATATATAATACATACATTCGGACTAGAATTGAAGAATTTCTTCTTATGTCTCAGAGATGACTGACATGAAATGTTTTTTGCATCTCATTTTAAAAAGAGATTTACTGGACGTGGTCTGGATCTCGTCTGGCAAAGAGTTCCAGATTTTGGCCCCTATGTAGTGGAAGGACTTCATACCATATGAACCAACCTTTGGTAAAATCAGAGCATTAACACTGTGTCTGGTGTTATAGTGGTGGGATTCATTTACTCTTTCAAAAACTTGAAGGTACTCTGGAGCCTGTTCATCAATGCAGTTAAATACATGGCTTGCGGCCAGATATTTTATTCTGTTTTCAATGCTCATCCACTTAACCTCATTAAAGTCATTGGCTACCAAGTGAGTTCTGTTTGAGTAGTTTAAAACATATCTAATCATTTTGTTTTGTACGACCTGAAGGCGACTCTGTAAGAATTTTGGTAGACCGTGGTAATAGAAATTGCTGGCGTAGTCTATTCTCGACTGAATCATTGCCATGCAGACAGTTTTCCTGCAGTACTGATTTAGGAACATTTTCTTTCTGTAAAGGAATTTGAGACTGGCATTAGACTTTTGGATGATTTTCTGAGCCATAGATTTTCCTGACAGGTCTTGGTCTAGTTGACCGCCCAGGTATGTTACAACCTCTTTCCCCCCCACTTTGATACCATTACATGAGATTCTTAGGAATTTATGTTGTTTTAACTTCCTATTTGAGGCAAATAGGATAGACTCTGTCTTTCCCAGGTGGAGTGAAAGTTTGTTGTCTATCAACCATACATTTAACTTGGCAAGTTCCTCGCTTAGCTTTTGTTCAATATCAATGATGTCTTCCCCTCTGATCAAGAGAGCCGAATCATCAGCATACAACAAAAGATCACAGTCAACAGCTGATTCCATATCATTCACATAGATTAAAAACAATAGAGGTCCCAATATAGAGCCCTGGGGTACACCACAAGTAACTTCCCCTCGGTCTGATAAAGTGCCCTTTATGTCTATAAATTGAGATCGGTTGGATAGGTAGGAGTTGAACCAGTTCACTGACGAATCATCACATCCAATAGCACCAAGTTTATCAGACATTATGGCATGGTTGACTGTATCAAAAGCTTTTTGCAGGTCAATCATAACCATTCCTGTATATAGTCCCTTGTCCATGCTAAACTTGATTCTATCAGAGAGATCGATAAGAGCAGTCTCTGTGGAGTATGACCTTCTGAAACCTGACTGATATTTATAGAGAATATTATGTTTATCTAAATGCTTACTTAGCTGATCATACACAATCCTTTCAAATATCTTTGACACTACAGGGAGGATTGAAACTGGGCGGTAATTCCCAACTTCACCCCTGCCCCCCTTTTTATAAAGGGGAACAACCCTTGCTTCTTTAAAAGCTTTAGGTACGGTTGACTGAGATAATGAGAGATTGAGTATGTGGGTGATGGGAGAAGTGATGACATAGCACCTATCCCTAATAAACTTTGCAGAAATACCGTCCAAACCTGTAGCTTTCTTAGTGTTAACAGAACTTATTAATTTGTATACCTTACTTTCTGTGACAGTGGAAAAACCAAAAGAATTTTCAAGGATCCCTTTTTTGGAATAAAAAGATTTTACCTGAATTTTATTAAAAAGTCCACTTGGAGGTTTTAATTTCTTTACCAGGTCATCTGCAACATTAGAGAAAAAGTCACAGAACTTGTTTGCTACTGATTTTTTGTCAAAGCAAGTTTCACCATTTCCCATATCAAGACCTATATTTGCCTGCTCTGACCTGGTAGAGAAAGACACTCCCATGTCTTTCAGACATTTCCACATCTTACGACCATCCGCCATATTTTCTTCAATCACATTTTGGAAATATTCTTTCTTTGCTGCCTTTATCTCTGTTTGGACTTTATTTCTGAGCTCCCTTCTCTTATTTTCTAAGTCAGGTGTACTGGATTTCGTGCACAATTTATTTATTTCATCACACTCTTTTATGAGTTCAAGAATTTCACTTGAGAACCAGGGTTCAGAGCATTGTTTAAGACGGACCTTTTTTAGAGGAGCAAGCTTATCTACTATAGGCATAAACAAATCAGTAAAATGTGTCCATGCTTCATTGACATCTAGGCAATTTAAGACTGGAGCCCAATCAACTGTTTGAAGTAATTCAGTTAGCATTTCCTTGCTGTAGTGTTTCATAGATCTGATGATGGTGGTATGATGTTTGTTCAAAAGAGATTTTACTGTTTTCCTTGTACAATAGATAATAAAGTGGTCACTCAGACCTGATGGGATAACACCTTGTTGGCTAATTTTGTCAACATCAGACACCATTATCAGGTCTATGATACTCTTAGTAGTATCTGTTACTCTGGTAGAGTCCTTAATGATCTGTGTCATATTAAAAGTGTTCATAAAAGACATTAATTTACGTTTCAGACCACATTCAGGGCCCTTACTGACATTTGTATTAAAGTCCCCTAATATTAACAGTTCATTCTGAAAAGATA
Source organism: Maea johnstoni (assembly GCA_963942565.1). Taxonomy (NCBI): domain Eukaryota; kingdom Metazoa; phylum Annelida; class Polychaeta; order Spionida; family Magelonidae; genus Maea; species Maea johnstoni. Next base: position 13,743,104 of record OZ012689.1, on the reverse strand, counting down.
CTTCTTTGGGAGGTCTGTAACATATACCGGTCAAAATAGGCTTTGTTTTTGGAAGTAAAATGTCTATCCACACTGCTTCGACTGTGTCACTGTTTAGATCAGTCCTGCGGTTGACTATGCCACATCATTGCGAATGTAAACACATACTCCCCCACCATCAGTACTTCTGTCCTTTCTTTCTGTCAGGAATCCTGGTATGCAGATTTCAGAATCCAAAACTGTGCTGTTAAGCCAGGTCTCCGTCACTCCGATCACTGCTGCCTGTGTTGATGTTGCCAGGTGTTTCACCTGATCAATTTTAGGAAGAAGACTTCTTGCATTAAGGTGCAGGAAATGAAGCCCCTTTTTCTTAAACACATCATAAAAATCAGATGACTGCTTGTCAACAGAATGCGGCTCAGGATTATAGGAAGTATCACTAGTTGCAGATGATTTTTCCCCTCCACTACCATGTGATCCATTTCAAATTCTATATCCATTTCCTTCCGATTTTGTTGTTGAAAATTAGAATTGGGTGCATTTCATGATTGCATAACTTAGGTACAATGTCACGATTCGATGTTGTCTTTTTATTCTGCTGAGTGTTGGACTAGACAGTCACATTTGATTTGATTAAGAGGAAAGGGTGGAAATTATACAAATGTGAAAAAATCTCAGAAAAATGACCCAAAATTCACATACTAACTCCATACAATTAGTCAGGAATGGCTATATGTGACCTAGCGTGCCCCTCAACGCGAACTCTAATCAGTAATCTGTTTGGATAATCACCTGCAATTGGGCATTTGTAAACTAGTTCCTGGTTAGCATATCACAGTCAAGACTGATTGGTCAGCCCTCCATGATTCGTAGAAGAGAAATCAACTGTCCTCGTCACAATACTGTATAACTAGTTAATTTGGCGTAGTTTTTAATTTGGCGTTTTTGGCGAATGCCCATCAACACCAAATTAAAGATCGCATAAAAATATGTCTACATGAAGATGGCGTTGTTCTGACTGCTCCAGACGCCAAAATAAATACAGGGAGGAAAATACTTTTTTGAAATAAACGCCAACTTAAGTACACGCCAAATTTACCAGTTATACAGTAGTCCACCAACAAAGAGAGGTTGCAGTCAATGACGGGAACATGGCAGCATGGCAGAATGTTTACCTGAGGGAGTAGGGTTTTCCAAGAAGAATTCCTGAGGAAAATTATCCTCCATAGGGGAGATAGATATATATTCTTTATTGACTGTAGTTTTACTACAAAAGTATATATGGTGAACAAATAATAATAATGCAAAAGGTATGTATCAATACAATTCGAACATAGTAGATAGAACTAAACTTTAAATATAACACAGAAGAAGAAAACATATGGTCCCGAACAAAAATATACATTAGGGATACGGACTCAGATTGCGTACACTGTGATGCAACATGTGCTTATGATACAGAACAAACCATAATAAATTAATAAAAACAACTGTGAAGTCCTCGGATTAGAATTGCCTTTGCTCACTCACCTAAGCGTTGTTCATAAGTATTATTGAAGTGTACGTGGTAGCAAACTGATCAAGTCACATATGGCTTATTACCTCAACAGTTTCATATCACATTTTCTAACCCCTCGTCTTAGAAAACAACTCTCAGGACCGCAATGAACTTAAACTATGATAAAACGTAATTGAAATGAATTAAACCATTGTTGTACGACACGATTATGCTAAATTCCGTTAAAAGTGCTCATAAATATATTTCCATATGTACATAAGACCATGTTGAACTGATTCTTGATGAGTTATCACACTTATGCTCCGCCTGTGCTCTACTCTCCACCTATTCGTATTAGTAGTTACAGTCCGATGGAACCTAACGTACTGGCTCTGGTTCAATGACCGATACAACAGCCATGTTGTTTATAGCAAGGGGAATAGGACATTGTGAAACAAGGTGAATTATTGTTATAGCACCTGTCAGTCCATATGGAAAAAATCGCGACAGGAAAGTCCGGGCAAGACTTATGTACCTCTGCATCTTACAAACAAACCCTTACCTACACGTGCTCTTATTGGTTTCATGGGTTTATATTTGTCAGCAAATAATCGTTATTGGGACTGCTATCTTTCGCTGGAATCTTTTTTTTTTGTGGCGCCACTTTCCATGACCATGCAACAAGGCACGGCTATCATAACATAGAAGGCACGGTGCGGGAAAGCATCAGCTTTTATTGGATGTGTGAGTAGTGTAGCATGTGCATGCATTCGTCCCAAGCTTCGGGTTGCAGGTTCAGGTCTCTGCTGGATCCCCATTAGGAGCGAGTTTCCGCGACGTCGGTTGTCGATAGTCACGTGCTGCAAGCTGGAGACTTCGTACCCAAACTGGTTCGTAACCAATCTGATAGGTACGAAATCGTGGTGACGAACGCTGTTGGGTACGCATCAGATTGGTTACGAACCAGTTTGGGTACGAAGTCTCCAGTTTGCAGCATGTGACTATCGACAACCGACGTCGCGGAAACTCGCTCTAGGGTGTTGGCCAGGTCGCTATACATACATGTGCGGCGTTGTCGAGGCATGTCTAGGGCGCTTATACAAATGAACTATTCGTACAGAGAATCTCGTCGTGAAATGACCTGAGCTGTTGATAGCGACGTAAAACTCATTTCTTTCTTCATTCCTTTCTTGTGTATTCGCTAATTATATATGTAGCATTCACACGCACTCGTAAATCGCATATGCAAATAATCAAATATTGAATTTCTTTCATATTCGTACAGAGAATCTCGTCGTGATATGACCTGAGCTGTTGATAGCGACGTAAAACTCATTTCTTTCTTCCGCCATTCCTTTCTTGTGTACGCATATTATATATGTAGCATTCACACGCACTCGTAAATCGTATATGCAAATAATCAAATATTGAATTTCTTTCATATTCGTACAAAGAATCTCGTCGTGATATGACCTGAGCTGTTGATAGCGACGTAAAACTCATTTCTTTCTTCATTCCTTTCTTGTGTATTCGCAAATTATATATGTAGCACTCACACGCACTCGTAAATCGTATATGCAAATAATCAAATATTGAATTTGTTTCATATTCGTACAGAGAATCTCGTTGTGATGTGACCTGAGCTGTTGATAGCGACGTAAAACTCATTTCTTTCTTCATTCCTTTCTTGTGTATTCGCAAATTATATATGTAGCACTCACACGCAGTCGTAAATCGTATATGCAAATAATCAAATATTGAATTTGTTTCACATTCACACCATATGTGCATATGAGAGGGTATGTAATAGTATTGGCATTTTAAACTGGAAATGTCAGAAGTTCCCCTTTGCTTACGACTTGCACTCGGACGGGTGTTGAAAAAGATATTCTAGCAATAGTATTATCTTATGTCAATGTCCTTCCCTCAGTTTCGCTCACTCATTGCAGGCACGGAGATATCTACAGAAACATGAATCATTTATGCCATGCACTCTAGTACCTCAATTATCAGCACCACTGGACCAGAGAATATGACAATACCATGCATTAATACGTCCTCAATCTATTGTCTAATTGCGGCAAAAACTTGTTACGATTGAACAACTCCTTCCCTTGAAATCCATGTTTACATTGTATATGCATGCATTATGGCGATGCCTGGGTAATGTATTGAAATATCTCTGAACTTTGTTCCGCTTAATCACTTTACCTGTGGGTGCTTTGGTCATGCCTATAAATCCCTTTATTGAAGATAAGTGTAAGTTGTGCGTGTTTGCGTGCGCACTCCTCTGACACGTTTCACTGGGGATGGCACCTTGGCAGGATTTAATGAGTGCTCCTACCACTGTGATACCATTCCAGGGCGGTTTAATGAACACGAGAAGGTGGGGAGATTGAATGCTTCATTAATAACTATGCACATGAACAAATGCCAGGAAATGAATGGATTTCAAGACGCGGTTATTCCTGGAAGGTGTTTCGGTACAGAATAATGATTGGCTGATTTGATCATTGAAATGATTGACAATATGCACTAATACATAAGCAACTAGGTGTTGCATGTAATTGAGGTGAAGACCTGCATAAATATGGCCTGGTCCGAACTTGTTGTTTTTTATCGTTAATACCCGGACAGTGCCATTGTGAACTTAGTGTGCTCGAGTAGTAATTTAATGTGCGGGATTTCTATAACATGAATGTGATTTAGCCGGCTCCCAATTTTTACATTTTCTTCTTTTTCTCCATTTTATTCCTTTAGAGCCCATTTCTTCCATACCCATTTCGAATTTATATACTGCCAACTGCAGCTCCCCCAGCGGCCCTGAAAGGAATTAAAACTGTATTTTTGTGCGATCTTTAATTTGGCGTTGATGGGCATTCGCCAAAAAACGCCAAATTAAAGACCACGCCAAATCAACCAGTTATACAGTATTTGCGTTGATGTGCGGTATCTTTGCCTTTTCTTCTTTACCTCCGAAGAAGGTGTAATTGTGATGAATGTATGGTCAATGCTTTCTGTATCTACTGTACTTGAACTATCAGGGGTCATGCAACTATCACGATTCACGCAACGTAGGTCCAGCATTGATCCTTTTGACAGTTGTGGTGTACTACGGCACGTATTTTCATTTGGGATCTATCCAACGCACAATAATTCAAGTAATATCTTTATATTCAAAAACGGAAATCAAATATTTAGTTGATGAACTAAACATACACAGAGAACAGCTTTATCAGAACTGAGTTGTCGTTAGTAGAAGAAGCGAATGCTATCGTCTTTCAATTGACCAATTACAGCCATTATATGTTTCAGAAGCTGTCTCATCATTGGCTTAGCATTATCAAGATGGGTAATTCGATTGATTGTCGTATCACTTCAGTTATGAATTAAACTAACAGTCTGTACCAAACAAATAGTAATTGCAACCATGATGCAAATTGTGAATGTAACTGTTGAATCATTTTACACTAGATACATACTTGTAAATATATCATTTGACATTGGCAAGGCATAGATAGTTCCTAAACTACATGTAGGACCATATGGTAAGTATCCAACAAAGTAAAGTAAGTGTGATTGATAGAGTTTGATATGATGAGGAATACAAACAATGTTGTTATCGCTAATCGTGTTTGGCCAATAGTGCATAAAGTGTGCTGGACAATTGTGCGCAAATTCCATAAATCAGTATGAACAGAGATGGAGTGCTTGCTTTAATTCAATAAGTAAAGTACGTATAACCTTATTATACACTTAATTGAATGAGATAGCGAGTAAGAGTGGGTTGTGTAAATGGAAATAAACCATGCTCCTATCCTATTACACATCGTATTAATCATTTGTCCTGCAGATAGTTAAGTTAGATGCATGGACGTGCAAATGCATAATGCAAACACATTCTAAGTGGAGACCATCGCCATCGTCTAGGATAGTCATTGACAAGGCAAACGATCCATCCCAACTCACCCAAAGGTACATGTAGTTTCTATAGGAGATCACACACAGGAGCGACTAGGCATGTTACAAGACTATGTCACTTCTTGCTAGAGTATGCTAACAACCCCAATTTCTTTGCAATAAAAGATTTTCACCACTTCCTTACCTGACCTTTATTTCGTTATTTATCGAAAACCTTTATGTCTTAATCTTTATCGTCTGACGCCCAGCTGAAGGAAGAGATTACTTTGAAGAGTTGTATATCCATTTTATATCATCCCTCATGATATGTGTGTTGTCTGCATATTCAAAAATCTCTTCGTGATACATGTCTGAGTAGTAGTAGTACTTTTATTTGCTGTAATCATATGTTACAAAATAGTACACTCAACTTTGTAGAGAAAGAACAATGAAAAACAAATAAATTAGAATGCATAAACAAGAACGAAACAGTGCATTTAGTAGCTAAACAGCTGACTGTTTCACATAAAGGGTTCCTTAGCTCCTGTCTGAGCTAGAGGTTTATGATGTCCTCACCATCTCACTATGCTCTCTTAAAGGGGCAGTTAAAGGTCATAAGACCGAAAGTGGGTATTGTGGAACAGGCCAGAGCATAACTCATCACAACACCCATACACACCTAAAGCAAGGAAGAGAGTGGGGTCTTTTAGTCAGAGTGAGATAGGGGTATGCTGTTTACTCCTTTCTTGCATTGAGCACAACACAATACATCTGTTCAATGTACCTTTAGGATATGATCCATATGCGCAACATATTTTCCGGGTCACACCCCTCAATATGTTTGCCCATCAAAACACTGAAGGTGACAGCTGCATCCATCCCTGGGTATATTGCATCTATTTCCCTGAGCTTGTCTGTCCTTTTACCTTCATTAAAGGAGCACTGCATAACCATATGGTTGGCGCTTTCATATGCCACATTGTCGCATAAAATACAACACTTAAAGCCAAAAGGGGCACTTCTAAGCCTGCTGTCATCCCCTTTCAGGAGACTAGCATGGCACAAGAGTTTGATCATAACTTCACATTTCCTCCTAAACCTTTGATTATTATCAGCAATGATCCACCATACAGAATAACTTGTATGATCCATCATCAGGCTGATTAGGTCAAGGTACCTATTTTCAACCATAGCATCATACCAGTGTCTCCTCTCCACTTCCAAGGCTTTATCCCACACTATTTGTGTCCATGCGGCTTTGCTGATCATGTTACCTTCCACCATACCCTCTATTACATGCAATAACCCAAATTTGTCAGAGTAACCTAAGATTTGTATCATGGTACTTTCAAATGCATTTGTACTACCTGCGTTATGCTCTCTCAACCTATTCACTAGGATAAGCCCTATGGGCATATATTCATTCATCACTATTATAGACCAAAAAAATATAGTTTTTCTTGCTTTTATGAAACAAACTATATCCATCCAACCAAGACAAGCCACTGCTGTTACATTTAAAGAAAGATTGTGTAGCCTCTGCAATCTTGTGGCTGCATACCTCTGGAATGACCTTAATAATTCCATGTCCCTATATTTTATGAACCAAGCCTCACAACCGAACAGAAGGGTGGGTATCACAACCGACCATAAAATTACCATACATGTCTTGAGGTTTAGGCCCCCTTTTCTCACCCCCATGTTGGTGGACATATTCAATACCCTTCTAGCCTTTGACACCTCCTCCGTCCTTACATGCGTATCCCCATCAATGCAGGTTTTTATCCCTATGTGATCGTAAAAGAGTCTCTCCTTGACCCTTCATCCCCCCAGCTTAGACACCCTATTACAGCTACCGATTTTACGCTCTGCTTTGGACTCCCCAAAAACTAAGACCGCACTTTTCCCCGCATTAAAGGCATAGCGCCAATCATTCCCATGTTTGTAGACGGTAGACATCACCCTGTCTATTTTGTTTTCTGAGGTCGTACTAGCCGCCAGGTCATCTGCATAACCCACTGGTGAGGGTCTGATTCTATATATTTTACTACATAAATCTGACTTCTGGAGGTTATCAATAAGGGAATTTATGAACGCTGTGTACTTCACCAAGGAGAGGTAGCCTCCTTGGTGAATTCCACACTCCATTTTGTACCAATTTGAGTCCTCACCACCCACCCTAACGCAGCATCTAAAATTTACATAAGATTTGTACAACAGGCACCACAGTGAGCCTCTTATTCCCATTTTGTGGAGCTGGAAAAAGTCCATCTGTCCATACCAAGTCATACGCCTTCGATACGTCGTAGTATGCCACGTATACCTTCGTTTTGCTCTCACGCTCCTAAGCGACAGTTTCCTGCAACGTGAGAGCGGTATGCACCCATGAAAAGTTTTTGCTTCCAGCCCCCTGTAGGTCAGACGTGACCGTCTCATCATACCACCAGACCTTATATCCTGCCCCAATCTAACACCTCAAATAATTTACTAAAAGTGGAGAGCAAGGTTATACCCCTGTAATTTTCAGTGTCAAGGGGGCACGTGTTTTTCCCTTTATACAAAGGGACCTGTACCCCCTTTATGAAATTACGGGGGATAAACTCTCGTGTTATGCATGCATTATACATCTTACATAGTAACTCGGCCAGGGCAATCCCACCATGTCTTAGGTGCTCTGATGTCACCCCATCAAAACGGGCGCCTTATTGCAATTTAGATTTTTTATCGCATCAAGTACCTCGTTTGTGGTAAAAGGAGTATTAATGAAATCACTCACACCCTCACCCTTTAGCCATTTTTTTACACTACACTAGTAAATTGTCTGATAGTGGTTTTCATTAAATTCATTACATTGACTCGGGGTGCTAATACCATCAAAATGTTGCCTCCACACATTTAGGATTTGATCCACCTCATACACCACCTTCCCATCTCTACCTATTATGGCACTAACTCCTGATTTATTTCCTGACCTCATGCGTTTCATTAGCTTCCAAAAAGCATCTCTGTCTATTTCGGCCTTACTCGCTGCTTCAGCTATGACCTCATTCTGATATTTGCGATTAGGTCTACGTAAACGTTTGATGAAAAGCCTCTTTGTACTCTTCATCATTTGCCTGGTATTATCCTGCTCATCGGTGCTCCTGTCCCACTCCTTTTTTGAACCAGAACATTTTGTTCCTCTTTAAAGTATCTAACTCAGGACACAAGTAAGGTCTTAGCCTTGCACAGAATTTAGCCTCAGGGATATTTCTCGCAGCTTTATGCAGTACATCGACCAACTCATTGACACACTTGTCAATGCTATCGTTACCCCCCCTCTCCATCCAAAAGACTGTGGCATCGATCCTGTATTCCTTCCCTAACAGGGCGCTCATACAGGTCGCTCATCTCCTCTCCCCCCACCTTTTTCCACTTAAGTCTAGGGGCCCTCTTTGCTGTGTTAACAGTTCTTGGTATCATTCTATCATCTAAAATTACCTCTATCGGGAAGTGATCTGATGTGTTTTCACCTACATTACGCCCTGTGCAAGATGATAATACGTTTCCCTCCATATATTTAGGGATCATCACATAGTCTAAAGTGGACCGCCCATTGTGTGATACGAAAGTATTGACCAGCCTAGTAGCACTTTCAAGCATATTGACTTCTAACATGTTATGTTTTGTCATAAATTCAGACACTGCTTTACCAGCCCTGGTGGGGACTGTAGATCCGCTGCTTCCACCTACGGTCCCATATCGCCATCCCTAAAGAATAAAATACCATTAAAAATAATGATAACCATTCTCAGCCTTATCACCTCTGGAATGTGCCTTTATTAACCTGATCGTGACCTCCCCCTTACTATAAATGCATTTTTAAACAATGTTAATGTAGGTGAACATTAGTAAGTAGAATGGTGCGCTGTCTAATTCTGTTTTGCTCATGGGATCACCATACTTAAGGCCCACTTAAACGGAACAGGGAGCAAATGGACTCGGTAAAGCCCTGCACCTTTCAATATGTCCTTATACGCTCATACTGTATTCATGAGATTCCCTCTTGCACATGTTAATGCATTTAGCTATGCTGTAACGTCCAAGGACAAGTTTTCTACTTTCATGCATTTAATATTTGATAGCCAAGTAAAGTCGAAAGTCTGGATCTGCCATATATATATATATATATATATATATATATATATATATATATATATATATATATATATATATATATATATATATATATATTTATATATATATATATATATATATATATATATATATATATATGTATATATATATATATATATATATATATTTATATATATATATATATATATATATATATAAATATATATATATATATATATATATATATATATATATATATGTGTGTGTGTGTGTGTGTATGTGTGTTTGAATACTATGCACAGTTGGCAAGAGGTAAAAAGCTACCCTGAGGAGTGGGATTGTTGTCCTTACAAGGGAAAGATAGTGTGATATGATCTATTACCTTTAAACGTCTATTTCCCTTTTCATTTCGTCTTGCAGGCGAGAGTGGAACTCTCGATTGTTGTTCTTTTAAACCGGTGTCTTGCTATCATTACGCACGGTTGTGATATAGGTCGAGTTGTCGTGACATTTAGGTGTAAGGGTTGAGTCCAGCCACTGTGTTTGTGAGTACTTCTCCCGCAAGCTACATATACCTTGCGTGTTGCACTTAAGAGACAATCAAACCCCCCGTCGCTAGAGTTTTGAAATACAACAGTGGCTTGCACCCTATTTTGGAAAAAAAACATTATCGTAGAGTGAATGAAAGCGGCCATTCTGGTATACCATTTCATCCTATTAAAAGTGTGTATATTTGTTTGTAATTTTCTACAAGGCATGTGTTTTTTTGTTGTCTCACCCCAAATAATGTTAAAAAACGTTTCGGCACACATACCACACAATTGATCGTAAAAAAGCTACTCTACTCAACTTCGATCCTTCTACAAGGAACCCTATTTATCTTTGTATATAACTCTACAATTCGTTAAATCTGTATGATTTTTGCAACCCCTCCGATTTGTCTTTTATAGTATCTCTTTTACAGCTGATACTACAGTAATCATCGTGTAATTGTACATTTTTGTCCCAAAGATCTTTTCAATGTCCAGCCATTTTGCATGACTATCCTTAACCACTACTATATCTGTCTCTGTATGTTGGCAATGTGCCAGCATTATTCAAAAGTATGATCGAACCATTCAATTCCTGCAAAGTATTTTCAATACAAAATCCGGGACCACATTCATTTTGACTAAGGTTTTGTTTACCATCACTGTATGATGTGGCAATTCGAAGTTTTAAAATCACTATCATTAAAAGCTTATTCATTTCCAAAATAACTCACAGTCTGCTGTCCGTATTACTGATAACATTTTTTAATATTACACTTCCAAAGTCTAAAATGATTATGTTGATTGTTATGCTAATGGTGGGCGGTTTTGCGGTACCCAGATTTGCTCGCATTAGATGACTTCTTAAAACAATCATGGCGCGAGAGGTTTATAAAAAGGTTCTTCAAACCTATGTTGGAGGCTCTTTCTAAAATAACATGGTATAACCAATGTCTTACTTTATGGTGATTTGATAAAATGCTATTAATATGATGAGAAAGCAAAGCTTTAAATGCTCGCGCAGCTCGATGATATTTCTGCATTCCCTTTCAAATGCAGTCACAAAGTGTTTGTTATTGTTATCCGTGACGTCATTCTTTACTTGAACTTCGCTGAAACATATTGGAAGCCCCTTGATATGAGCTTCATATCTGTGCAATAACCACACACAGTATGCGTAGCGATTGACCGAAAATATGGCATAAAAATTACTACGACTTCAACCTGTTGCAAAATCGTCATTTCACGACAGATTTCATCTAGAATTGAGAGACATGTAGAATTATTTGTGGCGGTTGTAGCGATTTAAACTGCATTGAAATCGATTCACAGAAAGATGAGTAAAGTCATTTTTACCGTGAACATCGAAGTTACGACTTTGGAATCCGCGGAATTCCATCGTAACATATGACGTCATTTCAAGACGTCAGCATTTGTCGCACGTGAGCATGTATGTTTCAGTTGTTGCATAGTTCCGCGCGTGTTGCACGATAGTCGGCGACCAAAACGTTATTTCAATACAATTTAAAGGAAAAAATCCAAATTTATTATTTGATTAAGAAATATTTAAAACATGAAACGATCTGGCGGCAAAATGTGCTCTTAAAGCAAAAAGTTATGCTCATTTTTCCGAGGTAATCGAGCGAGCGAGCCCGACGAGAGACGAACAGACAGACGTCAACACCAAAAAACCTGCCTCAGTATGTAGCCTGCCATTACACTATATATATACCGTAAATGCTCGCTACGCTGAGACGGCCTTCGGCCGACTCACTACGCGAGCTAATATGATGAGAAAGCAAAGCTTTAAATGCTCGCGCAGCTCGATGATATTTCTGCATTCCCCTTTAAATGCAGTCACAAAGTGTTTGTTATTGTTATCCGTGACGTCATTCTTTACTTGAACATCGCTGAAACATATTGGAAGCCCCTTAATATGAGCTTCATATCTGTGCAATAACCACACACAGTATGCGTAGCGATCCATTGACCGAAAATATGGCATAAAAATTAGCACGACTTCAACCTGTTGCAAAATCGTCATTTCACGACAGATTTCAAATAGAATTAAGAGACATGTAGAATTATTTGTGGCGGTTGTAGCGATCTAAATTGCATTGAAATCGATTCACGGAAAGATGAGTAAAGTCATTTTTACCGTGAACATCGAAGTTACGATCTGGCGGCAAAATGTGCTCTTAAAGCAAAAAGTTATGCTCATTTTTCCGAGGTAATCGAGCGAGCAGGGTCGAGCGAGCGAGCCCGACGAGAGACGAACAGACAGACGTCAACACCAAAAAACCTGCCTCAGTGTGTATCCTGCCATTACACTATATATATGCCGTAAATGCTCGCTACGCTGAGCCGGCCTTCGGCCGACTCACTACGCGAGCTATTATAATAATTTGGCATATGCACCAATGTTTTAAAGATGTGATTGTTCAAATTGCACTGGCGATATGTTCCAAGGACCACGGATCGCCAAACGGTGGTTCTATTTACCTCTGGCTGACTGGAACGTCTTAGTGGGTCATTGTCAAGTCACACCATGCGTTTCCTGAATACTGTATAACTGGTTAATTTGGCGTGTACTTAAGTTGGCGTGTACTTAAGTTGGCGTTTTTTTTCAAAAAAATAATTTCCCTGTAATTATTTCGGCGTCTTCAACAGTCAGAACAACGCCGCAGCTCCCCCAGCGGCCATAAAAGACACTAAAACTATATTTTTATGCGATCTTTAATTTGGCGTTGATGGGCATTCGCCAAAAAACGCCAAATTAAAGACCACGCCAAATTAACCAGTTATACAGTAACTACAATTCTCTAGTAAAATCCTGCTCCACTACATGTATGCAGCAGTAATTATCTCACTCATCAGTTTCAAACAGCACACTACCCATAGAGGGCGAGGGAAGAGCTGGCCTTCGCGGCACTTTACAAAGTACACAGTACTAGTGTCTAAGTAAACCAGACACTATTGAAATGTGAGGAGAGATAATATTTCGAATTGGGTATAATGTTTTGGATAGATAGTCCTGTACGACATCTCACTGTTATCACGCTCTGCGGAACTTTTACATAACACTATGATGTTGTTGCTTCCATCATTTCTAGTTCTATGTGAACCAACAACATAGAAAAGCATGACCATTTCATCATTAATGACATTTCCCGTTGCTTTTAATTATCTTGTATCATTATGAATATATTCTAAAGCAACTTCAATAATTTCACGTGCTCTAAAAAATATAATGATAGAATTTGAGAAAATAATATTTCTCATGTTCACAAAACAGTTTTATTAACTATTTTTGGTAACTACATATTGAACTTGTGTATGAAGGAACTTTAATACACAATCTAAAATCCATAGAATAATAGTTTATGTAATTAAAAACTGCGTAATATAATATTTCGCCATAGGTTCCTTTTTCATGTGTCAATTCAGCCATCCATGCCCCTCAAACTAATACATTTTTCGCAATATTCAAAGATGGCAAATTGGTAAATGGTATATGACAAGAGCTTGATATTTCTAGGAATTTGAGAATAGCGCCATCTAATGTTATCAGAATTTCTTGCAGCCATACGCAGACCAAATTATCATCAATGGCACAATGATTCATTTAGAGGATGTCAATTATCTCCTTTTAGGATAAATTCTTGCTTAAGGGACTCTTTTAAAGCCACAATGTTTGCAAAAAACTTTATACTTGCTGGTGGTGTTACAACAATATGATTTTGTTTCCCTACCCTGCCTTTAGTTTCTGCGACTTCCATAACTTGTGCCAGGATTGGCTGCCTTTCACAGGCCTCGAAAAGTGAGCATTTGTTCTATAAGTTATAGATAGATCCTAAGGAAGCTTTGGTGTATGTGATATGACCGAGGTATTACGAGGCGAAGCTGAGTAACCTCAAGGGTATCACACACACCACAGCCATTGAGGGGTCTATACAGCTTGTACCATAGTCGAATGCCTTCCACCAATCACAGCCAAAGGCAGGCCACTGTGGTACAACTGTAGTTTGAACCACAGTTGCGAGCTTTCCACCAATCACAGGCCTCGAAAAGTGTAAGCTTTATGGCATAACCCACACTTTTTGGACCTTTGTTTCCTACCTCAACGGCAAAGGTGTTACCCAAGGGTATTGGACAGTGTGCTCAGCCAAGCTTTTTTTCGGCCTGTAATTGGTGAAAGGCAGCCAACTGTGGCATAGGCTACATAGACCCCTCGGAAGCTGTGGTGTATGTGATACCCTTAGGGTTACTCGGCTCCGCCTCGTAGCACATCAGGTATATGACATACACCAAATCTTCCCTGGGGTATATCTATCACATAAGTTAAATAGACTTCTTGGAAGGTTGGGTGTATGAGATACCCTTGGGGTTATTCAGCTCGACCTTGTAACACATCAGGTATATGACATACACCAAAGCTTCCCTGGGGTATATCTATCACATAAGCTACATATACTTCTTGGAAGGCTGGGTGTATGAGATACCCTTGGGGTTATTCAGCTCGACCTTGTAACACCTCGGGTATATCACATACACCAAAGCTTCCCTGGGGTATATCTATCACATAAGCTACATAGACTTCTTGGAAGGTTGGGTGTATGAGATACCCTTGGGGTTATTCAGCTCGACCTTGTAACACCTCGGGTATATCACATACACCAAAGCTTCCCTGGGGTATATCTATCACATAAGCTACATAGACTTCTTGGAAGGCTGGGTGTATGAGATACCCTTGGGGTTATTCAGCTCGACCTTGTAACACCTCGGGTATATCACATACACCAAAGCTTCCCTGGGGTATATCTATCACGTACATGTACACATGCCTTCTGCGGCCGAAAAAGACGCCTTCACATTCGTTGCACATTTTGTGTAGGGGCATACCTTAAGTCAAAGTAGTACGTACGGCACTCTTGTCAACTATAGTGTGAATCGGTGCCTTCCCGGGGGGTCACTTGGGTATTTAGGGGGGCGCATACGTTCGTTATCAAAGTTAAAAAATACCCCTAAAGCACTGATTTCTGGCCAAAAAAGCACCCTTATTTTAATAAAACGCTGATTTTTCCCGCTAAATAAACACCCCTTCTTTTATCAAAACACTGACATTGGATGAACGGGAACACGTATTTTAACTTTAGAGTTTATAATCCTCTGCGTGTTTAGCGGCAGCAAGGGGCGGCAGCAGACTCGGAAGCCCAGTCACTTCGGGAATCACTCGGCGTCAGAGCCGCGTATATTTCGTGGATTGTAAGGGGATTTTGACACCCATACTTCGTACCTTGGTACAAAAAAGTACCCTTCTTTTACAAAATCGCGGACATGCGAAGGTCTTAAAAACTAAGGTGCGGCCCCCCTCTGTACCTGAGTGCCCCCACTGGGGGTGCCTTATCGCCTGAGCAGGCATGGAAAGTAAACTTGTGGAGAGTTGAAAAAGATGATTGCAAGTTGGAGAAAAAAGTTCTTGTCTGATGAATCTCCGCTGGTGTGTAGACTGACGGGCACTAAGCCAATCGTGAAGTGTGGTCCTCCTTCTAGCTGGAAAACTCTCTTGGCTTCATGAATTCTTTATTAATGCCGGTGACTACGAGAGCATTGTCTGCAGTAATGGAACCCATATCTTAACTCCCGGTCACTGGACATTTCTTTGCAATTATATACTTGGACTGTTTACATCACCTTAACCCATTAATGCTTAAGGCTTCTTCCAGATAGTGTCGTCTGAATTGATGACACTTTTGACAATAACTTATGAATTGGGAATTATTTTACAAAATATTTGAAGGAGAGTTGTTGATAGTGTTGTGATCAACATTTCTCCTTCAAATATTTTGCCAATTGCGCTAAAACCTGAAAGATTTCTTCAAAATTGTCAGCCTGGTTTTGGCCGCTGTGAGTATTAATGGGTTAAATAGCAGTTGCTGTGCAGAAAGTCCTGATTATCAGGTTGTTAAAAGTGGGGGAATGGAGAAACCGTTTGAAACCAACAGTGGGAAGTCTATGGCACAGTTCATACAAGTCTCGAGCGAGATTTCTCAACTTTCTATAAAACATATCAATACTAAAATGGAAAGTTGTTTGCAGTTCGAGCCAGCAGGTTTAAACGGTTTGTTGTAGGTATACATTTAGATGTTGCTTTAAGGTGATCTGAGTACCATTGCAACCTAGATATAGCCCCATCCCAAAACATACCTCACAGCAGCATAATCACATAACAATGAGTATCTCCAGATTCCTGAGTGTTATGAGGTAGAGAATATCTTAGTCAGCAGTCCTTTGTCAACCCTTATTCTATTACATTTCAATATTTACAACTTTTCACTCAAATGACATAATATCATTACTTTCAGAGGTAATGGTCACAGCAGGTTCAGAATAACCTTAGGGATATCATTGAGTATAGTATGCCCAATAAGAAGTAAATTTCAGATTCATTACTGCTAAAGTGTTTACAGGCCATAACATTAAAAATTTGATATATATATATATATATATATATATATAGAGAGAGAGAGAGAGAGAGAGAGAGAGAGAGAGAGAGAGAGAGAGAGAGAGAGAGAGAGAGAGAGAGAGAGAGAGAGAGAGAGAGAGAGAGAGAGAGAGAGAGAGCGAGCGAGAGAGAGAGTAACCTCGTCGTCAGGCGCCACAATCCTTTAAACTTAATCGCTGGTGGACTTCATTGGGAAGCGCCCGCAAGGACGTACACAACAAAGTGTTTTCGAATGACTGATACCCCTTGTGTCTCGTCTTATTATCTATAAATCCTCACATCAGACGGAATAAAATGAAATAGCAGCACTGCCTCTGGGGCCTATGGGGGAATTGGTGACATTCCCTTCTGTGCGTGCAGATTTCATCTCCTCGAGGTAACACAAAATGCTTATAAGGCCACTAACTTCACAGGTGTTGTTGCGGAAATGGCATTTTTTCGTCCTATCGTCATATTTCCACCAGTTTGGTTTATATTGGATTTTCTCCCTAGGGCGTCATATTTGCCAGCTCACATCGCGCTTTGGAGATTCTAGTAGACTCTGGCGAAGTGCAGGGGGATTCAAAGGAACCAGACGCGATTTATGTGTTGATAATTATCGGTAAATATATTCTCGAAAATAAGTTCTCGAAATCATCCCTATATCTTTTTAGAGGTTGCAGAGTACGATCCATACCTTAATAGTTCGTCTGGTGTTATTAGACAGAATCATGCAGTTGAGAGCTAGAGATGAGGGTCTTCACTGTTTGTCTATTTGCCGTCAGAAAACGATCATGCCATGAAATAAAAGCAGAAGCAAAAACCGAGAGTGCGTTTGTGGACTATATGAAAATAGACAAAATGCATTTTTTTGTTGAACATATAGGTGAAGCACCCTTACTATGCTGGATATTGGAATATTCGGACGACGTAACGAAATCTGCAAGGTTTGCTTCAAAGGTGGTGTTCAACGACACAGCCATTTGGAAAAAATGACTATTCCTCTCGGTCGTTTCGGCATTCATATTCTTACGGTTACAAAATGCCTGTGGTGATGTTGATAACGGAGATTGAAGCTATCGTCATCCTTCTTCCACTAACAGCGTATGTTAGGTCAATCACTAAAGATTATTCGGCAATTATGCTAAAAATGCACCTTTCTTGAATTCACTCTGTTTGGCTATGCGTATACTTAATCCATGTTCATTTTATAAATATAGAATTCACTGTAACGCATGTTCTTTGTCGGTAGAGATCGTTGACTAACTCGTCATATGAACCATCAATAGTAAATCAGCAAAACTGCTTGTTTTCCATTTTAAAGAAACGTATGGGTGTGTCTCACAGAGAGAAGATTTATATATTTCCTCTTACATGTACAGTGCCAGGTCTAATTGATGGTGTCTTCCTTACCTTTGAACATCTTCCAGGTTGAATTATCGATAGAGCTCTAGCACAATTTATGGTATATATTTATCATTGACTCGCGAAGAATCGTGGACCGATACTGTATAACTGGTTAATTTGGCGTGGTTTTTTAATTTGGCCGTGTTTTGGCGAATGCCCATCAACGCCAAATTAAAGATCGCATAAAAATATGTCTACATATAGATAGCGTTGTTCTGACTGCTCCAGACGCCAAAATAAATACAGGGGAAAATACTTTTTTTTTAAACGCCAACTTAAGTACTCGCCAAATTAACCAGTTATACAGTAATTGGAAAATAGCTTATCTCATTACGAACATGTTCCTCTTACTATCGCATATGATATATATAAACATCTTCATTCAACAACAGCCCGTATCCTATCCAAACCAGTAAGTGAACATAACACGTTCAATATACAGCCTTGTGTTATTGATATTTTCATATATTTTTTTTCACAAACGTATCCATCGTATGTTACGTATGTAGATCGGTAGGTATGTAGATATTTTGATATAGATGAATAATAAAAAAGTGAGGAGTTTGAAAATGCAGTCACTATGTAATAGGTCTTTTCAATGTTTCACCTGAGTAGTAGTACTTACTGTAAATCACTTAAATATGGCGTGAGCATTATATAGCGCAGTTACGGTACTGCCCTGGATAGCGTGATCTAAGTATAGCGGTGAACGGGAACAGCAGCAGCAAGTTCAAGTAAGAATTTAAAAATGACGGGGATTTTACAATAGCGCATATGGGCAGAGCGCTATTATCGCTATCTCATTGTTCCCGCTATACTTAAGTAATTTACGGTATTACTTTTTTCTTGTGTGACGTATTCTATAGATGAGGTGTTTGATATAGACAAATGACATAAGTATATGATTCATCGAGGAACCAGTGCAATCAAATGTACATTGATCCCACCCTTTTATGCTGGTTATTCTGTAAATGACTCGTAATCTAAAGTAAAACCTACATTATATTCCCACATGCACATGTGCACTATATTCGACTACCTGTATATTTGAACCAGACCATCTACGAGTCGCCTCGACATAGGTCTCCGGGGCAGG
>OZ012689.1:13696821-13718894 GCA_963942565.1 Maea johnstoni | reverse complement strand
AACCTAGGATAGATGTAGGATGGCTATTTGCTAGTGATTGATGCCAATAGGAGTGGTCAGAATATGCACATGGTCATTTGCTGCTTTTTCCAATGCCTCGAGTGAGCAATCAAAGCAGAATGGCCTAGCACCTGGCCAGTGAGGCAGCCCGCTCTGTAGCAGCATGTACTGTATAACTGGTTAATTTGGCGTGTACTTAAGTTGGCGTTTTTTTTTCAAAAAAGTATTTTCCCTGTATTTATTTTGGCGTCTGGAGCAGTCAGAACCACGCCATCTTTATGTAGACATATCTTTATGCGATCTTTAATTTGGCGTTGATGGGCATTCGCCCAAAAAAGCCAAATTAAAAACCACGCCAAATTAACCAGTTATACAGTACATTAAAACCAGTAAACATTCCACATTCCATCTACTAATCCTCCCCACACCTAAGATGGAGATTTCAACCAGGATATGATGCATCTGTGTTATAAGATTGTGCTATTGTTGTTGTTGATGTTGTTTTTTGTTTTGTTTTTGTTTTGTTTTTTCAATATATTGGGAACAGATTCATGTATGTAATATAGTAGAAGGGGATAGATTTTTCCAAAGATCGAGTGAAATCAATCATTTAACCTTAATTTATCATACGCGTCTAGGACTGTTTGATATTAAATGAAACAATTGAATTAATGTTTCACGATGCGAACCGACACTATGAACTTTTGTAACAATAACAGGCATGCTACCACTGCTGTATATTGAAATCTGTAAATCATGTATTAGCTGCAGATAACTTTCAAGTCATAATGAAGTTTGCGTTCAATAGATGGCGCTCTTATTACCATTAGATACCAAAACATTTAACTTTCCCCTTCTTAATTCTTTATTTCGAATAAATAACACTGATTTGCATACACTACATTAAAATTAGGCAATATAATAGATAAACAACGACGAAATCATATATTTTACGCAACTATGAGTTGATTTATTAAGGTTTGATAACTACTAACAATATCCTTAAATGGTAGAGTAATACATACGGTATATCTACATTCAACTATTGCTACAAAATTGAGGACAACCTTTGTAGTTAAAGATGTATAATGAGGAAACGAATTTGAAGCGACACGCCTTCACCTGACTTGACATTATAATGTACGAGTCAACAATGTATATACATACATACATGTATATATATATGTATATATATATATATATATATATATATATATATATATATATATATATATATATATATATATATATATATATATATATATATATATATATATATATATATATATATATACATATATATATAAAAATATATATATATATATATAAATATATATATATATATATATATATATATATATATATATATATATATATATATATATATATATATATATATATATATATATATATATATATATATATATATATATATATATATATATATATACATATACATATATATATATATATATATATATATATATATATATATATATATATATGTATATATATATATATATATATATATATATATATATATATATATATATATATATATATATATATATATATATATATATATATATAATATTGAATATGGTATAAACATGCATATAGTGATAACATTGTACTCTAATTGCATCTATACATATACATGAATATACCTTTATGTTTACGCACTTTATCTGTACCTTGAATGCAACACCAATTTTACACTGAAGGATATATTTGACGTGAACCAAACAGAGCATCAATTGCAATGTCAAGTTATAAAGCACTGATACTCTATCATACTGTAATCATATATTATAAAAACACACACACAAAACATGATAAGAACCTTGGAACATTTTCAAAAGACCTGGTGGATACACAAACATTTAGAATAGTCATCTGACGACAGAATTCTCCAGTGTATGATTATACTAACGTCCATCATCCAGACAACATAACACGAATCAAAATAAGAACACAAATACTATTAATAAGGATATCTATGGACACAGCCTTGCAGTTATTGATCTCTACCACAGAATTCCAGCAAGGGTCTCTGGTACAGTGGTATTGCAGCTTTATCAATCATAATGTGTTCTAACAACGAATAGTCATATTATGAAAATGTTCTATGTAAAAAGGCTATATGAACAGGAAAACAAAACACAAAAGAACTCTTATGGTGCTATCCAGAAAGAGGGAAGAAGAGCTCATTTATACACTTGTGTTAATGAAATTCAATTTACGCTGGCTACCAATCAAATTGATCTCAGAGTGCTACTTATTGTGTATAAGGCTGTTGTGTAGGTCAAGGAACCGAGTTAAACTGCTAAGTGTTTTATTAAATTTAGAGGATAAAAATTCCTCATCAAGCCATTGTCTAGATTATCCACAGAAGGAGGCCATTCCTTCTCTTATTATGTAAGAAGCATGTGGGATTGCTTAGCACAGCAGGTTAAAGAGGAACAATTAGTAGTGACTCAAAAAACTGGCATTTAAGTTGCCTGTAGACGTTTGTCCTTTATCGCTCTCAGTGCATATATGACTTTTTAACTGCTTCTGACTACTAGAGTTGAAATAAATGTACATAAATGTGCATATCAACTCATCACACACCTACATGTACATGTATAGCAGTATATCAATACTTAAATACAGTAAATCACTTTAATATGGCGTGAACATTATATAGCGCAATTACGGTATAGCCCTGGATAGCGTGATCTAAGTTTAGCGGTGAACGGGAACAGCAGCAGCAAGTTCACCGCTGATTTTACAATAGCGCATATGGGCAGAGCGCTATCATCGCTATCTTATTGTTCCCGCAATACTTAAGTGATTTACAGTACCCACTTATCTCTGGCTTTTTCTGGACTGGTTCTCAAGATCCTTGTCATTCATCACGTGTGTGTTGTCAGTCATTTCAAAACACACTATGTAACATTCGCCATTATCCAGATGAAGCACTTTATCTGAGTGTCCTTGAAGTAGCTTCTGAGGCATGCTTCTCATTAACCACTTATCACAAATGTAAAGCGCCACGCGGCACCAGCAAAGTGACTTCAAAATGTGAACTTTATTTCTTAAGATTATAACAGCATCTGACATGACAGCAATAAGGAAATTTATGAGTATGATGCCGAGGAAAAATGCTGATGTTACGTGAAGTATGATTGCCGTGGAACCAATACTGGGCGTCAATTGTGAATAGTCTTGCATGTTCAGTACAGAACGAAATGTGTTGTAAGCACTCATACTTAATGTTCTGAATTCGACATCGCACACTCTAAACATATTCGCCAGCCAAGCAGTACAAATGGCAGTGGATACAAAAAGCAATCCATAGAAAAGTAGGAAACGCAAGATAACAGGTATGATGTTGATGAAAACTAGTATGAATTCCCCAACAACGGGGAGAAATTGACAAAAGATCAGAAGACAAAAAGCATTGCTGAAAGACATCAAAACATAATTGATAGCAAAAAGTACTTTATCCCCTAGGAGGAATACCTGAACGGGAAGACATAGTATAGTGATCCCAAGGATATAACCGACGCAGGGCAATAAAGGTGAGGATGCAATACCAAATGATTTACCAAGCAAACCAGGCAGAGGTTTTTCATTTTTGAAATATGATTTTGTATATCTCCAAATGAATACAATTACACGTACAAAAGGGTTAAGTACCATACAAAGAGCTAGGAAACAGATTAAAATAATGATTATAAATGCCTCAACACCGCCGTTGTCCACTTCTCTAGCCCAATCTGAAGTGCACTCATTTTGCACACCATCAGTAATGTTATCTGCTATGAGCACATAGTGCAGCATTTTAGTATACTGTTTGCCAGAAGTCATTACCATTAGGAAATATGCAACTGTTAGTGTAAACAAAGAGAGGCGCACCCTTCTGACAATATCCTGTTTGTAGCCCATCCATTTTCTCATCAGGGGCATGTTTAGAAGGTCTTCCAATCCGGGATTATCCAGGTGTTCTCTTTGTATTAGTACCAGAGCATTGAGTAATGATTTATCTCTTCGTCTACGTGCTTCTTGTTTTGATTCATAGTCAGTTATGTTATACCTGTAGGCATTGCACAGGCCACACTTTCCCATGTTTAGCCTGTATACATCATCTGTTTCCAATATTCGTCGCGCAAAGTAAAACTGTGCCAGAGTTGCAGCTAACTCAAGGGGACGCAGGCCATTATCATCCTCCATTGCCAACAACTTTTTCCTGACATCTGCTTTAGTGGAAGACATGATAGTGTCATATACATGTATGGTGACTTCTATCATTTCCGATTTCTCATTTGAAATAAGTATCAGTCCATGTATTATATTATTTCCTGATGCATCAACTGAACAAACATCACTTCCATTTTTGATTAGACATGCTGAAACTTCAGCAGCACCTGAGCAGGCGGCCAGGGTGAGTGGACACGAGCATAATTGATGAAATATGTTCTTTTCGCCCTGTTGCAATTTCACTTCTTTATCATAAATGAACTTTCCATTCAGCAGTGCATGTTTAAGGGTAATATCACTCTGACTTAAGATGTTCTTCACTGTCATCAGGTCATTTGATGTAATAGCGGTATACCAGTACATGTAGTTTGCTATAGGAAGTTGCATATCTTCGTCCATGTCATGATTTACCTCCTTGTGTAATGTATTGTCCAAAATCACAGGGGTGTCCAAACTGATCATTCTGCAGATGCTAGTGTTCCCCAGGTATTCTCTAACAGATATCCTCCAACAGTGCTCGTTTGTAATTGCTGCTCCTACAGAGATTGTTTATGCTGTATATTCTACTGATGGCAGAGTCATAACTAACCTGCGCACTCTATTTTAATGACAATTTTCCATCGTTTTTGCTGATTACATAGTGTGTGCATGCAGCTGATGGTCACACGTGATGGATCAGCTAAGTAACTAAGAGCTCGCATAATGAATACTCTATTTACACATTACTATTTGCCGCTCATAAACACTAAGATACATAATGACATATTTGAATGGATTTGTTTAAAATATCTGCTTGACTAATTTGTTTAAGTAGACTGACATGGTGAGCTTCGGATGTTTTTTGTCAGATTGTCATTAACGTGTCTATACCTGTATAAATATCTGATGTATGAATTGTATCTAATGGTGTGATAACGGAGGCAGCATAAATGGTAACAACGTGTGAAATAGTAAATATATAATTTGCCTCGTTTAATGTGTACTTTATTTGTCCATGCTATATATATAGGCATTTTTACTATGAATCTTGCGACGGAGGTAAAATTTCTGGACATACCCAGCGAGCACAGGAAGTTAATCCAGCAAGCAACATGGCACAAAAGTGAGCACGCCGACATCAGAGGGAATGGCATGCAGCAGCACAGTGAATCTACTGGCCCCGAGTAGCATGCACCAGAGCCCAGCGCTACTACGGGGTTATTTGGTGAGCACAAGAGAGCACAATAGCTCAAAGGTGACTTTATGGACACAAGAACGCATGGCAGGCCCTAGAGTGCATCTATAGGCACCTGACAGACACTGCAGCTTAGTGCCGCGCGAGAACAAGAATTTAGAGCAGCAAGTTCCCTTGCAGACATCCAAGCACATGGCACTCAGCAGAGCACATGGTGAGCACTGCACTGCATATATAGGCACCTGGCAGAAGCCAGCCCTCAGAGCAGACCTCAGAGTGCATTAAGGCACCACAAGGCAGGCACCAGAGTGCATCTATAGGCACCTGGCAGAAGCCAACCCTCAGAGCAGACCTCAGAGTGCATTAAGGCACCACAAGGCAGGCACCAGAGTGCATCTATAGGCACCTGGCAGAAGCCAGCCCTCAGAGCAGACCTCCTCAGAGTGCATTAAGGCACCACAAGGCAGGCACCAGAGTGCATCTATAGGCACCTGGCAGAAGCCAACCCTCAGAGCAGACCTCAGAGTCCATTAAGGCACCACAAGGCAGGCACCAGAGTGCATCTATAGGCACCTGCCAGAAGCCAGCCCTCAGAGCAGACCTCCTCAGAGTGCATTAAGGTACCACAAGGCAGGCACCAGAGTGCATCTATAGGCACCTGCCAGAAGCCAGCCCTCAGAGCAGACCTCCTCAGAGTGCATTAAGGCACCACAAGGCAGGCACCAGAGTGCATCTATAGGCACCTGGCAGAAGCCAGCCCACAGAGCAGACCTCAGAGTGCATTAAGGCACCACAAGGCAGGCACCAGAGTGCATCTTTAGGCACCTGGCAGAAGCCAGCCCTCAGAGCAGACCTCAGAGTGCATTAAGGCACCAAAGGCAGGCACCAGAGTGCATCTTTAGGCACCTGGCAGAAGCCAGCCCACAGAGCAGACCTCAGAGTGCATTAAGGCACCACAAGGCAGGCACCAGAGTGCATCTATAGGCACCTGGCAGAAGCAAGCCCTCAGAGCAGACCTCATAGTGTATTAAGGCACCACAAGGCAGGCACCAGAGTGCATCTATAGGCACCTGGCAGAAGCAAGCCCTCAGAGCAGACCTCCTCAGAGTGCATTAAGGCACCACAAGGCAGGCACCAGAGTGCATCTATAGGCACCTGGCAGAAGTCAGCCCTCAGAGCAGACCTCCTCAAAGTGCATTAAGGCACCACAAGGCAGGCACCAGAGTGCATCTATAGGCACCTGCCAGAAGCCAGCCCTCAGAGCAGACCTCAGAGTGCATTAAGGCACCACAAGGCAGGCACCAGAGTGCATCTATAGGCACCTGGCAGAAGCCAGCCCTCAGAGCAGACCTCAGCGTGCATTAAGGCACCACAAGGCAGGCACCAGAGTGCATCTATAGGCACCTGGCAGAAGCCAGCCCTCAGAGCAGACCTCAGAGTGCATTAAGGCACCACAAGGCAGGCACCAGAGTGCATCTATAGGCACCTGGCAGAAGCCAGCCCTCAGAGCAGACCTCAGAGTGCATTAAGGCACCACAAGGCAGGCACCAGAGTGCATCTATAGGCACCTGGCAGATGCTAGAGCTCATGGCGAACACCAAAGCACATGGTAGGCAACAGCGCCACAGTCAATCTGTAGTGATTTGGAGCATGGCAGGTCCAACAACACACGGTATGCAACGCGGCACATATATAGGGCCATGGCAAACACCTCACTGCACGAAGGACACCACAGCACTTTGTCTGCCAGTTGGACCTAGTGTGAAAGTTGGCAAAGTGTGTCAGTATGTCCAATGGACGTAGTGGCTTACAATGGTCTATGGCAGGGGCTTAGCCGCCAATGCGTCCAGCGTGTCATTTGGACACCTGGAACACTGATTTTTGACAGTTTGGACACCCAAAAGTTTATGTCAGAATTTGCTGATGATGACTTTTCTTAGAAGATAGAAGATGTAGAAGCAGTTGTGTCACTTTTATAAGACACACAAAGCAGTTACTGGCCTAAAGAGCAAAATCTGTAAATATATAGGGTTTATTTTATTAGTAGTATGTACTTTGTACCACACTTTGGACACGCAAAAGTCTATAAAACCTCTATTTGGACACCCTGTTTCCAAATATTGGCTAAGACCATGGTCTATAGTGTCTGTCAGGTGCCTGTATATGAGCTTTGGTGTCTGTCATGCAATGTGATGTCTGCCATGTGGCTTTGATGCAAATGTGGTGTGTGCCAGAATACTTTCTTGTGCTGGCAGGATGATATGGGGCGAGTTTTCTTTGGTTTGGTTTAGCCTCTGGTTCGAAGTGGACCTTGTTCAAAACCATAAACGTTGATCAACGTTGAGTCAACGTATCCCGTTCAGATCGTCATCGCAAGTAAACGTTGATACCGTTCAGATTCCGTTTTCCCACCACGTTGATCAACGTTGATGGTCCTGAACAACGCCTAGTCGAACACGAGGCTAAATCAAACCAAGCACAGTCTGGTGCCTGTGGCCTGTCAGTTGCAAGGTCACTTTTGCACTGCGGTAGTCGTCGGATGAACTTTCTGTGCTCACGCTTACTAGAAATAAAATATGCTATTAAGAAACATATGTTAACCGAAATACACTTTGGTACTATCACAAACAACGAAGAAAAGGTACTAGGGAAATGGTCTTCCTTCTATAGAGAACTATCACAACTATAAAATAATACTGTATTGACATATCAGTACAAAAACCCTACACAGCTTATGTAACTCTGCAAGAAGAGAAAATATTTATATATATTTTTATACTGTCAATGTGATTCACTATTTATGTATATATTATTCCTATTTTTCATCATTGTATCGACTATTCTACATGCTATGGTGCAATAAAAGTTATAAAAAAAAACTTTCTGTGCTCACCTGATAATCTGGTAGGCACAACACTGTGCTCGCTGAATTTGGCACCACTCATTCCCATGTCATTGATATTGCAATATAATAGGGTTGGTCACATATTACCTGCCGGATAACTCTAGTCCTAGAAAGAATGAGGAACCTTCTTGAAAGGCATCTCGTAACTTTCAATGAAATACTTTCCATTCTCATATTGAACCAAATTATTATTACAACACAAGACTTTGTGTGGTAGAAATTTAATAACGACGGGCTCTATGTTTAGGGCAACGCGACACCAGTTGAGGGATTTCAGAATATGACTTTTCTTCCTAAATACAATGATTTCATCTGACATAATAGCAATAAGATAATTGGTTAGAATCATCCCAGGAAACATAACACAGAGGAGATGAAGAAAATCAACTGTTGAACCGACATAACTGCTCAATTCTGAATAGTCCTGCATATTTAGTACAGTACGAAATGTACTATATGCGCTCATAGGCACTGTTTCATAAGTGGAATCACATATTTTAAACATGTATGTAAGCCCAGTGGCACACAGTGCTAAGGGGATATACAGAAACATATAGAATAGGAGAAATTTAAGGATGACAGGAATGAGGTGCGCGAATACCAGTATTAATTCCCCAATAACAGGTGCAAACTGAGAAAGAAGTAGAAGGCTAAATGCATCAGTAAAGATAATTAGTACATATGATGCTGAAATGGTAAATCTATCGTTAGCAGTAGTGGCTTGAAAAGGTAGACTTAGAAGAGTGATGCTGAGGGTCAAGATGAGACATTCAAACAATGGTGAATATGCCAGCCCAAATTCATTTCCAAGAACACCAACTGGTTTGCTTCCATATATTCTTTGAATCGTTTTCCTAAAAATCAGACCTGTGTGTACCAAAACAAATATCATAATTCCTACGGCAGGGATGCCCATAAAAATCATCTGTATGAATGCATACAACTCATTATCATTATCACCTTTGTCACATTCCGATTGTGCTATTTCACTCCGGTTGTTGGTTAGCTCAGAGAGATGTGCAATGTATGTAAATGGCCTAGTTACAAACATTATGTAGAGAAGGTATGTAGAGCTAAGCAGGAATACCACATATCGCGGTATCCTCATTTTCTCTTGTTTGTGCTTCATCCACAACTCTATTATAGGTAGACTTAATAAATATTCTAATCCAGGATCATCAATATGCTCTCTCTGTATTTTGACTAGAATGTCAAGAACTGATTTTCCCTTTCGCCTATTGTGTGATGTTGTCTCGTAATCAGTTAGGTCATACCTAATGGTCTGATAGATCCCTGTCACTCCACACTTCATAGCATACACATCTTCCGTCTGCAAGATTCTGCCAACGAAATAGAATTTAGTCATAGCAGCGGCTAGTTCTAGAGGCCTGAGTCCAGTTTTGTCTTCCATCATTAATAAGGTCTTCCTTATCTCTGCTTCAGCTATGTGCATTAGTATGTCATACATACCAATGTAGACTGCTTCCATTTCAGGTTCCTTACATGAACAAAGTATTAGTGCATGTATTATGTTATTTCCAAACTCCTCTATGATGCACAAATCACTTCCGTTTCCTACCAAATAGGTCACAACATCTTTTGATCCTGAGCATGCCGCCAACACTAACGGATATGAACAGATATGATGAATTGCATCCTTTCTGTTGCAGTCTATTTCTTTGCTGTAGATGAACTTTCCATTCAATAGTTTCTGTTTTTCATCGTCCTCACTTTCAGCTATAATGGCTTTTGCTTTTGTCAGATCATTGTCTCTTAGTGCTTCGTACCAAAACATATACTCTTCTATAGGAAGTTCAACCTCAAAATGCATGTTGGCACACATGTCTTAAACCGGCTGTGATTAAGAAAAGTTTGATCTTTAAACCTTGAGAAACAGCTCCCCTATCGTTAATAGCCTCCGTTATGATGACCATTTGATGAAAGACTGATGGGGCATAAAGATTCCCCATTCTGACCGTTTCACAATAAACACAATACGTGATGGATATTTGATACCTACTAAATGTCAGAACCATTCTGAATATTTACATACCACAATCCGTTAGGAATATTTGTAATTCTGCTTTCTATTGACAATTACCACCCATATGTACCTTTAACAGTGTCCATTAAGGTCCATTACACTCATTTCCTGAGGATTATCTATACATTTGTTAGGTCTATTGAAAGTGGATTTTCAGCCAAGCTCAATGTCCACTACGTTATCTAGCATCATAAATGGTTCTATTATTGCTTTTACCGAACAGCTCACTCTCTTTATGTCAGACTATTATTTTTTTCAAAAGTTACTTTCTCATCAATGTACAATAAATGGAGACATTTTAGTTGAATGTTTGATTCACAAATTCTTTGTGTATAAATTCTTCTAAATATCCAGTGTCCATTCACGTTACTTCAAATCAAAATATTTCAATGCCCGATAATTGACGTGTGTGCTAAGTACTAGTAAAGTAGTGGTTACTGTGTTACACATTTTGCTCTACTCCCATAGTTGTGTGTGGAAGCAAAGCCAAGTACCTGGAAATCTCTGGACGAAGCTTGGCATTTGAATATGCAGGAAAATTGCTTTACCAATACCTTTCTTCCCTTTTCTTATATTTGAGACTATACTAGTTCTTCATTATCATTTACATATACAAACCAACCTCTTAATGGATATGGGACTAACACACATTTTATATCTTGTGAAAATGTCATAAGCCCATTTTGCACGTTCAAAACAAAAAACCTCTCATTGCTCATTGGGGGCAAGGTTTGTAGACTTAAATTCCAGAAAAGAAATCCCTGTAGACATCCTAGTGTGTCTTGGTAATATAACAAACCAGGCCAGACATTCTGGATGTTACAATATCTCTTTTGTTTTGTACTTAAATCACAGACGATAAACTGTGTGTATGATTTGTCAAGTTAGAATGCCTGTCAAACTAACAAAACTTGAACTGACAAAGTAGTCTTATTTCAAAAATACAAATGGTTATGTTTATGAACGTTTCCTGTCCTGAATATCAAAGTATACAACTACATGTAGTGGCTAGAGTGAATGAATACATTGTGCTTATGCCGTTAATAGGAAGTATATTTTGCCTCAATATCTTCAGCTTTTTTCCAACAACTTGCACACTGTAGCTACAGTACAGACAATTAATTCCTGCACCAATCGACCAGACCTCTGTAAGTGCACGGTTTTACAAACACCCATATATAACATGTCAAAATAATAAACCAAACACATCAATAACCAACTTAGCTTGCGAATCAAAGCTACGTTCAGTTTTGAGGGCATCCATGCCCAGAAAACTGGGTGGCAATAGGGCGTGGGTTGTGTATTATGCCCGGGTGCACAGGTATTTAGTGCAGGAATTAAATGTGGACACTGTATTACAGTAAAGACGTACAAAAACATCCTGATACGCTGTGCTGACCTCTTTTCCCAGGCTAATGCATTTCCGGAATAAGGGATATGAATTTCCGTGGTTGATGCTGCTTCTCTGTGTCTCCAACAAAGTGGGTTCATGTCTGGTTCGTGTGCGTTGCACAGAGTGCTCATATTGACAAAGGTTGGTGAGAGCATTTGCCCATTTGCTACGTAAACAACTGTATAAACTCCAGCTAAGACTAAGAGTGCCATGTCACATGTGGTATCTGATTGGCAATATGGAGTTGAAGTAATGACTAATGGCTGATGTCTCAGGGATGCAGAGGAGAGGATATTAGGGAGTGGTATTTTATTTACAGTATCATTACGTATCACAATAAAACATAGCTTTAGGAATATGAATAGTGTATAAGAAACTAATGCTCGTGGACAATATAAATTGATAAAAGCAGGGGGTATGATATCCTAGATACATAAGGTTGCCACTTTATAAACTGATCACATGCATCATGTTGGGTTCCCTTGGTTGGTAGGTATGGCAGGTTTTCATTAGTGTATTAAAACCTAAAGGTTAGAACATGTGTGGCTGTTTATTGCATGATTCCACATACGGCTGACCACCAGAGAATAAAGTGACAATTAGGGCCGATTTCATATAAAACGAATTGCTTAATGATGCACAAATAGTGGTTGAATGCTTTTCACTAATGCAGTGTCACATTATTAGATAGGTCTGGATGAAATATTAATCGACAATAACAGTATATGAAATGTGTATTTATCACTAATAGCTTGTAGCATAGAGCGTGTGTGTGTTAGGGTGTGTGTGTGTGTGCTTTTAGCATAGAATATTGACCTTCCCATGCTGTTAGTGGATGCGTGTTGGTAAATGCCACGCCCTAGAAATCAGTATCATTGTATATGTATGAATCATAGTAGAACGTTGCTTTCATGTAGAATACATTTGAACTTGTGAAATTTGTAAAAAGAAAAGTCTGGATACTATCATCCATCAGTTGGCAAGAGATAAAACTATTTTTCTTCTTGTCTGTGTTTCTATTGAGCATATTTATCCTGGACTGTACATGTAGTAGCTTGTATTGCTGATATATTTAGATGCACTAATGATAATGATAAGAACCAACTAAGTGATAATATTAATGTTGGCACTTTTTATTTAGTACTATTTTCACGGAAATTCCCTTTGTGTACTCGTACACGTTTTCTGCTGCCATGTGTGGAACGGAAAAGAAATATCCAGTATGAACACTTTAAGTGAATACTGATATTAAAATATTCTACTTCTATTCTACGTATTACCATATTTATTTCCTATCCATCACCTCGAGAATTGTTTCTAGAAATGGTAAAAAGTGCGTAGCCCAAACCTCTGTACAGGCTGTTTACAAATGATATTATTGCCACACTGGGCACGCCCATTTCAACACAGCTAATGATGAGAATATGTAGATAGTTCATATCAATGTAGTATATACAGCTTTGGACTTAACACATTCTCAATATGATACAAACTATAACAGGGTTAATGGTTAGCTGTGCAATTCCCTTTCCTTGGGTGCAGATACTGAACCTTAAATTGTTTTATGTATAAGTTACACTATTACTTATGTATAAAGTATACTATGATTAATGTTAGCATTAGTTGTAATAAAACTAATGCATTTGTTACTCCACGCTTACCACATACTTTGAAAACACCCTACTCATTTCCATTGTCTTTGCTGTTAATCAATATACTGTCACCTTCTATGTGAAAAAGGTCCTATCAATACATTTAAGAATATTTGTACCTAGATGCATGATGTAGTAATGTATTTGGGAAGTTTTTGTTTCTTTTCTTAACCAATTGCATTGTTATTTTGTGCTTCACTATATGCCAAAAAAGCTCCCCGTTTAAGGCAATATACTGTAGGCAGCTTTCGATGTATCCATGTACATTCGAACAAATGCTCATTGTAGGCACAGCTAATTATTTGCGTATTCCGACAGTCAGAAGAGGATAACTACGAAATGTATGTGGGGAAACAAAATGTTCATGCTATAAAGGCTTTTGAAAGAACTTTAGGGGAAGTTACACAAAACGACATTATGATCCATATTGTGATAGGAAACCAAAAGGACATGATCCTTTGAATGTAAGAGAACATTTGTACATAGAAAAGGAAAAACAGTATGTTAGGTGTTTATTTCGGTATCTTTTTATTCTTTCTAAATTACACTGTTTAACTGTATAATAAGTACAAACAACCTGAGCATAGAACGTCCTTTAATAACACTACGAATAGGTCGCACATTATGAACTACGTCAACCAAAAGAACCCACTAACGAGGTAAAACAACAGCTACTAGTCAAACCGTACCCTACGTATGAAAAGAGGTAAAAACACACTTGGGGCAATGATGTCCCCAACTTATTTTAGATATACACATTTGTATGATCAACAAGTTCATCGACGTGTTTTGTTGCGTGAACGTCTAAACGAAAATGGCTTTGCTTTTAATGTTGTATAAGGACTGGTCTGGGGATATAAGGCTACACTATGATGATCAAATACTATTGTCAATATGGTTTAATAAATATGACACTAAATTCAGAAGCGAAATTTTTGATAACAATAACGTTAACACACTACAGCTATACACAGAATCTCGCAATTTGCAGCAAATGATATAAAGCCGCCCATTTTAGACAAACACCTGGGCTTTTGACATGTTTTCATCTTCATAGGAAGAAGTGTAAAATACCTAGAGTCTTCCAAAAATAAAAGAAAGTGACAAAGACACCGTAAAGCCCAATTGTATCCGACATAATGGCGACCAAAGAGTTGAGAAGGACTATTCCAAAGATTAGGATTCCAAGGATGGTGTGTGGAAAAATGGTGGGAGCTAGATTAGCTGTGTAAGATCCTGCAAGTTCAATATAATCCTGAAGGCATTATGCATGCTTCTGCTATATGTGCTGAACTCATTGCATATTCAAAATAAGTGGGTTATGTCTGTAAATGAACGTGACAAGGAAAGGAAGGAGATGAAGAAGAGAAGATGCAGAAACTGGGCAGGCATGGGAGTAGCTGTATGAATACCATGGTATATTCTTTAACATGTGGAAAGAATTGAGGGTTTGTGAGAATGCAGCAGACATTTGCGAACATGATCATTATCACAACCATGGCAATTATCTTATCATTGTTAACAAATATTGCAACTGGGGGAAAGAAAAGTAGATAAACCCCTAACATTATTCTCATCGTGGATACCACAATGGTTTATTAGTTATCCCAAAGGCTTTCCCTAGTATACCAAAATTGGCAATACCCTTTCGATGCAACTCGATCGCATTCTTCACACAGTGGAATATTTTCTGGTAAAGACAAAGGCGGGTATTCCCATAATGACAGCTAACACAATTTCTATCCAAAAAGCATCACTGTTAGTTGCTGATGATAGTCCACAGCTCGTACTGGTGTTTCTCATAGATGCCAGCTTGTGGATGTGTCTGTCGATGTAAACCCTATATGGCGAGATGACAAACATAAAAAGTAAGTGAAATGTGCTGACGAAGACATACCAAAGTATTCGTGTCCACATTGTTATGCAAATTTCATAGTCCATCCACTTGGTTATCAAAGGCATGCCTATAAGCTGAGTAAATCGTGGGTTTTGAAGATGTTCTGTTTGCGCGTGCATGAGGATCTCTAATGGGGATACCTTCTTTCGCCGCCTTGTTGGTCAAACATATACATTCTGTTAAATCCTAGATCTCCTAATGGAATGGCTTAGACGTTTTCTGTATGTACAATCTTTAAGTATTGTCCTGGTAGCCCAGCTTGTTATAACCCAGCGGGCACTGGACGTACAATGTACGTACATTGTACGTACTGTTGGTACAATGTACGTACAATGTACGTACATTGTACGTCCAGTGCCCGCTGGGAAGTAATTCAGCCACCATTGTAGTTCATTATTAGGGCATGACTTTCAGGTGTTGTGTGTTATATACTAGTAGCAGGTATAAAACAGAAACAATTGATTTTCATGTGAGCACCACTGTCCACAAATTATGTAGCAACCAAAGTCTTGGGGAACACATTCTGTATTAAGTAAGTCGGAGATTGGCGGTTGTTAAGTAGAAGAAGTGCCACTTAGTAAACATGGCTGGATTTTTATGTAGTCTACATGTATATATATACAACATAAAACTGCACTCTAGACTACACCCTAGACTAAGGTTTTGTGGCGATTATGTGTTTGTCAGTAGGAGAAGTTTTCATATGTTTCTGGTGCAAAATGTATGAACAAGGATGTGAGCTGCACAAGCGCGATGCGAGATCCATTTATCCAGTAAGAAAACTACCATAGTTGTGAGAAATATGGAAATATTCCTGTGAAAAATAATAGTTATCCGTGTGTCATATTCATGTCAGTTCACGTGTCATCAGGTCTGGTTATGATTAGAACTTAGAATATGTACATAGATTGGCAGAGGAAATTGCACGCGTTATCCAATATGTCATTAATGGTAAGTGTGGGTTCAGTAGCCTGTAGGCATTAGGTCATTTGTAGATTATTGAATAAATACTTATGTATTCATGATAGTGTGATCATGGTTGGTATTATCACGTAACAGTTTAGAATAGAGAAGATAATAGAATAGAGTACTCTAAGTAGGTAGGTAGGTAGGTATGAATGCTACTTGTATGTATTTTTGTAGTATGAATGCATGCATGCAGTTGGGTGTATTTGTGTAGGTATGTTATGCAAAGGGCGTGTCAAATGCGTACCGGTCAAGGCGGTGTTTCAGTGCAATCTATCAGAGCCGCATTTGAATTGTGTGTGGGGTCAGTTTGTGAATATGGAGAAACATTTCGAGGTTTTACGTCAAATACAACCTAGTATATTCCTCTAATATGGCCAACTTGGACGGCCCAGGCCATCACACAGCTATGATAACTCTCCTTCCGTATTGGCCTCTTCACATATGAGTTAGTTTGTGGTTACCGGTGCATAATATACACATATGACATCCCTGTGGGGTTTCCACCAGGAATAACTTCCCCGAGAGAGAATTGTCGCTCGGGGGCGTAGCCCGAGGGCGACAATTCTCTCGAGGGGAAGTTATTCCTGTTGGAAACCCCACAGGGATGTCATATCTGTTTTATTATACCGAACAAATACAAAACACAAAAGGGGGAAAAATTACAAACACCAGAGAGTTTGCATAAATACTCGTCGTCTGCCTTGTTGAACTAGTTTCACCAGTAGGTCACTCGGCAAACTCCGTAGGTGTTCGGGCTAGCGGTCACTATTCTTTGGGCTAGCGGTTATTATTCAGCTATTTCATGGCTGTTGCTGTGAATTATTATTATCTCATAAGCTATTAAGGACAACAGCCTGTCACTAAGGAGTGAGGAAATCATGACGATTAATCCATGGCCCTTGACCAACCAGAATCAAGAATCTTCACGTGAGGTATAATAATTGTGGATAGTAACACCAGCGAAGATACCGTTATGTACAAGATATACCTAACCTTCGATTTTTAATTGTATGAAAAAGATCAAAACCCTATGCTCAATATTGAAATATGTATAAATTCAGCAAACCTGTGTGTATGTGAAAAAAGGACAATAGAACAAAATGATTAATAAAGTACACTATGTAACAACAATGCATAGTTCTGAGTAGTTTACAGTTTAACAAACATGTATTTTACCTGGCCGCTCTATGGGTTTATGTAAGTAGTCTTATCGGCAGAAGTACATGTTCATCCTATCGAGAAAAGAAATAAGATAAATGTATGTATATAATGGACAACGCAATTTAGCGTTGCGTGCGGACACTGTGAAAAGGAGTGTCGTTACATACTGCACAATGCTGAACTATAACCCGGCGAAATTCCTTACCCTACTTATTGCTGCAGGTAAGTGCGATATATGAGGGAAACAGTACAGCTTCATCTGCTAGTATATGCTGTGCAGTACATAGCACTGCGATGTACTGCAAAGTTTAAAGTTACGCTAGATGAATCATAAAATAAATGGCTATCTACAACGCGTTTTTGTGATCATGCGTGAAATCTCTATATAAATGGGTTCGAAAACAGGCTATTATACTTGTTGTGTGTTTTATTGCATTTATTCATCTATTGACTAGGCAATGTATGGTACAGTACATACATTTAATTCCTGCCTCAGTCGACCGGGCGTCTGCCAGTGCCTCGTTGTACAAACACCTATGGATGACATGTCAAATTAATAAGCCAAGCACATCAATGACCAACGTAGCTTGCGAAGTAGAGATATGTTCAGTTGTGGGGTCGTTCATGCATCCCTGCCCAGGAAACGGGGTGGCAATCGGGCATGCGGTCGTCTATTTTGCCCGGGCTGCCCAAGCATTAAGTGCAGGAATTAAATGTCGGCACTGCAGGCTTTCTTAACATATAATTATATTCCACAACTGTGTACGTTAGTCAAATGCTGTCTGTAGGTGTTGATATGACTATTCGTAATATCTTATCGTGTGTTTCCCCGTAACA
Source organism: Maea johnstoni (assembly GCA_963942565.1). Classification (NCBI taxonomy): domain Eukaryota; kingdom Metazoa; phylum Annelida; class Polychaeta; order Spionida; family Magelonidae; genus Maea; species Maea johnstoni. The sequence continues at coordinate 13,700,617 of OZ012689.1, read as the reverse complement.
GGTGCGTGGGTGCTGGCGGTTTCTCACGACTATGAGGGCATTGCTTTTAAGCTGTACACAAGGTTGGTTTTGTCAGTAGAACATACGATATACTGGCATTTTACATATTTAACTGAAGACGGGGTCAAAATCACCTTGAGTGTATTTCCCCCTTTGTGTATGATTCAATTTATTTCACGAATGTTCGTGCATCAGAAATAATAGGTCTAGTGCGGCCTATGGTATTTCTCCTACGGTGGATAGGAATCTATAGGTATCTATTCGACAATGAACATTGTCTGCTATTTAAAGGTGGAGTGTCGATTTAATTGATTGTTCCCCTCGTTCCTGGCAGCCAGGTTTACGTCTGTTATTAGCTACGGCAGATGGCCTCCCCTGTATGACTCTCTCAAGACAAAGTTACTTCACCGTGACTCATAGCACGTAGTCGGTCATTCCAGTACTCAAATGACAGGCTATACGTGCTACCACTGTCTCGCTCAAGATACCGGTGCGTTAAGCGCGTGCTTTACTTAACCCATTAACACTCAGAGCAGCCAAAAGAGGCCAGACGATTTTAGAAATATTCAACTTACAAACACATTTCCTTGAAAACATTTGAAGTAGAAATGTTGCTCACAAGCCAGACAAGAACTCTCCTTCAAATATCTAGTGAATTTTTGCTTTATTCAAAAGATATTTTCAAAAGTATGAGAGTAGCAGACGACACTTTCTAGAGAAACTCTGAGTGTGAATGGGTTAAAACTTACCTGACTGCCATGTACGGGTGGGGGGTGCTTTGTAATCTTTACGTTCCCAGAATTTAAATTGTAATAGCAACTGAGAGAAAGACTATGTTTGTTAAATATGTTGTCTTTCAGGAGAAATGTAGATACAGAACAGGTTCTCCTGCTGAATGACGCTGATGGATTAAGGAGTTCGTATTATGATGGCACCAAACCCACTATCTTCTCTGTACACGGATGGCTCTCCTCGAGTGCAGCCCCATGGCTACACGAACAGAAAAAGCTGCACTTGGAGATAGTATGGATTTTAGTTTGGTTTTGTGAAGGTCTTTTACGTCGAATCATATCGTATGCATTTAGAGGACATCATTATTTAGTTGTTGTTTTTTTAGAATTTGGAAGCGTTCATTGAATTCTTTATATGTATTATTTGGTAATCAATTATAAAGATATATACGAAAATTATCATTATTGGAGTTTACGTAATAGGAAAGGGGAAAGAATCAGTGATCCTGCGTTCGATGCATTGCGATATTATGATATTCCTCCTATCGGTTTGCGCTTTTCTTCGAAATGTGGCGCGAATATAGTTCGGTCTTTTCTTGCATTACAATGAACATGACGTACTGATGTACTGTAATGTAATTTCTAAAATGCTGATACTCATTTGCCATGTGATATATGAGTATATATGTCGAATGTAACATACCTGATACGATTCTGCACTTTTTCCGCTAGTTGTTTCTGGAATATCATATAGATATGGTGCATTGGTTTCGTGTAACATCAACTTTTATTGCACTCTGAGCAATGATGAAACATCATTGTTCAGAGTGTGATAAAATTATTATTGCACGAAACCAAAGTGCCATACTTGTTTTAGTATATGGCTACTGCTCATCCTTGCTGAAATAATTGGTTAAGCGTCAGAAGGTCAATTAGATAATTCAAAGGATTTTGAAAATGTAAATAGTATTGATATGTTTTTTTAGATTTTACCACAAACCATTGGTAATTGTAAATCTCTAAGCTGGAATATATTTTTGGTGTTTATTCAGTAATATAGGAATCAAAATACTATAAATACCTGGAAAAGTCACATGCATTAACTTCAGAAGTTTGAATTATTTATTTCATTTGAAAATGTAATCTGTCTCCAGTAAAGATAATATAATTTGTATTTTTAAAAGGGTCCATTCCTAATCTGGATTTTACAAGAACACCAAACTCTTCTGAGTTGCTTGTCTCAATTCACATGAACCTTACAGCTCTGAAAGTTGGAGGTGATATTGCACCACAATATCAATTTTGTACACTGGTCAGGTGACCATGATCTGACAAATCACAGCAGAGAATGAGCAGTAGGCATATAATGATATTAGTTTTTTTTTATAACTTTTATTGTTCCTTGGCATGTATAGGTGTACAATTTACAAATAGTAGTTTGTCGACATATTATAAAAAGATGGATTATTATTTACATATCAGGGTTATTTGGTTCCAATCAAGTACAGTGTTCCGTAAGCAGAGAAGTTTTGAGTCTATCACAGATTTCTAAGTACATTGTATAGTGATGACCATTTACCTAGGGTCTTTGGCAAGGTGTGATTGACATTGCTTATATAAATATCAGTTTCCATTAGGTATTTTAGTACCCTTTTGACCTTTGCTAGAGTTACTTTTGTTTTATTCCATTTCGCTTTGTATATCTCGTGTTTCGTTACAATCATTACGTAATTACCGATAAGGTCATTGTTCTTGTTTCCTAATATAACTGATTGTTCATCAGCAGTGATATTTCGATTCATTGTTATTGTAAGCCAATTAATCACTTCTTGCCAAAGAAGTTGTCTCTCTGGACAGTTGAATAATAGATGTGGAATTGTTTCAATCGTTCCGCAATCGTCACATAAGTTATTATCCCTTATACCAAATTGTTCCAACTTCTTATTAGTTACTAACGACCTGTGTAATATTTGATACTGGAAGTAAATGATTCTAGCATTAAATTTACATTGATGGGATAATTGGTAGAGATGTTTCCACTCATTGTTGCCATATTCTATGTTCCACTTTTGTTGTGACGTTGGTGGGTTAATTGCGGAAGCTTGAGTCCAGATTTTTCTAATTGAAGTAGTACCTCTTTTGTCTTTCAATAGTATGGCAATGTTTGTGGGTAAGGTAATATTGTAATCCCTTTCTGCGTTTCCCATCATGTTTTTCCATTCTCTGGGGAGTGCTTTACAGATAGAAAAGTATGTTGTAAACATTAGATTAATGTTACAATGTCTATCTAATTGTTGTTTACTTAATTGTCTACCTTCGTGATCAAAAATGTCTTCCAGGTAAATAATTCCGTTTTTGTAAAGTTGATATCAGAAAGGGATGTTTACTCTAGGATTGCCCCACAAACATTCTCTTCCTATTGGAGTATCATATTGTGCTTTGCAATGACTGAACCATTCACTGTACGCCTTGGCAACGCTTTTCCAGAAGGGGTTGTCTATCTGTCTCAATATTTTTTTGTGATAATTTATATCAGTTGTTGTCAATCTATTTATCTTATAATGATTAGCGAATTCTATCCAGTCTGGTTCGTCATTGAGCAGTTTTCTAAGCCAAGTGATTTTGAGACTTTTATCAAAGTTTGGCAAAAATATAATGATATTAGTTATCCTTGTTGTGAAAATGGTGTACGGCAAGATGTCTGCGAGAAGCCGGATGGAATCGGATGAGGCCTTTAGGCCGTGTCCGATACAAGCCTGCTGCTGCTTTTGGCCCAGTTTTTGGCAAAAGGCCCCATTTGTCCGTTTGGCCCGTTTGGTCCATCTTGTCTCAGTTGACCAGGATCGCCAGACATGCCCATTTTGGACCATTTCAGGGAGTTTGAAAGTCTGGAAATTTAATCAAAGATTCAAATTTCAACACGTTTTGGGTGTTTGAGGGTGTAAATCTAACTATTCAATTAAAGATTCAGATTTCCCAATTTTTTTTAGAAATTTGAAAGTTAGTAAGATTAACCAAAATTTGTTAATTCCAATTATTAAGTGTGCCACTTACCATTAACCAAA
>OZ012689.1:13689321-13694321 GCA_963942565.1 Maea johnstoni | reverse complement strand
GAGGCAATTCAAATTAAAGAAATTGAAAGTTTCATTTACTAGCATATTCACATTTGCAAATTGGGAAATTTTGTAATACTTAACAGTACAATAAACCCTTTGCTGATAATTAAATAATTCAACTGATGACGTAATAAACCCTTGCTGATAATGTAATAATTCAACTGATAATGTAATAATACTCTGAATGATTATGTTATGAATCAACTAATAATGTAATACCTCCACTTATGATATAATAAACTCTGACTGATAATGTAACATCTCAACCGATAATGTAATAAACCTGACTGATAATGTTATATCTCAACCAATAATGTAATAAATCTGAGAAATCTGACTGATAATGTCATATCTCAACCGATAACGTAATAAACCTGACTGATAATGTAATATCTCAACCGATAATGTAATAAACCTGACTGATAATGCAATAAACCTGACTGATAATGTAATATCTCAACCAATAACATAAAAAACCTCTGACTGATAATGTAATCAACCTGACTGATAATGTTATATCTCAACCAATAACATAATAAATCTGAGAACTCTGACTGATAATGTTATATCTCAACCAATAACATAATAAACCTGACCGATAATATTATATCTCAACCTGTAACGTAATAAACCTGAATAATGTTTTATCTCAACAGATAACATAATAATCTTGACTGATAATGTTATATCAATTATGTTAGATTATTATTGGTCAGTTTTATTACGTTATCGATTGCGAAATAACATTATCAGTCAGAGTTCTCAGATTTATTACGTTATCGGTTGATTCAAAGTTGTCAGGTTTATTACGTTATTGGTTGAGGCAGAGTTCTCAGGTTTATTACATTATGGGTTGAGATATAACATTATCGATCAGGTTTATTACATTATAGGTTGAGATATAACATTATCAGTCGGAGTTCTCATATTTATTACGTTATTGGTTGAGTCAGAGTTCTCAGGTTTATTACGTTATCGGTTGAGTCATAGTTCTCAGGTTTATTACCTTATCGGTTGAGATATAACATTATCAGTCAGAGTTCTCAGGTTTATTACCTTATCGGTTGAGATATAACATTATCAGTCAGAGTTCTCAGGTTTATTACCTTATCGGTTGAGTCAGAGTTCTCAGATTTATTATGTTATCGGTTGAGTCAGAGTTCTCAGGTTTATTATGTTATCGGTTGAGATATAACATTATTCAGGTTTATTACGTTATCGGTTGAGAACTTGAGATATAACATTATTCAGGTTTATTACGTTATCCGTTGAGATATAACATTATCAGTCAGAGTTCTCAGGTTTATTACATTATCGGTTGAGTCAGAGATCTCAGGTTTATTACGTTATCGGTTGAGATATAACATTATCAGTCAGGGTTCTCAGGTTTATTACGTTATCGGTTGAGTCAGAGTTCTCAGGTTTATTACCTTATTGGTTGAGATATAACATTATCAGTCAGAGTTCTCAGGTTTATTACGTTATCGGTTGAGTCAGAGTTCTCAGGTTTATTACCTTATCGGTTGAGATATAACATTATCAGTCAGAGTTCTCAGGTTCATTACCTTATCGGTTGAGTCAGAGTTCTCAGGTTTATTACCTTATCGGTTGAGATATAACATTATCAGTCAGAGTTCTCAGATTAATTACATTATCAGTCAGGTTTATTATGTTATTGGTTGAGTTATTCTATTATTGGTCAGAGGTTTATTACATTATTGTTTGAGGTATTACATTATCAGTCAGAGTTTATTACGCTATTGGTGGAGGTATTCCACAACCAGTCAGAGGTTTATTACGTTATCAGTTGAGGTATTACTTTATCACTCAGAGGTGTATTATGTTATCAGTTGAGGTATTCCATTATCAGTCAGAGATTTATTCCATTATCAGTTGAGGTATTCCACTATCAGTTAGAGTTAATTACATTATCGGTTGAGGTAATACATTATCCGTCAGAGATTTACTACCTTATCGGTTGAATCATTACATTATCAGCAACGGGTTCATTGTACTGTTAAGTATTACACAATTTGCCAATTTGAATATGCTCAAATGAAACTTTCAATTTCTTTAATTTGAAATGCCTATCTCCCCGTAAATGAAACTGCAATACATTGCAACAAGTAATATATTGGCCAAAAATGTCATTCAAAAAGCTTTTTAGTACATATGACATTTGTTGAAATGCATGCATCACACAGAAGGATAATATAGATCACAAACACGTCATGGACAACAGAAAACTGGTTACCCTCATGTCAAATATATTTTCTTTTAATGGTGTCCAAATATATATTTTGTTTTTCAGATATAGAAGTTAGGCATCCTGCCCCCCCCCCCCCCCCCCCTCCCCCACAGACACACACAATAAATAAGGCAAATCCGATCCACCCCTAATATTGTATACCATTTATGAAATATAGTATGTGTTGCTAAATGTAATGCAAATCAAATGAAGCTTTACATTTCTGGCATGACCCTAACCCCACCCCAACCCATAACGAATTCCTACAGAATTTCAACACTGTTTTTTTTCAACTTACAACGCATTGAAACACATAAAAAGATGATATTCAATCAACATATCTGGCACCCTCGCCTAGTCAACACCAACCCGTCACAACCCCACCCCTATGTTTCTCTCTAATCACAGAACTTGATCTGTTAGATGCATGAATGTTTCAAACCATTCTAAAAGGAATTTGAATGAAACTTCGAAAAGGTTTGGAAAAGTTATTACATTATCAGTAAGAGTTTATTACATTATCAGTTGAGTCATGTTATTACATTATACGTTCAGGCCTTATTACGTTATCAGTTGACCAAGTTTATTACATTATCGGTAAGGTTTATTACGTTATCAGTTAAGTATTACATTATCTGTAAATGTTATTACATTATCAGTTGAGTATTACATTATCGGTAGTTTATTACATTATCAATCGTTTTAAGGTGGAGAATTTTGATAAATATCGGTATTCCTTCCCCAACCCTTTGCTAGCGACGAGGTCGTTAGTACCTTTTAGTGATTGCTTCCTTCTATCTCCACATTGAAATACAGCATGTTTCACTTTGAAAATTTCTCTCGTTTGTGTTTTATTTCCATATCAATTAGTAGTGTGTTTCAGTGTTTTAAGATTATTTCGAATATTTTCGTTTCTTGTTCGTTTATTTTTCCTAACTTTTGTTTAGGGTTAATATCATTTTAAAAAGATGCGCTAAAACATAATCCTTCAGTAAATTCTAAAGGCACCTTCGGTGGTTTTTATAATCACCAGACGACTTTAATGTTTAAAACTCTTCAAACGATTGATTGTCGTCACACACCATTCAGAGAGCTTTTAAATTGGATTTGCAAATCTCATGTATAGGTACTTTAAATGGAGGACAATGGCACGGGGTTTCCCGAGACTTCTACACGGAATCAATGACGGACTCTTGCCCCTTCACAGCGGTCAGCTGCCCCAGTAAAGCAGACTTTGAGGTGAGTACAACACGTGGAGGACATTGCAAGGCATTGTAAGATATACTGATACTGTTGGCATATTAACGCGTAGTTGAGTTATCTTTTATAATTTCAAAAAAGGATAAATTTCCAAAATGCTGCCACCTTTCAACTGCTAACATAAAGTGGCCAGGAAAGTGAAAGATTACTGTATAACTGGTTAATTTGGCGTGTACTTAAGTTGGCTTTTCTTTTTCAAAAATTATTTTTACTGTATTTATTTTAGCGTCTGGAGCAGTTAGAACAACGCCATCTTCATGTAGACATATTTATATGCGATCTTTAATTTGGCGTTGATGGGCATTCGCCATAAAACGCCAAATTAAAAACCACGCTAAATTAACCAGTTATACAGTATTCGACAGGTGTGTAATGTCTACTAGGTAAGGTGAAAAATAAGGTGAAAAGGTGGCACATTTATTTGTGACGTCGATGTCGATGTCTATAAGCTCTCTGCGCCGCGGCTTGAAATGCCCGAATCATTCAAGTGATTCAGCACGGGTACAGCTCTTCTGAGCTCCTGACTACCAATGGTGGAGCGTGGTAGGACGTTACGCCATCTATCGATCTGTAAAGGAACTACGGGTGGGTTTCTAATTTCACTTACGAAGAGCTGATGTCTAGTGGTATTCGACCTAACCATCAGCTCCAGTCTGCTAGTCAGTTCCGTTGTTCTTCTGGTTCATGGTTCTAACAATGCTTTTCACAACTGGGGCGGGTTTTCTTTGGTTTGGTTTAGCCTCGTGTTCGACTGGGCGTTGTTCAGGACCATCAACGTTGATCAACGTGGTGGGAAAACGGAATCTGAACGGTATCAACGTTTACTTGCGATGACGATCTGAACGGGATACGTTGGATCAACGTTGATCAATGTTTATGGTTTTGAACAAGGCCCACGTAGAACCCGAGGCTAAACCAAACCAAAGAAAACCCGCCCCTGTTATTGTTAGAGAGCGTCGCCATTACTATGACCCTATTTGACCCTTAGATAGCCCCACAAAAGACCTCTTCTACTGAGAGCTAATTCCTATGGCTCGAATTCTCATCAGAATCCTATATTGGACATTGTGCTTTCAGTGCTATATATTTGTATGGAAATCTATGTTGCCATGGAAACGTGTCATTTTTTTGGCATGCACCAGACAGTTAACTTGGCTCACACGTTTTCTACATTCTGGTATCATTGATTTCTAGCTTTCATAAAATGCGTTCAAGTATACATACGGAATGTGTCTATAATAAAAGAGAAAGTCAAAAGAGCAAAATTAGTCGATGGTCAATTCTTGGTTTCAACTCGTTTGACCTTTGTGACCCCACTAGACCCCTTGTGACCCTCCAGAATTGACCAATCAGAATAAGTAATAATGTAATCATTTAAAGAACATTGAATTACACATTTTGATACGTAATCTATTGAGATCAGATGAAAATGCCTAAAGCATTTCTTTATAAAGCGCACGTTATTACTATGTGCGTTTTAGAAGTTAAG
>OZ012689.1:13686862-13689121 GCA_963942565.1 Maea johnstoni | reverse complement strand
ATATATATATATATATATATATACATATATATATATATATATATATATATATATATACATATATATATATATATATATATATATGTATATATATATATATATATATATATATATATATATATATATATATATATATATATATATATATATATATTTATATATATATATATATTATATATATATACATGTATATATATATATATATATATATATATATATATATATATATATATATATATATATATATATATATATATATATATATATATATATATATATATATATATATATATATATATATATCCAACCGGAAGATATCACCGAAATAGTTCAGCAATTAGGTGTACGGCTGATGGATGAATTATATGTGGCATGGTTCCACTTGATCTGAACCTACCTTATTCTCTCACCAGTCTCCCGTGTTATATGTATATCCAGAGTAAGTTCCTTCGAGATGTACACTCGAACCACAGACCTGTGCCCACCGCGAGTTAAATACTACTGTCATGACTCTATCATCTCTTGCTGTTATTAAGAACGCATCACTTGCTACTCACCGCGTGGGCCGGGAGGTACATGAACACCCCCGAGTTTATTATGAGTCAGGTATGGACAATACCTCAGCACCCTACGAGCAACCTTTTAGATAGTCGACTGCTGAGTCAACAGTAGCAGCTACCTGTAGGTATGCCTACTGCATGTGACGTTACTGGAACGGCATTGTGACGTCTTGCTGACTGGATGGCAGTCTGTGTATACATACCAGTGACATGGGCCATGCCATATTGAAAAGATTTAGACTCGCTGTGTCTTAGAGGTCACTTAATCCTCTTTAGTTTACATGCAGTGGCACACATCTTGATTGTTTAAACGGTCTCTGATATAGGGTAACTATGGATTCATGAACTCTTACTCTCTTGCTACCAACCAACTAACGTCCGCGCTCATATAGGTCGTCTAGCCCACTCCTAAGTACTGTATAACTGGTTAATTTGGCGTGTACTTAAGTTGGCGTTTTTTTTTCAAAAAATTATTTTCTCTGTATTTATTTTGGCGTCTGGAGTAGTCAGAACAACGCCATCTTTATGTACACATATTTTTATGCGATCTTTAATTTGGCGTTGATGGGCATTCGCCAAAAACGCCAAATTAAAAACCACGCCAAATTAACCAGTTATACAGTACCCCAAGCTCCTTTTCGCTGACCACAACAGACGAGTGTATATCATAAGCGACGCAATGGGCGTCTATATATGCCCAGAAGTGTACCTTCTTGACTAACAATCACGAGTACATGTCTTGATTGATTACTAGTGTCATTATTTTATGAATAACTGCACGCATATAAGAGACAAGGGGTGCTGTTATTGTAGGGAATATGATGTATTTAGATGTATTTATCAAATAACTATGTGGATATCAACATCTATCCTTTGACAATGAATGTAATGCGCCTTTGAGCATGTTTATATGGAAAAGGCGCAATATCAAATGACAATATTATTATTATTTATAGGGAAGCTCATTGAGAGTGGAGCCTGGCGTTGTTATTGTTGCTGCTGTTGTAGTTGTTGTTGTTGTTGTTGTTGTTGTTGTTGTTGCTATTGCTGCTTTGTTTTTGTAGTAGTAGTTGCTGTTGTTTTTGTTGTTGTGCATGCTATTTCTGCTGTTGTTGTTGTTGTTGATGTAGTTGGTGTTGCTGTTGTCGTCGTCGTCGGTGTAGTTGTGTTGTAGTTGGTGATGATGATAATAGTTAAGCAGTGTTGGTAGCAATACTATTCCCTATTGGTATAGGTCTATCAAGTGTGTCGTGTGGTGAACAACTCTGACAGTGAATCCCACACTTACCGTGCGTCAAGTGCTTGTACCGTATATATGTACTGGCGGGCTAGGTAAAGAACCACGCCCGCTATTAATTATGTAGGAGAAATCGACTCCCCTTGCTGTGTTCCTCGTCTCTACTAATGATGCACCGTAATCAAAACAACCCTCAATAACGACCCTCTTCTCAATGCCACACAAGCATGCAGCATCTTCCCGTCAATATCCTGGTAATAGCTGTCACTGTCAGACTCTCCTGGGGCTCGTACATTGCTTTCAATACAAAGCAAAAAAAGCACCTAAGGATTAAGACTGCAAGTGAAAATATGTTGACATGTTAAAGCTGTTAAAACTAGGAGAACAACTTTATTTTGGCTGCTAATAGCATTCCTCTCTCTTCCTCCATTCCTTCCCCGACTCTCCATTTCCTTCTCTCTA